>HG992191.1:18996288-19596288 GCA_905220545.2 Melitaea athalia | reverse complement strand
TTTCACCATTATTAATGACGATGTTATCACTCTCTTCTTGAGGGGAGAGTGGCGAGTAGTAATATTTATAGGTATTTTCATTGAAGTTGAATGATTTCTGCAACAACACAGTTATCATGTTAATATCAATTTGTTTACACTTAATCACACACACGTAAGAAAACAACAGAAAGAAAAGTAAGTTTGTCAAGAGAATAAACACTTACGTCCGGGTCCATTGAAGCGTTGAAGTAATACAAACGTAGTATTGGTAGATCCACTGCGGTCAAACGACTATACACTGATTCCATAATGGCAGCTGCTCGCCCTTATAAAGCACCGATAGGATATATCTTATCTAAGTACCACAGTGAAACTGATGTAACTTTATGAGTCAACAAGCTTATCTCGCATTCTTTCGTATTGACGAGACGCACTACACTGATGAATCATACAAATTATCACTAAGGAATGTGATTTAATATTTAGAAAGTATGTTTCGTATTGACGACACGACGAGACGCGCTACGCTGATGAATCATACAAATTATCACTAAGGAATATGATTTAATATTTAGAAATCAATATAATTAATCATTCCTATGTTAACCATTGAATAGATTGGTACAGTAATAATCTACTAATAGCAGTAATATCATGGATACACTAGATGTACAACAACATCTGAAAAAGATTCACCCCAGTCTAGAAAATAATGTTTATGCTGCTAATAGACTGCCCATGTATACCCACGTACCAACGTATATAATATGCAATTTAGATACAGATGATAAACCAGGCTCACATTGGATAGCTTTACATATCGATACGAATGGCATCGGTCAATATTTTGATTCATACGGACGATCACCTGCACGATATCATCTAGAGTTTTTAAAAAGGAATTGTAAAAGATGGGACTGGAATGTTGATATGATTCAGAATGAGTGGACTTCAGTTTGTGGCGAATATTGTTTAATGTATTTGCTGTATAAGTTTCGGGGATGTTCAATGCACAGTTTTACGAGCATTTTTACAGGGAACACATTGTACAACGATATTTTAGTGGATGAGATGTTTCGCTCCTATTTTATACATAATCAGCAATAACATTTTGGAAATAAAAATTGTAACAAAAAAAAGTATGAGTTTTATTTATGACTAGCTGTGCCTGCGACTTCATCCGCGTGGAGCTTTACAAAATAGTTACTGTTCAGTGACAGACACACAAAAATTATAAATAAATATTTTGGTATATGTACTGAGTATGCATACATATGAGTTTAGTAAAACACGGTTATTTTAATATTACAAACAGACACTCCAATTTTATTTATTTTTATATATATATATATATATATATACATTGAGAATAACAAAGAATGATAATAATATAATACAATAGCACAGATAAGCAAGGTGCATCATTAGAAACAGATAAGAGCGGCAACGACCTTTTTCGAGAAACAATGGATGGAGCACAATAGCGACGATGCTCGAGGAACGATAGATAAGCGGACAATAGAGGTAATTAAGGGTACTGGAGTTTGCAAATGTAGAAACCTAAGTCGCGAATCGTTAGAGTTAGCACAAAATGGATGCGTGCAATCGATTTAGATGACCCCAAAACCTTTTTTTTTTTTTTTTTTTTTTTTTATTTTTTTTTTTTTTATTTTTATTTTTTTTTTTTTTTTTTTTTTTTTTTTTTTTTTTTTTTTTTTTTTTTTTAGGATCACTCGATCAGAGGACCGACCGTCACACACACTACTACTGACCTGATGGATTGACGTTGGTTCCCTGGGAAAGGGGACGTGCGCTTTTGTGGGACGCAACCTGCGTTGACACACTTGCTCCGTCTCATGTCAGGGAAACAGCCTTAAAAGCGGGAGCCGCGGCGGAGAAAGCTGAATCGAGTAAACGGCACAAGTATTCGTCACTAATTCCAAATTACATCTTTGTGCCGTTTGCAGTCGAAACACTTGGACCTTGGAGTAGCAGTGCTAAAAAATTCTTAAATGAGATAACTCCTCGCCTTATTGCCTCCACTGGTGACAAGAGGGCTGGTGCATTTTTTGCCCAGAGAATCGGCATAGCGATTCAACGGGGAAATGCTGCCAGCATTCTTGGCACAATTCCACGCGGACATGATTTGTATCAAAACTATCTGTAAATATTTATTTCTTAAGTTGTGACTTGTAAATATTTAATTATTATTAATAAATTAGTTGAAAAAAAAAAATTAATTAAATTAACAAATATATAAAACAAACATTCAATAACAGTCATAAATTAACACATAGGTATATATTACATAATATATATATTTATATAACAATATATCCTTGTAAAGACGTTTGTGGTAGATGGAATAATATGTAGTGCATGTTAATTTCTATAAAACGTTTATTACTATAAATGATAGCAAGGGAATTCAACAATAAATCTACTCACACATTCTGGTCACTTACAAATAAATATCGCAGCGAATGTTTCAAATATTGCTTTACCTGTATTTACTGTATTTCGTAAACTTTAATTACCACATTTGTCCTGCAACATGTTAGAATGAGTTTAAGTTAAAAAAACTGGTCCAGATTTAACACTATCTGGTTTATCTACAATCAGTAAATGGAGTGTATGTTTGTTTACTTACATGTTACATAAGACCTATAACACAGTTTCTAGATAAGGAACCACATGTATAACTGGTTTAACCAGGACTTTATAACTCGTTCTATTTCATTTAAAGCGATAATATGGGGTTTTGATAGTTACAGTTTACTAGTCTTTAAGTGGTTTAAAAGTTTAGTAATAAAAGTATTTAGGTAGTTACTAGCCTTTTGACAAAATTAGTATCGCAGAGACACTGCTCTCTGATCCAATGTTTCTAAGTTAATTTCCCGCCTTGATTGGGTTTAATAGATCAGTTTAGTTACTAATAGCTGTAGTTTTAGTTTAAGATTAAATGTTTGTGTTGTTTTATGTTAAGGTGTAGCAATGAAAGTTTGATTATTTTGCCTGTTTACAAAATTAAATTAAGACTGTTATCTCAACCACACGGAACAATCTCCTTCGTGTTTTCTCCGTTCTTCATAAAATAATATTACTGAAGATTACAGCTAAATAACACTGCTTTCAAGGAGTGTTGTGTTCCTGTTGGTGAGTAAGGTGCCCAGAGCTCCTGGGGGGAATTGTGGATAGGGTCGGCAACTCGCTTGCGATGCTTCTGGTGGCTCTGGTGTTGCAAGCGTCTATAAGCTACGGTAATCGCTTACCATCAGGTGAGCCGTACGCTTGTTTGTAGACTTGGTTATAAAAAAAGAACATAATATTACTTTATTGACAGAACTGAAAGTAACTAAACAAATCATCCAACATTTAGATCCATGTGTGTTATCAGTGTCTTCTATATTAAAAAAAAGTAAAAAAACCTAGCTTGTATTCTCCACTCTGCGTGACATTTGCGGAATCAACCGTGCGCTACTGGCACAACTGAAAACCATTAAGCCGATCAATCAATCAATCAAAAAAAAAAATATATCAACCGGCTGTTTTTCTCGGAGCAGTTGACCGTGTTTGTGTATCGAACACATTCATTTATGTGTAAAAAATGAATGAAATCGCGAAGAGAAGATAAATTCAGGGATATTTGTTATTACTTATTACATAAAGATTGTATTGATTGTATTTGATTGTATATTAAATAAAGATTGTATTAATTTTTATTTACATTATATAGAGCAGTAAATAAATTGTTTATCAGTATTTAAGATAATTACAATATCAGTCAATGCGGTGCGTGTCGCAAGTTCCTCGCCTCGGACCGAGCGGTCACTTCCGCTTGCGACACTTAATAAGGATTAATGAATAAATTAAGCCGTTTTTATGTCTGTGAGGCAATGTGTCTCTATTTTTTATTTAACATGTTTACCTTACTAAGAGGAAGCAATTCTGTCTGTTGCAAGAAAAGTTTAGCGCAATGTTCACTGTCGCTGGCTGTTGCGCTAGGCGTAGTGGGTTCAGTTACTAGTCATATCAAATCCTTCTCCTACATGGGGAAAAGGCCTATGCCCAACAGTGGGATATTACAGGCTGAATCGTGATCGTGATCATATCAAATGTTTGTAAACAATATCAATAAATTAATTATTGTCAGGATTTTAATCTTTCTTAGGACTGTTAAGTGTAAAGCTTTCGTTCAATTATTTATTTTTACAATAGCGTGTAGGCTTAAGAACTATAAACATACATATATAATTATATAGGTATATATAGAGAGAGAGGAATTTGAAATAAAATACATAGATACAGTTTTGAGAATTTATTGAACTTAATAGTACAGGTAAACAAGAAGATACTAATTTGGCACAGAGAGACCCACGTGTCTTGAACGGAATAAAACAGATATATAAAGTTTTGAGAATTTATTGAACTTAATAGTACAGGTAAACCAGAAGGTACTAATTTGGCACAGTAGACCCACGTGTCTTGAACGGGCTCATTTACAAACTTACAAAAGTGTTCTACAGAAATAATGTTATGATTGTTAGTGATGTGTAGTGCTTCAATGCCAACCATGGCCGAGGCCGAGCAGAGGCGCTCCAAGCCCATGGCCGTACAGACCGTGGCCGTCGATGAGACCGTGGTCTAGGATGGGAGCCGCGATGCTATGGCTGATGACAGGCGCAGGAATGGCAACGCTGTGGCTCACAATGGGAGCGGACGCCAGGCTGAGACCGTGCCCGCCGTACAGGCCCAGTCCGTGGCCACTATAAAGGCCTAATCCGTGGCCTCCGTACAGACCGCCGTGGCCTCCGTATAGACCGCCGTGGCCCAGACCATATCCGAGTCCTAGGAGGCCACGTTTCTCGTTCTTTTTCTCTTCTACGCCGTAGACTGCGGCAGTGGCCAAAAGAAGTACACACACCTGTAAAAACATACTTATTATTAAGGTATCCTTTTAAGTACTCTTAGATGTGAGAAAAACTATCTGCACGTTAATAACTTTTTATTAAGTACGCCAAATATGATTTCTTATACTAATAATCAAAATCAGAATAAGAGCGAAAAATAATATTTACTGACTTGATGTCTGGTTAATGTTTGTTCCTACATCACACGAAAAGCGATACGGTTTTCACAGTTGTACTTACTAAAGTCTACCTTAAAAGTTTGTTTTATATAATTTACGTACAGCGTCTACAAATAAAGTAACCAATATCATTGTTCATTTACAATAAATTTATCTCTAGAGTTTTGACACAGAACATTACTAAATCTATACGTCTATACAGATAAATAAAATTGGAGTGTCTGTTTGTAATATTAAAATAAACGCTTTTTACTAAATGCATATGGATGTATACAGGGTACATATACCAAAATAATTTTTTTTAAATTTTTGTCTGTCTGTCCGTTTGTTCCCCCTAATCTCTGAAACGGCTGGACCGATTTTGACGTGACTTTCACTGGCAGATAGCTGATGTAATAAGGAGTAACTTAGGCTACTTTTATTTTAGAAATTTATTTATTTTGTAACACTGCGAAAAGAAAAATATTTTTTAATTCCACGCGTACGAAGTTGCGGGCTCTGCTAGTGTACAATGTAATCAGAAACGATATATTTTTAAAAATAGTTTTAGAAAGTCAAAATAACACTTACAATAGCCTTCATGTTTACAAGTGGTGTCTATCGGGGGTTTCTGACTGACTAAGTTATTTATCTGGCCCTAGTGCTTTTATACGGGCCCTAGCCGCCCCTCTCGGCACTATCTAATGTCTAAACCGAGGTATAGAGGGCAAGTGGGTTCGGTACCCGAGTTCGATGAATCACGGAGACCAGGATGTCGGATATATTCGTTTCCTTTTCTTTTAAGGCTACGTTGGGTAATGCTCCTGATATTGACTAACTCTGAGAGTTTATTTTTTTATTTATTTCATTTAACAAGTTACGTCAACAAGGCTAATACCAATAAGAAACAAGAAATTGTAGATTAAACTTAAAAACAAGAACAGTTCCCGGGGGGATTTGGGGTGGGTTCGGCGACATGCTTGTGCAAGACCTAACAAGCGTAGGGCTCATCTATAAGCGCTTACCGTAGTCCATAGAAGCTTGTAACATCAAAAACATCGCAAGTGCGTTATTAACCCTCCTCAGAAGCTCTTGGTCATTTTCACCACAGGAACAACAATGCTACTCAATATAATAATAACTATAATAATAATACTAAGAGCAGTATTATATAGCTTATACGGATCAACGTTCATTGAGCAATATATATATGATTGTCTTGCAAATTAATAACCTCCTTAGTTTTGCTTATTTATTACTGTTACTTGAAACTGTTATTTGCCTGATGCAGATTTCTAATGGAAATGTTATTTGTTTGATGCTAATGGCGTCTGTACTTCGGCCTTTATATACTCTAAATAATCTGAATAAACTTAGTGTTAGATCGACTTTCATAGGGGTTGGTTTCCCTCATAACCTTCCCTCACATGTTGAAATTTTTTGTAAGGCCCTTCCCGATACGGGCTGCTCCAGATTTTGATCATGATATCCTGCTGTTCCCTATCTCAATAAAAGAATGGAAAAAGACTATGAATAATTTATTTACCAAGTTTAAATTAACTAAAACCGCAGAGGAACCACTGATAAACTTACGTGAATGAGCCTAGTTGCTTGTTGTATATTTATATTTTTAAGCTTTCTTGGACTATTTGTATAAAACTAGATCGGCATAAAAGCGGCTCAAATGATGGTAAGCGATTATCGTAGCCTATAGACGCCTGCAATGCGAGGAGCATCAAAAAATTACTAGGTAAATCTGTTTATTAGAGACCAAGATACAAAACACAAAAAATATATACAGTTATACACACAAACTTAGAAACTCCTGCTTGTATAAAGTAGGTTAAAATAATGAGAAATTAGTACATTATAATAATTTTTAATTAAAGTATAACTTTATATATACATATTTTCGTTTAACGTAATCGTTTTTAAAACATTATCCATTAAGACGCTTATTGTAATTATAATGTAATACGAACATTAAGTTGTGATCGAGGGCGGTGACCGAAAATTACGTAGGTATAAGTAATAATATGCAACCCTACGCCATGTAGACTCAAATGTTCAAGGTTCTGTCAGAGCTTATAATAGTTACAATATACTAACAGAAGAAATCCAAGATTTGTCTGTTGAAACTATAAACTAAAAAATATTTTAATCTCATAAAATATCCATTAGCCAAGGCATATTATAAGATAATTATTGACGTAGGGCATAGCAGGACATATCCTGCTCAAAATATGGAGCAGCCTTACCACCTTACAAAAAAAACAATTGCGTGCGTACAAGTACAAAGTACACAATATGTCAGAAGTGAAACTTCTGACGCAAACTAATTCAAAAAAAAACTCATTAAAAAAAGTAATTAAAAAAAGTAATTAAATACGATGTGTGGTTACGGCACTAAAGAATGTAGCCACCCCCTCTCTTCCCGTGGTTGTCGTATAAGGCGACTAAGGGATAACACAGTTCCACTACCACCTTGGAACTTAAAAAGCCGACGGATGGCGTGATAACCATCCATGCTGGCTTTGAAATACACAGGCCGAAGACTTGCAGCAGCGTCTTCGGTGCGACAAAGCCAGCCCTGCGGTCACCAACCCGCCTGCCCAGCGTGGTGACTACGGGCAAAACACGTGAGTTCGCGTCATAATATCGGGCGCGAACTTGTGGAGGCCTATGTCCAACAGCGGACTGTGATAGGCTGAAGTGGAAGTGGAATTAAAAACGAATTTAAAATACAAAAAAAAAAACAATGGGCGGAGATCATTTACCATTATATGTAACACCTGCAAGCATAGGCCATAGCAACTGTAGCAGCTGCTGCACAGTTTTAATCATACAAATCAATAATAAAACCAGGAGTCGCGTCTAGTCCACGATGTATTATTTCGCCTGTCATTTATCTGAGACCACTGCAGCTGGCTGTGTAACAGTGGCCGTTGACTGTAGCACCGGGCCGCGTGTGTTATGTAATGTGTGCTATATAATTTATCACCAGCTAAGAGTTAAGACCCGCAGTTTTACCCGTGGTAGCTTGACTGTACGTAGTTATAATTTATTAGGAAACGATCTAAAATAATACTAGCTGACCTCGCAAACGTTGTTTTGCCATATATGTTATTAACCGCCTTAATCCCCCTCCCCTTATAACTTAGGGGTATGAAAAATATGTAGATGTTGGCCAACTCAGACCCAACCGATGTGCACACAAAATTTCATATTTTATACGCAATTTACATATAAGCAATTTCAGTCGATTGTTTTTTGATAAAATATATGTATTGATTGGTTCTGGGCGTCCCCTAAAACCCCGCGTTCAGGTACACCGCACCCCTGCGATATAGAGATAGCCAGCCGTGGACCTGGATTATCTTGAAATAAAATGAAAATACTTATTTCGTTATATGGTGATTCATCACTTCATCACTTCAGTCCACTGCTGAACATAGGCCGCGCCAAAAATGGCGTGAACTCATGTGGGTTGGCCATAGTCATCAAGCTGGGCAGGCGGGTTGGTAACTGTTACCCATTGAGCTATTATTACTAAAGTTAGTACATATTACTTCAATGCTGTTACCAGTCTTCGGCTTGTGTATTTTAAAGCCAGTAGTTGGATGGTTATCTCGCCATCGTTCGAGTTTTTTAGTTCCAAGGTGGTAGTGGAACTGTGTTATCACTTAGTCTCGACACTTAACGAAAATCAAAAATTGTTACCCCAGCGGAGGACAAAATGCTAAAAGACGATATAGTGCTTTTGCTACTTGTTTTTGGGCAGGAGATTCAATAATAAATGGTAACATTTAGATATTAGATATCCAGTGTAGTACTTGTAGTAGTATCTCTCGTTTGTATTTTATGACGATATTAAGTTCTCGTCAAGTGTGGACACTAACACTTTCAACATTTCTAAGTGAAACGTTTTCTCAATCGTTCAAAAATTTAAAAGTTTAAATCAAGATGGCGGATGAAGCAACAAGTCTGCTGGTAACCTTACTTTTTGAATTTAGACTACCAGTGACCAGTGATTCCCAACGAATTCCGAAGGAAAATTACTTCCAATTTTCGTAAGTCTAAAATACTAATTCTACTGGGCTATTTAGATATTATTATAATTTTTGGAACGTTACGAGCAGAATGGTTGTCACTTTACACATGACACTTGATATTCTATTTACGATTTTATACTTTCAAGAACGTACACAAACGTAGGTACATGTACCAAGTACCGATATAAAATAGTTTCTATTCCTAACTATAATATGTTAATCAATTTCAAACATCTATATATATCTTTAAACAGCTAAATATTAGTACTCGTACAATATTCTATCTAAAAATAACTGTATTTGAAAAAACAAAAACGTCAATTCTAATTTCATTGTGATTGTGAAAGAATTATGTATCGCTACGTACCGCTTCAGCCTGTAATATACCACTGCTGTTCATAGGCCTCTTTCCCCATGTAGGAGAAGGATTAGAGCTTAATCCACCACGCTGCTCAAATGCAGGTTGGCGGATATATTATCTACTATGAGTAACGGTCGCTATCAGGTATACATTATAACAACCGGGACCGATGGCTTAACGTGCTCGCCGAGGCACGGTGGGGAGACCCACAAGGACTGCACAAACACCTAGACCACAGCAAACATCTGTATTGTCAATACAAATGTTGTCGTGTGCGGGGATCGAACCCGCAACCGCCAGCGCTGTGACCGTTGCGCCAACGCGCAATTTCGCAATTATGGATGATCTACAGTGGTCGTTTGAAATGGAAAGCGCATGAAATTAAATTTTGCTAGCTTGGTGAATCGACCACGTCTATTCAATGCGGGCTTAAACACGAGTTACAGTACTTTTATTTATAAAATGACTTTTTGAATGACTTTAATCTTTTCGGAATAGCTAGTAGCTAGTGAATATAGTCTCTAAAAGAGTCAGCCGGTCTTTCTCTACAAATCATTCGAACCCTAACACATAACAATATTACGAGTATATTTGTTCGTAAACTAATAAGTAATAATGAAGAAGCGAGGTAGATTAAGCTTTAACTTTGAGGGCTAAGCCCAGCTGTGGGACCTTTACAGACTGTTGAAGCGGTGCGGTACATTTCGTAAGTATAAGATAACCTGAATTAAAGATTGGTTTAATAATAAAAAAATACGTCAAACATATTACGTTGTTTTAATAATACATCGTGGTTTACAATAAATAAACTTAGTGCTATGTTAATAATACTCATATGTCGATAGTAATTAGGCAATTTTTACATAACACAAACTTCGTAACTAATATCTACAACTTAAAAACTTAAACTCGATCATATCTACACACAAACTTTGGTCCCTACAACGTTTTACCATTTATCTTTTTAAACTTATCACAATTCTATTAGACGAGGTAGCGACACCGCATAAATGCAATCAGACAATCGCATCAAAACTGACGCTGACGGCGATATGGATTCATTTACAAATAAATTTGTTAACTTGGCATATGCAAGAAGACCCAAATCAAAGATAGATTAAACGTATTTATATAAAAGCTACCAATTAATTATAGCAGTCAGCGATTAAATTAAGTTACTAGCTATACAATTATAGGCGTAACTATTGGAAATGGTCCAATGGCCTGTCGATGGGTGGCTGGAGACCTAGCGGTATGTGGTTGTGAAACTGCTGTTGCTCGCTGTCATCAGAATTCCTACCTTCTGCACCTTGCTGCGGCAGGCCGTACTCTTGGCCTAGATGTGCTAAATTATGTCCAAAATCTTGTGCGTGTTGGGCATAATCTTGCCCATTTTGTGAAAAATCTTGTTGATGTTGGGAAAAATCATGTCCATGATGAGCAAAATCCTGAGTATGTTGGGCAAAATCCTGAGTATGTTGGGCGAAATCCTGAGTATGTTGGGCGAAATCCTGAGCATGTTGGTTGTAATCTTGTCCTTGTTGAGAGTACTCATTCGGTTGGCCGTACTCCTGACCAAGCTGCTGGGGCACTCCATACTCTTGCGATGGGTGATGTTGATTATTCAGGCTTTGCTCATACTGTGCTTGTTCTATCTGTTGCTGAATATGGTGCTGAAGTTGATGTTGGTAGTCATGGTATTCATTACCAGTATGATGCTCGAACACTTGAGTACCTTGTTCCTGGGTGAAGTGGTGACCTTGTTGCGGATAATGTCCCTCGTGAGAAGAAGCTAAGTCGTGAGACTGTGGCGCTACTGGTGACCAACCGTCGTGATCCAAAGGAATGGTGGGCTGTGTTGGTTGTAAGGGTATAACTGATTGGGGAGGTCCGACTTGCGTAGGATGTAAATGGAAACCAGGTTGAGGTTCTTGTGTCGGATGTAAATGGAAACCAGGTTGAGGTTCTTGTGTCGGATGTAAATGGAAACCAGATTGAGGTTCTTGTGTCGGATGTAAATGGAAATCGGGTTGTGGAAAAGTTTCTTGAGTCGGGTGTAAATGGAATCCAGGCTGTGCTTCGGGTGAGTGTTGTAAATGAAATCCGGGTTGTGGTAAAGCTTCTTGAGTAGGGTGTAAATGGAACCCAGTTTGATGCAGAGTTTCTTCGGTAGGATGTACGTGGAAACCAGGTTGAGGATAGACATCGGGGTTTGGATGTAAATGAACACCAGGCTGTGGAACTATTTGAGTCGGATGTATTAATGTCGGAGTTTGTTCAACCACTACATTAGGTGTATGCTGTTCTATAACATTGTGCTGACCTACCGCTTGGGGGATTAAGCTGTATGGATTAAATTGTGGTCGTGGGACTAGAAATTGTGAAATGGAATGTATGCCTGAAGCGGAGGGTCCTACAGGAAGGAGCGGAGCCTGATAACTATTAATCAGAGGATATCTTGGGTACGTGGCAAATATAGAATTTTGAACAGATCCACCAGGGCGAATAACGTAAGGGAAGGGCTGTCTGAAGGGTAAAATTGGTGATGGTAAAACTGGAGCTGGTGCTAACGGTACAGCAGCAGCAGGAACAAGAGGTTTCAAATGCAAATGACTTGGTGGTAAAATAGGTACTGGTGGAGCGGGTACTGGAAGTGCATGGGGTAGTGGCGCCGGAACTGGTCGAGCAATTGCGATAGTTGGTCGAGGAACTGGTAAAATAGGGGCCGCAGGTACTACAGGAGTAGCAGGAGCAATGTGGGTGACAGGAGTTGGAGGAATCGGTGCTGCTGGTACTACCGGGATTATAGGTCTAGGTTCCACATGATGATGGTGATGATGGTAATGATGGTCAGGTTTTGCAAAGAACTTAGTGTGAGGAAATTTAAGTCCATAGTGCGGATGAGGTAAGCCTGGAACTCTGTGGCCTACAGGCACCGGGAAATGGGGAGGGTGAGGTATTGGTATCTTAACAGCCGCAACAGCAGCAGTTGGAGGGTAATTTACTACTAATGGTTTGAGTACTGAATGTGTCACATGAGGTATGTCATGGCCGAGTTTGAATGGCGGAACAGAAGATAAGATTCCACGCTTGTGATGTCTTCCTTTACTAGATAATCTTCCCAGTAACTTCGCTTTAGTAGCTTTAATATGAGTGACGTCTGCGGCCACTGCCCACACGCACACACAAAACACCAACGTGATCTGAAACACATTCAATATATTCTTTCACTTTATTGTTTTAATTATATCTTATATCTACTTAATTTGATGAATAGGTACTGTTTGACTTCTAATCAAAGAACTGCCATACAGGGGTGGCTCTGTGGCCCATGTGGCGCCCGGGTGCAGTGAATACCGTGGCGCCCTGTTTTGGTAAGAAAAAAGGGGTCAGCTCAAAACGCGTCAATTAAATTAGTATAAATATTACTTTGTATAATTAATATATAATATTAAAAAAAAACATACTATAAAAATCTCAAGCAAAATTTCAAGTTTTAAGTCAACGATGTTTTTTATTAATAATAAACTTAAAACTATTTTATGCATTAAGTTTTAGGAAAATATTTTAATTTTGGACACATCATCAAGTTAACTTTAAGCAATTTAAATAAAAAAATAATTATTCCTACAACTTTGTGAAACCGAAACAATCCTAAAAGCCCTTTTCAGCTTCCATGTACAAAGTAATTTTTGACTTGTGTAAACACATTTTCACCAAAACACTACGTATTCACTTATCACATTCACGATCACTGTATCCTCTGCGTATCCTGGAATACTTACAACTGACAACTTCATATCGCCCGGTCGCCTAATCGGCCCGACTGTCGTTCAAAAACCAGACATACTTTCCTCCGCAACCCATACTTATAACTTACAATAAGATTGATTAGTATGTAGCCGACGTCCAAGTTTCACTCGATGTGTCCGGACGTAACATGCTGATTCCTGGTGACTTTCAACAGTTCCTAAACGAACAATCGGAACTGTATGTCCGAATTTTTATGCATTTGAAATTATACCCTATTTCATTCAAGGAAAGTTTAATTTAGTTAATTTGAATTTTATAAAACGATCACGTAGGGCGCTGTCGTCATTCTTGTAACATGTTTGCGTGAACGCATACCAATCGATCAAGAAACGTAATCGAGAGAAAATTGTACCAGCTCGGACAGGGCCGTCTTTGCTACATTTAAAATATTTATTATTTTGCTAGGTACGTTTAAATCGAATTTAATAATTTCACAATGAAATAAAGCTGTCTTTGTCTTCATCATATCAGCCTATTGCAGTCCACTGCTGGACATAGGCCTCCCCAAGCTCGCACCAGACATCCCGGTTTTCCGCAATCCTCATCCAGCCTACACCGGCAATCTTACGTATTATATAGATTTATAGATCGTCAGTCCAGCGGGCCGGAGGGCTTCCTACACTGCGTTTGCCAATACGCGGTCTCCACTTCAGGACACGTCTGCTCCAACGGCCATCGGTCCTGCGACACAGATGACCAGCCCACTGCCACTTCAACTTGCTGATTCATGTGTTTTACCCATAGTCACTACGCTGGGCAGGCGGGTTGGTGACCGCAGGGCTGGCTTTGTCGCACCGAAGACGCTGCTGCCCGTCTTCGGCCTGTGTACTTCAAAGCCAGCAATTGGATGGTTATTTCGCCATCGGTCGGCTTTTTAAGTTCCAAGGTGGTAGTGAAACTATGTTATCCCTTAGTCGCCTCTTACGACAGTCGACACCCACGGGAAGAGAGGGGGAGGCTAAATTCTTTGCCGTAGCCACACAGCAAAGCAGCGTTTAAATGTATGTATACTTAAATATACTGCTATTAAGGAGTGTAAGTACATAGAGTACATACTATTAAATTCTCTTAGAACAAAAATAAATTTAATATTTAATTTTTTTTTGTTCATTTTTTTTGTAAGAGTATTATTATTATTGTTGTTTAACAATCCTTCTATTTACCACAGCGAGATTTTAAAAATATACAATGTACTTGACGGTTTATTATTTTTACTGCGACATGTTTATATACATATTTAAATTACTTAAATTAATAGACTTTTAATATAGTTTTCTTTTACGAAATATAAAATCATTAAATAGGTAAGTATTTAAACATAAATACTACTATTAACTGTTGTTCAATATTGTTTTCAATTAAAACGGAAACTACGTCCCTGTCTGCGCAGGACATTACTATGCGCGCTCACGCGGTCTCTTACCAAATGTTCAAACATCACTTTCCTTGGCTCTCGCTATCACTGCTAAAGTTATGTGAATCTTATTTGGATTAATGTCTCATTGCCGTGTAATCTTATTGTGTAATAATACAAAGATACACAGTTTTAAGTTTGTGGGTTAAGGGGTGTTCAAGTATCTACGTAACGCAAATTTTGAAGATTTTTGACCCCCGCCTCTCTCCCATGTAACATGTATACGATTGATACGATTAACCTGTAATATCCCACTGTTGGGCATAGGCCTCTTCCCCATGTAGGAGAAGGATTGGAGCTTAATCCACCACGCTGCTCCAATGCGGGTTGGCGGATAGGTATATTCCCTACTATGAGTAACGATCGCTATGGCTCACAGTTCAGCTCAATCGTTGCTATATTGATAGTTTTAGCTATAGGTTTACAGCTAATTTATGACTCGGCTCAAACAAATGACATGTGTGATGTACCTTAATTAAAAAATATGTAGTAAAGCAGCGTTTCGAAAGTGGCCATCACCACCAAATCATCACTGAAAGAAGAACTCGGCTAAGTAGATACAAAAAAAAATTGAAGAAATTATTTTTCTATCGTATTTAAATAACACTGATTGAAATTAAAATAATAGTTTTAATTTAATCAGAGTTATTGAAATTATATTTTTATGTAACTTTTAAGTCTACAAAAGTACAGATTAGGTACCTACAATTATGTAGTTTTAGGACACAAACTCGTTTCATTTTCATAAAAACTGAACAATGTTAAATACCATCATAAAAGTATACTTGTGAGTAATGACTATTATTATAATAGTTTGTACGATCGTAAGTCGTAACTCAGCGACTCAAAAAAGGTTAAATATTAAAATAAAATGTCTCAATCGACTATAATAATTAACTAAGTAATAGTGAGCTGTGAACGTTTATCTAGCAACTGAGCCGCAGCTCAACGACTCTAATAACTGCTGTGAAGTGTGAACTGATTGAACTGAATATTTGAACTGGTTCCAGTGATCGTAGCAAGTGGAAAGAAGTGGTCTCTGCCTACCCCTATGGGAAAGAAGTGGTGTCTGCCTATCCCTACGGGAAAGAGGCGTGATTTATATGTATGTATTTATGTATGTATTCCAGTGTTACCAGAAATTTTTGCCCGTCTGATCGACACAGTGCCGTGAAATTATCGTGTTTTCGGAACAATTATCGTACACCCAACAAAACAAACAAACAACAACAAAGTTTTTAAGTAAAAGTCTTTGTACGATCATTTGAAGCAACGATGACCTTTTTTTTTTTGGCCGACTGAAATTTTAATACAATTGTTCCATGTAATTTACTTCAAAACTTGAATTTGAAATTTTTTTTGTTGAGTGTACGATAATTTTTCTGAAAGTAGGATAATTTTACGGCACTTTGTCGATCAGACGGGCAAAAATTTCTGGTAGCACTGCTGGTTAGGGTTTATTGAGGCTGCGTTCCGAAATGCGATGAAATCGATTACAGCGATCTCGACGAAATCGCCCGCTCTGAATTGTTTTGACACTAATAATAATCACTGTTCAAATCGGAATGCACTTTGAGCGCTTTGAGCATTGTTTTGTTTGTCAGTGTCAAATATCCCGATATCAGTTAATTTTTACCTCTTTGCGCTTGTTCAACATCTTGTTCATTTAAACATTATTGAATTACTCTCCCTGTACCCTCATCGTGAACTGAAATAATATGTGTTGTTTCCACTTTTTTGTTGTTGTTCAATTAGCAACCGACAAAAATGTCAAAAGTGACAGAAGACTCACAGCGCCGCCTGAGGCAGAGCTGAGGCATAATCGTTGTAAGCGCAATATGGCGGATGTAATGACGTCATCTGTGACGCCACGTGAGCATTCGATAGCACGCTCATGACAAAACGGAACGGTTCTGTGATCGCTGTAATCGATTTCATCGCATTTCGGAACGCAGGGTGAGCATTGACAATTTGACAGTTGACATTGACACTAAACATAAACAATACGTGCTATTACTGTTGTGCCGGAATTTTTGCTGTTTATTTAATGGTTTACAAAATTGTTTATGTATTTTTCCAAGAATTATGAATGAAACAAAAACTACTTTGCTCATATCGTAAGATATATGAAAGTTTATCAACGAACTACGAAGTCACAAACGGAATTAGAATAAATAACTGTCCAATAATGGAAAGTTATTCTTTAATTGATTTTAATATTTGCCGGATTTGTTTTCAAACCAGCAATAAAACAATATCTGTGTATAGTGAAAAAGATGGCATATCTCCCTATGAACAACTAATAAGTAATACAAAACTTAAAATAGCAGTAAATGACGGGGGACCCACTTGCATCTGTGACCAATGTAATCACGAATTAAACGTTTTGATACAGTTTTTAAAGAAATGTGAACGAGCTAACGAGTTACTACTACAGTATAAAGAGAAAAATATAGGTGTGTAACTTTAGAAGCTTATAATATTGTCATTTGTGTTAGAAAGACAATAGCATAATAGAAAAATATTTTAATTAATTGTTAAACTTAAGTTATATTCCACATATTACAGATGCACTTGATCATGGAGTTGAATGCAATGAAAATCAAGAAAAATTATTTGAAAATGACTGCATTGAGTTAGAAAATACCAACAATAATAAAATAAATGAGAATTTGAAGGAAAGTCTACAACTATCGAACATTAGAGAGAATGCTCTAGGTCCAGTAAAACACACTTGTCAGTTTTGCTCTAAAGTCTTTACCAGAAAATTTAACTTGAAATTACATGTGTAAGTAAGACAAATTTTAGTCAATATCTATATAAAAATGTATCATCGAAATGTATGTACAAGCTAGAAATCCTTAATCCTTTTTTGTGTTTTTAATTGTCAGGACCATTACACATAATAATTATATATTTTTATCTCTGGCTTTATATTTTATATACACAGTTTATGTATTATTTTCAAAAGACTAGCTGCTTGAGTTTCTTGCCGATCTACAGATCTACATCTTCTCTGCAGAATCTACGTGTAAGTAAGACAAATTTTAGTCAATATCTATATAAAAATGTATCATCGAAATGTATGTACAAGCTAGAAATCCTTAATCCTTTTTTGTGTTTTTAATGAGGATCAGTAAAGTTCTAGCAAATTCAATAGAACTAGTATCCACGTTATTCTCTATGACATAAGAATGATATTTCTTTTTCAATTATCCAAATCGGACAATTACTTACGAAGATATTAAGTTATAAACATTATGCCGTTCCTGCCGCTACGTCAGTGTACGCGGGATGCGTGTGACGTCACTCGGACGTTCCATGGCAGTTAGCCCATAGTAGCGACAAGCTGCGAGGGTGTTTTCATCTAAACTATCTGTCCTACAAAAAATTTGTAAGGACATAATTTGTAGCAAATTACTTTGCCTACAAATATGTTCATATAACTTTTTGCCGAAATTTAAAAATTAAAGAAGTTATAAGCAAAAAAGTGAGAAAATTTCTATAAAGATTTTCTTTTTTGCTTCATAACTTTTTTTTTTATAC
Organism: Melitaea athalia; assembly: GCA_905220545.2. Classification (NCBI taxonomy): domain Eukaryota; kingdom Metazoa; phylum Arthropoda; class Insecta; order Lepidoptera; family Nymphalidae; genus Melitaea; species Melitaea athalia. Next base: position 19,578,052 of record HG992191.1, on the reverse strand, counting down.
ATTTCACAAAAAATGCCTCTGACCAGTCTTGTAGATGGTTTTTTGAGGAAAATTTTTCTCTACATTTTTTTGAATTTCATTCATTTAAAATGCTGTTACACCGCTCCAAAGTTGACCGGGTTCGTCAATGCTCATGAGAATCCGGTCAAAACGAAATGTTTAACTTAGTGTTATGATCCGGAGTGAGTTTTATTATATCTTCGATGTAACAAAGCATGAAACGATGCCCAAAACTAAAATTTTCTGAAACATCCTTTCCAGAGACAAAGTTTTTACTGATTTACGTAAACAAATTGAAATATTTATTTAATACACTTCCAAGAATACGAATCAAACTTTCTTGGCCATATATAATTTTTTTAATTTGTGGATTTATTATAAACCACAATCACACATCAAAACTCGAGTCAAACGCTCAAATCCAAGGAAAATTGTAATAGCCCTCTTAACTTAGTTTTATGATCCTTTTTTTATTGTAAATATATTCTTAATTTTTTTTTGTTAAATCCCTGCCTACAACTTTACTTATTCATTGGCATAAGCTGTCTGTGGGGTAGGCCTACTGGGAATACCACGTTAAAAATATGATTTACTAGCTTCTGCGCGCGACTTCGTCGGCGTGGACTCCGCTCCTATTGGTCTTAGCGTGATGATATATAGCCTATAGCCTTCCTCGATAAATGGGCTATCTAACACTGAAAGAATTTTTCAAATCGGACCAGTAGATCCTCAGATTAGCGCGTTCAAACAAACAAACAAACAATCAAACAAACAAACTCTTCAGCTTTATTATATTAGTATAGATTAGTATAGATGAGATATTTGATTACATAAGTAGATACATTCGAAGAAGATTAAGAGAAGTCAACGCATTTTTGGAAAACATTAGTATTTCCGAAACCGGTTGAGACTCAAAAGTACTCTTCTACACATTTATGTATAATGAGGATCAATAAAGTTATAGCAAATTCAATAAAACTAGTATCCACGTTATTCTCTATGATATAAGAAAGATATTTCTTTTTGAATTATCCAAATCGGACCATTACTTACGAAGATATTAAGTTATAAACATTATGCCGTTCCTGCCGCTACGTCAGTAATAATAATAATAAATAATAAACGTTTCACACTCAACGGCCCCCAGTAGCATTTTCTCCTGTGTCGGGGGTCCAGAAAGGCAGAAACACACACAATACACAACCACAAACGCCCAGACCATGACAAACATCTGTATGGCCAATACACATTTTTGTCATGTGCGCGGATCGAACCCGCGACTGCTAGCGCAACAGCTAGTGCTGTGACCGCTGCGCCAACGCGTCGTCATGTAAGCGGGATCAGTGTATGCGGGATGCGTGTGGCATCACTCCGACTCATAAAACTCACTCCGGATCATAAAACTAAGTTAAACATTTCGTTTTGACCGGATTCTTATGAGCATTGACGAACCCGGTCAACTTTGGAGCGCTGTAACAGCGTTTTAAATGAAAGAAATTCAAAAATATGTAGAGAAAAATTTTCCTCAAAAAACCATCTACAAGACTGGTCAGAGGTATTTTTTTGTGAAATGTATAAAAAAAAAAGTTATAGAGCAAAAAAGAAAATCTTTATAGAAATTTTCTCACTTTTTTGCTTATAACTTCTTTAATTTTTAAATTTCGGCAAAAAGTTATATGAACATATTTGTAGGCAAAGCAACTTGCTACAAATTATGTCCTTACAAATTTTTTGTAGGACAGATAGTTTAAATGAAAACACCATCGCAGCTTGTCGCTACTATGGGCTAACTGGCATGGAACGTCCGAGTGACGTCACAGCCTTCCGCGCCGGCCGGTTAGTAAACTCCGCTAGTAATTTGATCATAACTTCGTCAATTTTTGTCGTAGAACAAAAATTTTTGCACTGTATGTCAAGGATTTCTTAGTTCTATAAATCTGCATTCTCAACTAAAAACGTTACGGATCCTCATTGTCAGGACCATTACACATAATATATATTGTTATCTCTGGCTTTATATTTTATATACACAGTTTATGTATTATTTTCAAAAGACTAGCTGCTTGAGTTTCTTGCCGATCTACAGATCTACATCTTCTCTGCAGAATCTACATTCCGAATCGGAGGTAGCTTCACTTTAAAATCTAATTAATCACTTTAAAATTTAATTTTTGTAACATGACGATTCAAAAATGCTCTTGGGCCCTATTTGAATAAAGTTATTTTTGAAGTTATACTTCTTTTGGCGCGTTTGAGAAAAATGATGAGAGTACATTTTTACAATGCGCGTGTAACGAGCGCTCGGCACTGACTGACTATAATATATACTAGTTACTAGCGACCCGCCCCGGCTTCGCACGGGTGCAATGATGAAATTTTTAAATGACAGGATCTTTACGTAATATTCCGACGTGGCGGCTGTGGTACTACTCTTACAACACGTAATATTACGGCGATGGCGGTTAAAGGGTTAAGAGCGTGCATAAGGCGAGCAAAAAATCAGATTTCACCCGCGCGCCCGATGAAACAAAATATACACAAAGCCTCGTGTCAGAGTGCGATAGACGATATAGTTTTGAGCGCATTACAAATGTAAAAAACGACAAATATGTTATTTTGTATATAATTCCGAAACTAAAAGTAATTACATTAAATGCCTTGGCATAGCCTTTACTCATATTTAAATGTAATTAATTATCAAATTTTTGTCTTAATAGTCATAACCATATCGAGTATAAATAGAAAAAATATAAAAATTAGAGGTTACTTCGTGATTATATTTTATCGAGGAAATTTCCTTATTTTATGTTTTTGATATGGGTCAACCCTTGCAAATATCACGTAGTTTGTCATATATTTTTATTTTAAGATTTGGTCTGGAACTTTTCATTTCAAAACAAATAGAAGATGGTAATTTTGCATTATGCGCACTCTTAAATGTTTCGCTGTTAATTACTTCTAACGACGATATCTGAAAACCTATTCATCTGATTGATATAGTGTAAAGGGCAATTTTAATCTGCATTAAATTCCTAAGCTAACTAAAATATTTGTTTGGATAAGGATTAATACTGAACTAAAGAAAATAGCTTGGAAAATAACGTAATGTTTTTAATTAAAAATTTGAACATAACAGTGGTTATTGTAAGTCAACCGTAAGAGATAGAGATATGCTATCGCGGACTTTTTTGTAGCATTTTTATAGATTTAGAATTCGCTAGTACATTACTCCACTGTATCTTTGCTAGTTTACGCGGCGTTTGCGTGGAAAGCTCCCAGTTGGCGCGATTTTGTGCGACTTCTTCAACATATATCGCCGTATTTCTGCTAATTTACATAAAACTATACTAAATTATATGTACATAAACCTTCCTCTTGAATCACTCTATCTTTTAAAAAAAAACCGCATTAAAATCCGTTGCGTAGTTTTAAAGATCGAAGCATACATAGGGACATAGGGACAGAGAAAGCGACTTTGTTTTATACTATGTAGTGATAAGATAATTATTGTGGATGTACATATCGAATTAATACATAATTAATAATTATGTGGTTTCTTTTCGACCTCCTGACTGCTGCAAAACGTAATAACGTAATTAAAATAACGATTATATACTTAAAAATTATAAATATATAACTATCAGTAATCTCGACAAATATATAATAAGATTCCAACTAATATTTCAGGATGAAACACCGAGGCCAGGTCACACAAACTCGCAGGAAGATCACACGTCGGCCGTGCCCGGCTCCGGGATGTAATAAGAGCTTCACATCCATAACTAACCTCAACATTCATATAAGGATTCACAATGGTAAGCATAAAGACATATTATGAACTTTGCTGCTCTGTAATCTACATATATAAGAGATTTCCACCCATATATTGACTCATCACGATATCTCTGGAACCATAAGGCGTAGAGATTTGAAATTTGGTGGGAATATTCCCTTCGCCGAGTAGAGGTCATTTAAAAACGGATTTTACGAAATTTCAGCAACAAGAGGGAGTTGCGGGGGTTAATAACATATATGGCAAAACAACGTTTGCAGGTTCAGCTAGTCAGTTTATATTAGAGATGGAACGGATATTCAGTATCTGGCCGAATATCGGATAACTAGCGCCTATCCAGCCGCATACTGGATTTAAATAAATGTGTTTGCTCGCAAACGAAAAAAAAACCGACTTCAATCACATCGACAAGTAATACAATGTAGGTAGACGAAGACACAGTCAATTAAATATGTGTTATCAAAGATTACTCAAAAAGTAGTTATCGAATCTCGATCGAATTTAAATGGTACCACAAGACAAGCATCAGTTTCGAATATTTTATGTACTTAGTTGGTATGCTTTTTAACCGACTTCAAAAAAAGGAGGTTCTCAATTCATTTGTATTTGTTTAAAATGTATGAACTTTTGACTTGGTGGACCGATTTCGATGATTTTTATTTTAATCAAATTAAATTTAAATGGGACCACATGACACGCGCGGCGCGTGTCATGTGGTCCCATTTAAATTTATCCCATTTTAATTAATCCCATTTAAATTGCGATCTAACAAGTACTTTTCGAGTTATATCATAATGCGTATTTACTTGACTATTTTTTCGTCGACCTACGTTGTATTATTTCATATAACTTTTCACTGGGTGTAGCAAATTTGATGATTCTTGTTTAAATCGAAAGCTGATCGAGTCATTTTTTTTTCTTTTCAAGCAAACACAATTATAGTAAATACTAAATACATACAATATTTAAGTTTAAGTATTTCTTTTAAACTAATTTTTTTAAATGTATGTTACAGGTGAGAGACCGTACGGGTGTACGGAGTGTGGAAAGACGTTTAGAAGTTCGACAACACTCAACAATCACAAGAGGATTCATACGGGTAATTAATATTATTTAGGTTTAAAGAGGTTTCCTTGTTATAAGAACAATCCAACTTCACTTATAATAAGGGGGGGGGGGGGGTCGGTCTGGAAGATGTGGGTAAATATCCAGAAGTCCGCCCATTGTACTTCACAGTCTGTAACTGTCTTTAAATATGTTTAATGTTTAAAATGTAGTTAATGAATGAAATGATTATATTAATTTATATACGCCATCTTCTGGTTGTGTAGGTAAGCGTCTGGTACAGCGTCCACACAGATTGTATCTCCAATAAAAATGTACTTTGAAAAAATGGCACCAATGCAAGTTACATTCGTTTCCTTACTTTTTTGTTTTCTCCTAAGTTTTAGAATACTTTTATTTCTGGTGTGGTGCCAAAAGTTTGTATTTCATCTTTTGTACCTAAACCAAAGTTTGGCTCGCACCATTAACATTGGGAGTAAGCATTATTATACATTGATAAATCATTGGGAACTGTTTTTGTTATGATTAAAAAAATAAACGTATCAAAGTAATTTGATTTGGAACAGTCTGTACGTACACAGCCGTTTTGTGTCTGACGAGTGCGAAAATTTAAAATAAACTTGTTTAAGTTTTTATTGAAGTGAAACTTCTTTAGGCGCATGAGGGGTAAAATTTGTGTGACCGGTAACGCGGCAGCGTCATGACGTTCAGTACTTGGATGGGTGACCGTCTGGAAACACCGCGACGTTGGGTTTTTGTTATTGTTTTTTTTTTCAATTAGATTTTTTTTTTGTATTTTAAATTAGTTTTTTTATTCGTTTTTTAATTCGTTTTTTTTTAACTATTTTGACAAAGATGTTTCACTTCTGACATGTGTTATTTAATATCGATGTATTGTTTAATAGTATATAAATAAATTAATTAATCAATAAATCCATTGTCATATTTCATCTTTAAGCTGTTTTTTTTTTACATTCGAAACTTTTTATTTTTAAAATATTGATTTTTCTAAATATGAAGTCCGAAGCGCGGGCGAAGACACGATGGTCTTCGGGTACTTCTACTTCTGTGTAGGTAGGCTTTCCCAAGGTGGCATCAGTTTTATGTTAAACAAGACTCTAAACAATACTTACTATAGCTTGACCGCTGTAAAGTCGCCCCTCCCGATGGCCGGCGGGTGGCACTCAACCAATCAAACAGTCTGATGTCGGCCGTCGACATCGAATGACTTACGCAGCTCAACTCGCGCAGTTGAAGCAGTGTGCCCGCTACACATGTGATTATTTTACTTAGTTACATCCAACAATAAATAATATGGAATTACCAAGATGAAAAAAAAATAATAATAATAATAATGACGTTTATTCACCAAGCATAAAAAATAAAAACAAAAGATTTCTTAGTCTAATTTACAGATATTTTAGAAATAAAATGCTGGTGAAAAGGTCGTGGACTCAGCTTACAGCTCCTTTTCAGTCCGCAACTTTACAAGTGCTGCCAGCACAGGACGTTAAATTTACATTTTAAAACTAATTATATTAAAACATATGCAGTACAAATTATATAATAATAGCATTAAATAAAAACTAGGATTAATAAATGAAGTATGTTGCCGAAGATACAAGTAGAAAAAGTGGCAAGCCACGTGAGACACACTATACGCCTATAATAGAATCATAGTTACTAAAAATCCAGCTCAATGAGCGTTTCGTACCAAGCTGTCTGATGAAATGCTATAGTCGCCTATATCAACTCATTAATAGCTTCACTTTTTGCCAATTTGATTCCGATTTTTGCTGCTCAAGGAGCCATTTTTTGGTAAGATTTCGAAATTTCGAGCGAGTTGCAGCAAATCTAATGGGAGGCGGAATGTCATTCCAACATTTGGAAGCTGCAAAGCGAAAACTACCTGTAAATGCTACTAAACACGGCCGAGGCACACTAACACAATGACTAAATGAATGATGATGATGTTATAGGTAGGGATCCCTAGTACATTTTTTTAACCTGATCAGTATCAAGCTAATTTTTTAATTTTTTTTCTTTATTTAGTTAATATTTATATAATTTAATAGTAACATTGTCCTACAAATTGCGTGGTACGTTATCCCGGTCCTACGCTCACTGCTGCTCTACCTCCTGCTAACTCTATTACCTACCACAATCGAGAGTTTTCGAAGAGGAACTTTTTGTTTGTCTCATCAAAATGAAGCTACTCACGGAAAATTAGCTTGATACTGATCAGGTTAAAAAAATGTACTAGGGATCCCTACCTATTAATCTTAAACAACTTTTTTACATATTAATGTTAGATATGAATTAGTTATGAAAAAGATATTAAAATTAGTTATGAAAACAGGCAAGAAAAAAAAATTCTTTTTGCGTTTTTTTCACTTGTATCATGTCAGGTCATGCCAACACTATCATACCTCTTCGTTTTTCCAAGCGTTCCAAATACATCCGGTATATATAGAAAAAAACATATAATAAAAATTATATAGAATCAGTCTATTATTTGCCACACTCACATGACTCAAATAATTATAATCATTCACCTAAATAATAACACGAACATTTATCTTGAGATATCTCAAGATAAATCTCTGTGGCGACAATGCCGTGTGTACCCGTGCATACCCCCCGCCCCGCGTCCCGCATACCATCGCGAGGGTCGACTTTACAGCGGTCAAGCTATAGCAACGTTATGGAAGTCAGCAGTGTTTCGAGCCTGCGTACCCAGTACTTAAAATGACTGAAAGAAAACCGGGATGTTTGACGCGAGCTTGGGGAGGCCTATGTCCAGTCCAGCAGTGGACTGCGATAGGCTGAAATAATGATTGTGATGTTCCTATTTGTACAAGTATGTTGTACTATATAGTGTTTGAATATCATTAATTTGCAAGTTCTTTTTAAAGTTAAACTTTTATTCTATCGCCCCAATAATTTTCGTTCATCTATCGCATGTCGCAAGTGTTCCGTGTGTACAGGAGTGAAGCCGTACATGTGCCCCACGTGCGGCAAGCGCTTCACGACCAACAAGCTGTCGGCGCACATGCGCACGCACGCGCCGAGACCGAGAGCGAGCAGCCCGCGCACACGTCCGGCCGCCGCGGCGCGCGCCTGCCGACTGTGCCCCGCGCGCTACACGCACACGCAGTCGCTCAACAAGCACATGCGCGCGAGGCACGGCCTGGTGAGTGTATAGCTGTGTATATGGAACCGAGAGCGAGCAGCCCGCGCACACGTCCGGCCGCCGCGGCGCGCGCCTGCCGACTGTGCCCCGCGCGCTACACGCACACGCAGTCGCTCAACAAGCACATGCGCGCGAGGCACGGCCTGGTGAGTGTATAGCTGTGTATATGGAACCGAGAGCGAGCAGCCCGCGCACACGTCCGGCCGCCGCGGCGCGCGCCTGCCGACTGTGCCCCGCGCGCTACACGCACACGCAGTCGCTCAACAAGCACATGCGCGCGAGGCACGGCCTGGTGAGTGTATAGCTGTGTATATGGAACCGAGAGCGAGCAGCCCGCGCACACGTCCGGCCGCCGCGGCGCGCGCCTGCCGACTGTGCCCCGCGCGCTACACGCACACGCAGTCGCTCAACAAGCACATGCGCGCGAGGCACGGCCTGGTGAGTGTATAGCTGTGTATATGGAACCGAGAGCGAGCAGCCCGCGCACACGTCCGGCCGCCGCGGCGCGCGCCTGCCGACTGTGCCCCGCGCGCTACACGCACACGCAGTCGCTCAACAAGCACATGCGCGCGAGGCACGGCCTGGTGAGTGTATAGCTGTGTATATGGAACCGAGAGCGAGCAGCCCGCGCACACGTCCGGCCGCCGCGGCGCGCGCCTGCCGACTGTGCCCCGCGCGCTACACGCACACGCAGTCGCTCAACAAGCACATGCGCGCGAGGCACGGCCTGGTGAGTGTATAGCTGTGTATATGGAACCGAGAGCGAGCAGCCCGCGCACACGTCCGGCCGCCGCGGCGCGCGCCTGCCGACTGTGCCCCGCGCGCTACACGCACACGCAGTCGCTCAACAAGCACATGCGCGCGAGGCACGGCCTGGTGAGTGTATAGCTGTGTATATGGAACCGAGAGCGAGCAGCCCGCGCACACGTCCGGCCGCCGCGGCGCGCGCCTGCCGACTGTGCCCCGCGCGCTACACGCACACGCAGTCGCTCAACAAGCACATGCGCGCGAGGCACGGCCTGGTGAGTGTATAGCTGTGTATATGGAACCGAGAGCGAGCAGCCCGCGCACACGTCCGGCCGCCGCGGCGCGCGCCTGCCGACTGTGCCCCGCGCGCTACACGCACACGCAGTCGCTCAACAAGCACATGCGCGCGAGGCACGGCCTGGTGAGTGTATAGCTGTGTATATGGAACCGAGAGCGAGCAGCCCGCGCACACGTCCGGCCGCCGCGGCGCGCGCCTGCCGACTGTGCCCCGCGCGCTACACGCACACGCAGTCGCTCAACAAGCACATGCGCGCGAGGCACGGCCTGGTGAGTGTATAGCTGAGTATATGGAACCGAGAGCGAGCAGCCCGCGCACACGTCCGGCCGCCGCGGCGCGCGCCTGCCGACTGTGCCCCGCGCGCTACACGCACACGCAGTCGCTCAACAAGCACATGCGCGCGAGGCACGGCCTGGTGAGTGTATAGCTGTGTATATGGAACCGAGAGCGAGCAGCCCGCGCACACGTCCGGCCGCCGCGGCGCGCGCCTGCCGACTGTGCCCCGCGCGCTACACGCACACGCAGTCGCTCAACAAGCACATGCGCGCGAGGCACGGCCTGGTGAGTGTATAGCTGTGTATATGGAACCGAGAGCGAGCAGCCCGCGCACACGTCCGGCCGCCGCGGCGCGCGCCTGCCGACTGTGCCCCGCGCGCTACACGCACACGCAGTCGCTCAACAAGCACATGCGCGCGAGGCACGGCCTGGTGAGTGTATAGCTGTGTATATGGAACCGAGAGCGAGCAGCCCGCGCACACGTCCGGCCGCCGCGGCGCGCGCCTGCCGACTGTGCCCCGCGCGCTACACGCACACGCAGTCGCTCAACAAGCACATGCGCGCGAGGCACGGCCTGGTGAGTGTATAGCTGTGTATATGGAACCGAGAGCGAGCAGCCCGCGCACACGTCCGGCCGCCGCGGCGCGCGCCTGCCGACTGTGCCCCGCGCGCTACACGCACACGCAGTCGCTCAACAAGCACATGCGCGCGAGGCACGGCCTGGTGAGTGTATAGCTGTGTATATGGAACCGAGAGCGAGCAGCCCGCGCACACGTCCGGCCGCCGCGGCGCGCGCCTGCCGACTGTGCCCCGCGCGCTACACGCACACGCAGTCGCTCAACAAGCACATGCGCGCGAGGCACGGCCTGGTGAGTGTATAGCTGTGTATATGGAACCGAGAGCGAGCAGCCCGCGCACACGTCCGGCCGCCGCGGCGCGCGCCTGCCGACTGTGCCCCGCGCGCTACACGCACACGCAGTCGCTCAACAAGCACATGCGCGCGAGGCACGGCCTGGTGAGTGTATAGCTGAGTATATGGAACCGAGAGCGAGCAGCCCGCGCACACGTCCGGCCGCCGCGGCGCGCGCCTGCCGACTGTGCCCCGCGCGCTACACGCACACGCAGTCGCTCAACAAGCACATGCGCGCGAGGCACGGCCTGGTGAGTGTATAGCTGTGTATATGGAACCGAGAGCGAGCAGCCCGCGCACACGTCCGGCCGCCGCGGCGCGCGCCTGCCGACTGTGCCCCGCGCGCTACACGCACACGCAGTCGCTCAACAAGCACATGCGCGCGAGGCACGGCCTGGTGAGTGTATAGCTGAGTATATGGAACCGAGAGCGAGCAGCCCGCGCACACGTCCGGCCGCCGCGGCGCGCGCCTGCCGACTGTGCCCCGCGCGCTACACGCACACGCAGTCGCTCAACAAGCACATGCGCGCGAGGCACGGCCTGGTGAGTGTATAGCTGTGTATATGGAACCGAGAGCGAGCAGCCCGCGCACACGTCCGGCCGCCGCGGCGCGCGCCTGCCGACTGTGCCCCGCGCGCTACACGCACACGCAGTCGCTCAACAAGCACATGCGCGCGAGGCACGGCCTGGTGAGTGTATAGCTGAGTATATGGAACCGAGAGCGAGCAGCCCGCGCACACGTCCGGCCGCCGCGGCGCGCGCCTGCCGACTGTGCCCCGCGCGCTACACGCACACGCAGTCGCTCAACAAGCACATGCGCGCGAGGCACGGCCTGGTGAGTGTATAGCTGTGTATATGGAACCGAGAGCGAGCAGCCCGCGCACACGTCCGGCCGCCGCGGCGCGCGCCTGCCGACTGTGCCCCGCGCGCTACACGCACACGCAGTCGCTCAACAAGCACATGCGCGCGAGGCACGGCCTGGTGAGTGTATAGCTGTGTATATGGAACCGAGAGCGAGCAGCCCGCGCACACGTCCGGCCGCCGCGGCGCGCGCCTGCCGACTGTGCCCCGCGCGCTACACGCACACGCAGTCGCTCAACAAGCACATGCGCGCGAGGCACGGCCTGGTGAGTGTATAGCTGTGTATATGGAACCGAGAGCGAGCAGCCCGCGCACACGTCCGGCCGCCGCGGCGCGCGCCTGCCGACTGTGCCCCGCGCGCTACACGCACACGCAGTCGCTCAACAAGCACATGCGCGCGAGGCACGGCCTGGTGAGTGTATAGCTGTGTATATGGAACCGAGAGCGAGCAGCCCGCGCACACGTCCGGCCGCCGCGGCGCGCGCCTGCCGACTGTGCCCCGCGCGCTACACGCACACGCAGTCGCTCAACAAGCACATGCGCGCGAGGCACGGCCTGGTGAGTGTATAGCTGTGTATATGGAACCGAGAGCGAGCAGCCCGCGCACACGTCCGGCCGCCGCGGCGCGCGCCTGCCGACTGTGCCCCGCGCGCTACACGCACACGCAGTCGCTCAACAAGCACATGCGCGCGAGGCACGGCCTGGTGAGTGTATAGCTGTGTATATGGAACCGAGAGCGAGCAGCCCGCGCACACGTCCGGCCGCCGCGGCGCGCGCCTGCCGACTGTGCCCCGCGCGCTACACGCACACGCAGTCGCTCAACAAGCACATGCGCGCGAGGCACGGCCTGGTGAGTGTATAGCTGTGTATATGGAACCGAGAGCGAGCAGCCCGCGCACACGTCCGGCCGCCGCGGCGCGCGCCTGCCGACTGTGCCCCGCGCGCTACACGCACACGCAGTCGCTCAACAAGCACATGCGCGCGAGGCACGGCCTGGTGAGTGTATAGCTGTGTATATGGAACCGAGAGCGAGCAGCCCGCGCACACGTCCGGCCGCCGCGGCGCGCGCCTGCCGACTGTGCCCCGCGCGCTACACGCACACGCAGTCGCTCAACAAGCACATGCGCGCGAGGCACGGCCTGGTGAGTGTATAGCTGTGTATATGGAACCGAGAGCGAGCAGCCCGCGCACACGTCCGGCCGCCGCGGCGCGCGCCTGCCGACTGTGCCCCGCGCGCTACACGCACACGCAGTCGCTCAACAAGCACATGCGCGCGAGGCACGGCCTGGTGAGTGTATAGCTGTGTATATGGAACCGAGAGCGAGCAGCCCGCGCACACGTCCGGCCGCCGCGGCGCGCGCCTGCCGACTGTGCCCCGCGCGCTACACGCACACGCAGTCGCTCAACAAGCACATGCGCGCGAGGCACGGCCTGGTGAGTGTATAGCTGTGTATATGGAACCGAGAGCGAGCAGCCCGCGCACACGTCCGGCCGCCGCGGCGCGCGCCTGCCGACTGTGCCCCGCGCGCTACACGCACACGCAGTCGCTCAACAAGCACATGCGCGCGAGGCACGGCCTGGTGAGTGTATAGCTGTGTATATGGAACCGAGAGCGAGCAGCCCGCGCACACGTCCGGCCGCCGCGGCGCGCGCCTGCCGACTGTGCCCCGCGCGCTACACGCACACGCAGTCGCTCAACAAGCACATGCGCGCGAGGCACGGCCTGGTGAGTGTATAGCTGTGTATATGGAACCGAGAGCGAGCAGCCCGCGCACACGTCCGGCCGCCGCGGCGCGCGCCTGCCGACTGTGCCCCGCGCGCTACACGCACACGCAGTCGCTCAACAAGCACATGCGCGCGAGGCACGGCCTGGTGAGTGTATAGCTGTGTATATGGAACCGAGAGCGAGCAGCCCGCGCACACGTCCGGCCGCCGCGGCGCGCGCCTGCCGACTGTGCCCCGCGCGCTACACGCACACGCAGTCGCTCAACAAGCACATGCGCGCGAGGCACGGCCTGGTGAGTGTATAGCTGTGTATATGGAACCGAGAGCGAGCAGCCCGCGCACACGTCCGGCCGCCGCGGCGCGCGCCTGCCGACTGTGCCCCGCGCGCTACACGCACACGCAGTCGCTCAACAAGCACATGCGCGCGAGGCACGGCCTGGTGAGTGTATAGCTGTGTATATGGAACCGAGAGCGAGCAGCCCGCGCACACGTCCGGCCGCCGCGGCGCGCGCCTGCCGACTGTGCCCCGCGCGCTACACGCACACGCAGTCGCTCAACAAGCACATGCGCGCGAGGCACGGCCTGGTGAGTGTATAGCTGTGTATATGGAACCGAGAGCGAGCAGCCCGCGCACACGTCCGGCCGCCGCGGCGCGCGCCTGCCGACTGTGCCCCGCGCGCTACACGCACACGCAGTCGCTCAACAAGCACATGCGCGCGAGGCACGGCCTGGTGAGTGTATAGCTGTGTATATGGAACCGAGAGCGAGCAGCCCGCGCACACGTCCGGCCGCCGCGGCGCGCGCCTGCCGACTGTGCCCCGCGCGCTACACGCACACGCAGTCGCTCAACAAGCACATGCGCGCGAGGCACGGCCTGGTGAGTGTATAGCTGTGTATATGGAACCGAGAGCGAGCAGCCCGCGCACACGTCCGGCCGCCGCGGCGCGCGCCTGCCGACTGTGCCCCGCGCGCTACACGCACACGCAGTCGCTCAACAAGCACATGCGCGCGAGGCACGGCCTGGTGAGTGTATAGCTGTGTATATGGAACCGAGAGCGAGCAGCCCGCGCACACGTCCGGCCGCCGCGGCGCGCGCCTGCCGACTGTGCCCCGCGCGCTACACGCACACGCAGTCGCTCAACAAGCACATGCGCGCGAGGCACGGCCTGGTGAGTGTATAGCTGTGTATATGGAACCGAGAGCGAGCAGCCCGCGCACACGTCCGGCCGCCGCGGCGCGCGCCTGCCGACTGTGCCCCGCGCGCTACACGCACACGCAGTCGCTCAACAAGCACATGCGCGCGAGGCACGGCCTGGTGAGTGTATAGCTGTGTATATGGAACCGAGAGCGAGCAGCCCGCGCACACGTCCGGCCGCCGCGGCGCGCGCCTGCCGACTGTGCCCCGCGCGCTACACGCACACGCAGTCGCTCAACAAGCACATGCGCGCGAGGCACGGCCTGGTGAGTGTATAGCTGTGTATATGGAACCGAGAGCGAGCAGCCCGCGCACACGTCCGGCCGCCGCGGCGCGCGCCTGCCGACTGTGCCCCGCGCGCTACACGCACACGCAGTCGCTCAACAAGCACATGCGCGCGAGGCACGGCCTGGTGAGTGTATAGCTGTGTATATGGAACCGAGAGCGAGCAGCCCGCGCACACGTCCGGCCGCCGCGGCGCGCGCCTGCCGACTGTGCCCCGCGCGCTACACGCACACGCAGTCGCTCAACAAGCACATGCGCGCGAGGCACGGCCTGGTGAGTGTATAGCTGTGTATATGGAACCGAGAGCGAGCAGCCCGCGCACACGTCCGGCCGCCGCGGCGCGCGCCTGCCGACTGTGCCCCGCGCGCTACACGCACACGCAGTCGCTCAACAAGCACATGCGCGCGAGGCACGGCCTGGTGAGTGTATAGCTGTGTATATGGAACCGAGAGCGAGCAGCCCGCGCACACGTCCGGCCGCCGCGGCGCGCGCCTGCCGACTGTGCCCCGCGCGCTACACGCACACGCAGTCGCTCAACAAGCACATGCGCGCGAGGCACGGCCTGGTGAGTGTATAGCTGTGTATATGGAACCGAGAGCGAGCAGCCCGCGCACACGTCCGGCCGCCGCGGCGCGCGCCTGCCGACTGTGCCCCGCGCGCTACACGCACACGCAGTCGCTCAACAAGCACATGCGCGCGAGGCACGGCCTGGTGAGTGTATAGCTGTGTATATGGAACCGAGAGCGAGCAGCCCGCGCACACGTCCGGCCGCCGCGGCGCGCGCCTGCCGACTGTGCCCCGCGCGCTACACGCACACGCAGTCGCTCAACAAGCACATGCGCGCGAGGCACGGCCTGGTGAGTGTATAGCTGTGTATATGGAACCGAGAGCGAGCAGCCCGCGCACACGTCCGGCCGCCGCGGCGCGCGCCTGCCGACTGTGCCCCGCGCGCTACACGCACACGCAGTCGCTCAACAAGCACATGCGCGCGAGGCACGGCCTGGTGAGTGTATAGCTGTGTATATGGAACCGAGAGCGAGCAGCCCGCGCACACGTCCGGCCGCCGCGGCGCGCGCCTGCCGACTGTGCCCCGCGCGCTACACGCACACGCAGTCGCTCAACAAGCACATGCGCGCGAGGCACGGCCTGGTGAGTGTATAGCTGTGTATATGGAACCGAGAGCGAGCAGCCCGCGCACACGTCCGGCCGCCGCGGCGCGCGCCTGCCGACTGTGCCCCGCGCGCTACACGCACACGCAGTCGCTCAACAAGCACATGCGCGCGAGGCACGGCCTGGTGAGTGTATAGCTGTGTATATGGAACCGAGAGCGAGCAGCCCGCGCACACGTCCGGCCGCCGCGGCGCGCGCCTGCCGACTGTGCCCCGCGCGCTACACGCACACGCAGTCGCTCAACAAGCACATGCGCGCGAGGCACGGCCTGGTGAGTGTATAGCTGTGTATATGGAACCGAGAGCGAGCAGCCCGCGCACACGTCCGGCCGCCGCGGCGCGCGCCTGCCGACTGTGCCCCGCGCGCTACACGCACACGCAGTCGCTCAACAAGCACATGCGCGCGAGGCACGGCCTGGTGAGTGTATAGCTGTGTATATGGAACCGAGAGCGAGCAGCCCGCGCACACGTCCGGCCGCCGCGGCGCGCGCCTGCCGACTGTGCCCCGCGCGCTACACGCACACGCAGTCGCTCAACAAGCACATGCGCGCGAGGCACGGCCTGGTGAGTGTATAGCTGAGTATATGGAACCGAGAGCGAGCAGCCCGCGCACACGTCCGGCCGCCGCGGCGCGCGCCTGCCGACTGTGCCCCGCGCGCTACACGCACACGCAGTCGCTCAACAAGCACATGCGCGCGAGGCACGGCCTGGTGAGTGTATAGCTGAGTATATGGAACCGAGAGCGAGCAGCCCGCGCACACGTCCGGCCGCCGCGGCGCGCGCCTGCCGACTGTGCCCCGCGCGCTACACGCACACGCAGTCGCTCAACAAGCACATGCGCGCGAGGCACGGCCTGGTGAGTGTATAGCTGTGTATATGGAACCGAGAGCGAGCAGCCCGCGCACACGTCCGGCCGCCGCGGCGCGCGCCTGCCGACTGTGCCCCGCGCGCTACACGCACACGCAGTCGCTCAACAAGCACATGCGCGCGAGGCACGGCCTGGTGAGTGTATAGCTGAGTATATGGAACCGAGAGCGAGCAGCCCGCGCACACGTCCGGCCGCCGCGGCGCGCGCCTGCCGACTGTGCCCCGCGCGCTACACGCACACGCAGTCGCTCAACAAGCACATGCGCGCGAGGCACGGCCTGGTGAGTGTATAGCTGAGTATATGGAACCGAGAGCGAGCAGCCCGCGCACACGTCCGGCCGCCGCGGCGCGCGCCTGCCGACTGTGCCCCGCGCGCTACACGCACACGCAGTCGCTCAACAAGCACATGCGCGCGAGGCACGGCCTGGTGAGTGTATAGCTGTGTATATGGAACCGAGAGCGAGCAGCCCGCGCACACGTCCGGCCGCCGCGGCGCGCGCCTGCCGACTGTGCCCCGCGCGCTACACGCACACGCAGTCGCTCAACAAGCACATGCGCGCGAGGCACGGCCTGGTGAGTGTATAGCTGTGTATATGGAACCGAGAGCGAGCAGCCCGCGCACACGTCCGGCCGCCGCGGCGCGCGCCTGCCGACTGTGCCCCGCGCGCTACACGCACACGCAGTCGCTCAACAAGCACATGCGCGCGAGGCACGGCCTGGTGAGTGTATAGCTGTGTATATGGATGTGTGTGAATGTAAAGGCGCGTTTTCACTGACGTGGAACTGATTGGAGTGGAGAGGAACAGAACGTAGATTGATCGGTCAGTCGGTCACAGTCCTAGAATTGTCCTCTCCGCATCAGTGGAAACAGTAACAGTGTAGCTGATAGTGAGCTAAGTGACAGTTAGCTGAGAGGACTTTCAAACAAAATATTTGAACATCACACAGACCTACGGAGCGGATTCGAGCGTGTGTCGCTGCGAGAGTGTATGTATATCTATATGGAGCGTACGTGTGTCTACGTGTGCGTTTACGATCGTATACACGTGTGTATGTACGTGTGTGTCTACGTGTGTGAAACTCTTCCTACCCTACAGACTCCACTGCACACAGCCAGGCCCTTGATTTGCTCTCGAGCCTTGGGCCGATTTGTCTATGAGTGTTATTTGTTTATGATAACAGTATATTTTTATTTATAAAGTTTTATTATTAGGTATTATAATGAATAAAAAATGGCATTATTTTGCAGAAGACTTCGTCAACAAATGCGGACCAGCAGGTGGGATTGACGTAGAAGTGTTTTTTATACAAAGTTTTTAAATTATTTGAGACTGTAATTATCTAGTCACGTACCAAATAAATATAAACTATAAAAATATTTTTTATTTGTTTTCTGTTTGTTTTAATTTGAATTTAACGGTTCTTGCACACTGTACAAGTTGCACCACAACACTAGAACAGTTTGACAGTGTTTTAAGTAATAAAATTTTAAACCCAAATTTTAACATATAAACTAACATTTGCAGACATATTTTACAAATAATTAATTTTAAACTCATAAAAATTAATAATTTTAAACTTTATCAAATAGAAAACAGTAAGCGATAGTATGAAACATATAAATTGCACAAGATCAACTTACTCTTGGCCGGATTCCTTGTTTAGGGTTCCGTACCCAAAGGGTAAAAACGGAACCCTATTACTAAGACTTCGCTGTCCGTCCGTCCGTCCGTCCGTCTGTCACCAGGCTGTATCTCAAGCACGGCAATAGCTAGACAGTTAAAATTTTCACAAACTATGTATTTCTGTTGCCGCTATAACAACAAATACTAAAAACAAAATAAAAAAAATATTTAAGTGGGGCTCCCATACAACAACCGCGATTTTTTGCTCGATATCAATAATGGCAACAGGTAGACAACTAGACACTTGAAATATGCACAAAATACTCAGTTGTATATTTACTTCAATAATAAAATTAAAATAAAAAAGTATATTTAGGGGGTTCATAAAACAAAAGTGATTTTTTGCTGCTTTTTGCCCGATATTAAAATCAATGTAGGTACCTACTGTTGTTTACCTAGGTCCTAGTCAATGGTACGGAACCCTTCGTGCGCGAGTCCAACTCACACTTGGCCGATTTTTTCTTCTCATATCTTTTTTGCGTGTTCAATAACTTGTGCAAAAAGTTATAATAATGAAGTTGGCGAAAATTCGCGCGGTCAAGGTCTGTCACTAATCGATGGTCACTCGTCGCAAATAGCTTGATAGAATAATCAATCTTATTTGAGAAGAAATAAAGCATAATATGAAATGTAAAATAGTTTTAGCGCAAAACGTGTGACTAGACCAACGTGAGGTCATGTAGAAAGTCACAGGGCAATGACATAGTAATTTACATGTTCACGTGCATTATATACATACTTTTAAGAATAATTATTGAAGTGAAACTTCTTTAGGCGCATGAGGGGTAAAATTTGGGTGACCAGTAACGCGGCAGCGCCAGGGACGGTCAGTACTTGGATGGGTGACCGCCTGGGAACACCGCATGACGTTGGTTTTTTTTTTGTATTTTAAATTCGTTATTTTTAATTACCTTTTTTTAAAATTAAATTGCAAAGAAGTTCACTTCTGACATGTGTACTTTGTACGCACCCAATTTTTTGTATCACGATCACGATTCAGCCTGTGATATCCCACTGTTGGGCATAGGCCTCTTCCCCATCTAGGAGAAGGATTTTTTGTATATTACTCGTATAAAAATGAAAAGTTAATAATTAATTATTGAAAAGTAAATATTTTAATAATGTTTTAACTAGTGTCCGACCGAAGTTTCGGTTTCGGTTTCGGTTTCGGCCGAGTTTCGGCCAAAAATCAAGTTTCGGCGGTAGTTTCGGTTTCGGCCAAAATTGGCCGAAACTTTTGCCGAAACCGAAACTGATCTCGGTAGTTGTCATGCATACTCGCCTAAATGTTTTCAATTCAAATGTTTACTGTAGCTTAGTAGTGGGTTATTTAATTCTAAATGTAAGTATGACTGTCCTACTAATTGTGATCTAGGTATCTTTGTTAATTCTAAATGTGTGATTTGATTATTATCTTTGCCGAGACTGGAACTAAGAGTGTAATAGTAATTTTAGTAATTAATATTTTTATATAAGAGGTACCTAAAAGAGATTGATAATTCTTCTAAGTACAAATACAAATCAAAGTATTAATTAATAAGATTTAAAAATACCAATACTTAGTATTTAATGAAACAGTAACAATTAGTTATTTGATTATTGATAACTGATAAGCATTTTGCTATGAGAACTTAATTTGAAAAAATAATCAAAATATTATTAATATTTTTGAAGTGAAACTTCTTTAGGCGCATGAGGGGTAAAATTTGAGCGACCGGTAACGCCACAGTGTCATGACGTTCAGTACTTGTGTGGGTACGTTCAGTATCGATTCAGCCTGTAATATCCCACTGTTGGGCATAGGCCTCTTCCCCATGTAGGAGAAGGATCGGAGCTTAATCCACCACGCTGCTCCAATGCGGGTTGGCGGATATATTCCCTACTATGAGTAACGATCGCTATCAGGTGTACATGATAACAACCGGGACCGACGGCTTAACGTGCTTTCCGAGGCACGGTGGGGAGACCCACAAGGACTGCACAAACACCCAGACCACGGCAAACATCTGTATGGCCAATACAAATGTTGTCGTGTGCGGGGATCGAACCCGCAACCGCCCACGCAACAGTCAATCGCAATACAGTGCTGTGACCGCTGCGCCAACACGGCGTCACGTTCAGTATGTGGCCTGGGAACACCGCGAAACGTTGTCTTTTTTTTCAACTAGTTTTTTTTTGTGTATTTTAATTCGTTTTTTTTTAAATTAGTGTTAATTGCAAAACCTTGTCCAACACAACCAGGAGCACAAATTAAACCAGTACAAGAGATGCGTCAGATATAGATTGTTCAATAATTACACAAATGTATGGTGGCCATATATGCACTAACAAGAAATAATTTTGCCAGCGCGATTTAATCTACTACTGGCACCATCCAGTCGTAGACGTGTTAAACTTATACAAAAAAAAAACTTAAATAATTGTAAGTTGCAGCGATTAGTTTTTTTTTTAATTAGTTTGCCAAAGAAGTTTCATTTCTGACATGTGTACTTTGTATGCACGCAATTTTTTTTCTTATATTATCTATAATTCTATACTAATATTATAAAGCTGAAGAGTTTTTTTTGTTTGTTTGAACGCGCTAATCTCAGGAAGTACTGGTCCGATTTGAAAAATTCTTTCAGCGTTGAATAGCTCATTTATCGAGAAAGGCTATAGGCTATACATAGTAAGGTTAAGACCAATAGGAGCGGCGCCCAATGAAAAATATTTCAAAATCGGGAGGTTTTTTTCTTCATTTTGAGAGCTTCCGCTGCGAGCACTGCGTAAACAGTTAAAGTTTCGCAAAAATCATGTATGACAGAATTGTTTCACTTTAAAAGTTCTAAAAAAAAGTCCGCGACAGCATATGTCTATCTTTTAAGGTTGGCTCATTATAACCTTTTTTATGCTAAACAAATTTGTTCTAAAATAGTGCAATATTTGCGAAGGTGTTTTTATAAACATGACATAAATTCTTATGCAAATAAATACCTTTTTCATCACAAGTATTTAATTTAGAACAAAATTACCCCCATTCGATTTCAATAAATATCTTAGGTCCTAAGATATTTAGGACCTATGAGATATCGCAGTTTTTAAAAAACATCGCAGCAACAATATTATAAAGCTAAAAAGTTTGTTTGTTTAAACACGCTAATTTCAGAAACTACTGGTTGGAATTAAAAAAATCTTTTTGTTTTGGATAGCCAATTTAACGAGGAAGGCTATTTTTTCCTTCAATTAACGCGTATGAAACCGCGGGGCACAGCTAGTATTAAATAAATGATTACAACAAAATCAATATACTGTGTTTCCATTTCATGTCAATAAAAAAAATGTGTGTAAATGGGTAACATGCACCAAATTTCAGTATTTTATACTTGACCACGTGAGTTTCGGTTTCGGTTTCGGTTTCGGCCGAAACTGTTGCTACGGCCGAACATTCGGTTTCGGTTTCGGTTTCGGCCGGAAACCGACTTTCGGTCGGACACTAGTTTTAACACATTCCACTAGTTACTTATCTCTTTGTTATTTTTTTTTAAATATTTCATTTGAAATATTACTTTCAACTAATTTGCATTAAATTAAGACATTTGAATTTCATGCTTACGTATCTGCAATTCTTATATTATATCAGTACAAATAAAATTATACCTACTCAACTGTAGGTACTAAAAATTTTAATTTTGAACTTATATTTTTCAAACGGATTGAGTAAAACAAACTAATTGTTAGATATGTTGCTCTGTAGCTTACCTAACTTAGCAGTAATTGACAAAGTTTTTGCTTAATTGAAAACTACAGACAAATGAAATTGTGATAGATTCATTCTGAGGCTTTGAACAAGGCTTTATGTATGTCTTATAAATAAAAATCTTTCACGATCACGATTTAGCCTGTAATATCCCACTGTTGGGCATAGGCCTTTTCCCCATCTAGGAGAAGGATCGGAGCTTAATCCACCACGCTGCTCCAATGCGGGTTGGCGGATATATTCCCTACTGTGAGTAACGATCGCTATCAGGTGTACGTACACGATAACAACCGGGACCGACAGCTTAACGTGCTCTCCGAGGCACGGTGGGGAGACCCACAAGGACTACTCAATCGCAATCCAGTGCTGTGACCGCCTATAAAAGTGTATAATCTGTGGTGACCGCTGAGCCAACGCGGCGGCAATAAAAATGTTTAATAGTATCTAATGAAGAAATTTTCATTCCGTAGAATATGATAATTATAAAATGACATTTTGACATCGACACTAAATTTAAATTAAGCTTGATTGTTATTGTATACATAGTTGCAGCACGTTTAGTAATGTTGATCATTTGATATAAGTTGTTTATTTTTGTCTTATCGTGTTGAGCAATCTGATTGAATTGTTTGACAACGATTTAATGAGTTTGTGGTCGATTTCCTGGCTGGTAATTAATAGAGAAATGTTACGGATCGCACCTCTCTCGCTGAATATAATTGTTAACTTCTGGACGAAATGGGTCGCGGTGCAACGACCTGCAATCGATTCGTTTTCTATTTCATCTCGCAGACCTTCACCCACAAAGCTGTCTGACGTATTTGTCGCCTTGAGGAAATCGAATTTCACGCCCCAGCGATCGATTCGATGCTACCACAATACTAATAATGAAATAGATTTGACGAAACGATTTATTAAGAAACTTATATTTAAATATACAATTTGCTTACGTTAAATATAAAAATATTAAGATATTAAAAGTTAGAATACAAGCTTACAGACTTAACTAGAACATCACAGGTCGCTTTATCGCTTCCGATGAGGGATACAATCTAGGAACTCTTTGAGTAACGGAGATCGAGTCTCGTCTTTCGAAAGGTTTACGGGCGATACTCGTAATTAAATAAATAACTATGATTATGGCGGGTGCCAGCGGGTGAGGCTAGCGGGTCAGGCTTTGCCGATTTTTGTGGTTTTCTTTTTAACATTTGAAATGAGTGGCCGAGGATCGTCGACTTGAACGTTATGTGCACGTAAGTAATTTGTCTGGTAGTTTGTTTCTCGCACTCGTGCGTTGGGACTTAACTTGTCTGTTCTTTCGGTTTCGTCATCGCTACGTTCGTTCTCTCCCGTACGCTCGTCTTCCTTGTTAGAGCGTTCGCTTTCGTCAGACCTTTCGGACTCGTCCGCCCTTTCTTCATCGTCCACGCGTTCCTTGTCGTAATTTTTCGAATTGCTTTTTATTCTTTCTGGGTCATCGCGAAGTCTTTCGTGATCATCCAAGAAATGACTGTCTCCGCCTTCTCCTTCCTCTAACCTAGCCAAGTCTGCGTCCTTAGTGGGCGGTGGAATCGTTAATCCACGGAAATATTTTTCCTTCTCGGATATCGGAAGTTTCTTGCCGTAGTAGTCATAGTCTCCGGCGGTGTAAGGCTCGTCTGTCGATCTGGTCCTTCTCGTTTTCTTGCGACGGCGCTTACGCTTCGGCTTCTCTGTCTGAGGGACTGTGTCGCTATTTTCCGTCTCGGTATCAGAAGAGTCCTGCTCACCTGATTCTTGGACTTCTTCGGCCTCTTCCTCTTCATCGCGATCTGGTTGCTCCGGGTGCTTTCGATGGAGTTTCTTTGGTCGTTTTTCTTTATATATGGGTGGTACACGAACAGTAACTGTATCGATCTGATTTGGATTATGCTCAGTAGGTGGTAGTACACGTGGTTTCAGTCGTCGGCGAGGGTCTTGAGTCGTCGTTGTCACTTCGTCCTCGTCTTCTCCCTCTGGTATTGGTAAGGGAATGCGATTAGCGTTTGGTTTAACTTTTTGAAGATTCTGAAGTTTTTGTTCGTTACTTTGGTCTCGAAATTGGTTGACCAAATCACGATCACCAAAATGGACATTGCGGTAATCGTTTGCTGGACGTTTCTTTTTGGGTTTCTTTTGTTTCTGTTCCCAGAATCGATCGACTGCGTTACCGAATTCTTTGACAGCTTTAGCGCGATCCCGAGATTCTTCCACATACTCATATTCATCGTCCTGATTCTGTTCTGGTTGCTCTTCGTCGTCATAGACCAAATAATCATCGTCAGCTTGGTTCCGATTTAAATTTCGCGCATCGACTGCGTGAACCTTTTGTGGTACTCCATTTCGGACGACGAATGCATCTAAGTAGACACGTGGTGAGCGTGGTGGTTCCAAAGGTAGTTGTGCTGCTCGGGGTTGAATTGCTACGGGTGTAATTTGTTCCTGTTCTACATATTCCTCTTCTTCAGCAGCTTGAGCAGGAGCAGGCGTCGCTTGAGCTCTATTAAAATTAAAATCTAAACGAAAGTTAGACGTAATAGTACCAAGATTAGCGTCTGCCTTTGGTGGAGGCGGAGGTGGCGGCGGAGGAGCACAAGGTGACGGAGTTGTCGGGTTAGCTCGTGGTTTCGCACAGGGTGGTGGAGGTGGCCTTGGTTTCGGGGTAGGCTTGGGTGTGGGCCTTGGATTGGCTCTCGGTCTTGGACACGGAGGCTGAGTTGGTTTAGGCGGAGGTGGCGGTGGAGCCTGGGCTCTGCAGGGCGGAGGCGCTGCAGCTCGAGGAGCCCCACAGGGAGGGGCCGCGGGCGCTGGGGCGGGCGCAGGAGCTGGCGCTGCCGCTTGAACCGAATACACCCCAACAGGTAGAGCTTGAATTGGCGTATCTATACCCGGTACCGGCGCGAGTGGCGGCGGGAACGCCACCTGAGGAGGTTTTCGGGCTACACTGTATCCAAGAACATCAGCCAAACCCCTGAACACGACGTCTCCAAAGGTACGTTTCTTGCGCACAATCGGTTCGTGATCGCCATCTGATTCGGAAACGGTGTCGTTTGCTAGAGCGATATCGTTGGCTTCCGCGATGGTTTCCTTCGCGTTGTCCGCGATGACGAGTGTTTGGTTGGCGGTGTCGGCGATTACGAAGACATCGGCGCTGGTCGCGAGTCCCGCGACCGCGAATAGCGGTAGCAGCAACAGCAACGCGCGCGGCATAGCGCGGCCTAGTGTCGCGCGGGACGGCGAGCGCGCACTTTTGTCGCGCCGGGGGTTGCCCAAGTCCGTCACGCACCACTAAACGTACCCTACCTCTTTCGTATTCGTTATACTCATAATCAACCTTTAACCAGTCTTTATCGTTAAACATAGAACGTATAATATCATAATATCATTAAATCAACGTACACAATAAGTCGAATCGCTTTCGTGTTGTGACTGTTAATTATACTCTTACTTCACAACAGCTGGAGCTTATTGTTTCCTCAAAATGCGTAACGCGTAACGCGAGCGAGATGAAGGTCAATGAAAATCATTCTTACTTAAAATGGAACTTAAAACAATATTTTTTTCGAAGCACTAGACAGAGAACCATCAAATATGGACATCAATAGATTTAGTCATAAAATGTTGTCGAAAATTTAGATTTATTTTTATCATTTCAAACATTCAAACATTAAACATTTTAAAATAACCAAATTTTTTTAAAGAATACTTACATCTTAAATCTACAAGCTATTAATACAAAATTCAATTGTATGATATATATAGGTATACTTATTTATTGTAAAATCTCAAATAGGTACCTACTTGTATCGGTTTTGACATTATAATTTTTTTTTACGTTTCGTTGTTCTGAAATTAAGTTAATAGCCACAAGTCCTCTCGTTTTACTGCACAATGTGTACCTAACCATATTTAAGCTTTGTTCAATCATCAATAATGTAGTGAATAGTGATATACAATTTAGTCAAATTAAAAACCTAGTAAAAAACTTTAAAAAAGCAGGTGACGGTAAGTAAACCAGTAATTATTAAGATTTCTAATTGCAAAGACCTTGACCTTAAAGTTTGCCATTGACCAGAGGTTAATCAAATTATATAGTAATTTAATGCAGGTTGACACACAACGATTTTAGACACAAACCAAGAATAATGGCGCAGATAGTTTCTAGAAACAAATAATATTCAATCACAGATTTAACCAATTAATTGAACACGAATAAAAAATGTTAATTGAGTGTTCGTTTAATAGTTTTTTTTACTAAATGTATAGGTACGAATATAGACTCTGTACATAGATATAATAATAAAAAACATGTATATAGTCTATATAAAATACTTATTGTCTGTGTATTTGTATTGGAAAGTTCTAACACGTTCACGGTAACTTAAGAAACAGAACGATTAGTAAAATTTTACTGTTTATTTCTTTTTAAATAAATTAACGCTACCTCTTGAGTATATCTCTATCTATACTAATATAATAAAGCTGAAGAGTTTGTTTGATTGTTTGTTTGAACGCGCTAATCTCAGGATCTACTGGTCCGATTTGAAAAATTCTTTCAGTGTTAGATAGCTCATTTATCAAGGAAGGCTATAGGCTATATATCATCACGCTAAGACCAATAGGAGCGTAGCACCAATGAAGAATGTTTCAAAATCGGTTTTGTTTCCTTTTGAGAGCTTCCGCTGCGTAAACGGTTAAAGTTTCGCACAAATCATGTATGACAGAATTGGTCCTATTCGGCTATTCCACGACGACGAAATCGCGCGCGGAAACTAGTTGTTAATATAATTGTGTTTGCTCGCAAACGAAAAAAAAAAGCGACTTCAATTACATCGACAAGTAATACAACGTAATAAGACGAAAAAATAGTCAAGTAAATACGCGCTATTAAAGATTACTTAAAAAGTTGTAATCAGTTTTCGATCTAATTTAAACAAGACTACAAGACAAGTATTAGCTTTCGACTAAAGTAAGAATCATCGAAATCGGTACACCGAGTAAAAAGTTATGCGGTATAATATAACGTAGGTCGACGAAAAAGTAGTCACGTAAATACGCATTATTAGATATAACTCTAAAAGTACTTGTCAGATCTCAATTAAATTAAAATGGGACCACATGACACGCAACACCTTTCAATTAAAACAAAATTGATCGAAATCGGTCCACCCAGTCAAAAGTTCTGAGCTAACATACATAAAAAAAAAAAAAAAAAACATACGTGTCGAATTGAGAACCTCCGCCTTTTTTGGAAGTCGCTTAAAAATAGACGACGCCTTTGTATACTCTAAGGACGACGCGTTGGCGCAACGGTCTCAGCACTAGATTGTGGCTGTGGCGCTGGCGGTTGCGGGTTCGATCCCTGCACATGACAAACATTTGTATTGGCCTTACAGATGTTCACCGTGGTTTGAGTGTTTGTACAGTCCTTGTGGGTCTGGGCACGGTGGACCTTGGAGAGCACGTTAAGCCGTCGCGCGTCGGTCCCGGTTGTTATCATGTAGGTACACCTGATAGCGATCGTTATTCATAGTAGGGAATATATCCCCGTCAACCCGCATTGGAACAGCGTGGTGGATTAAGCTCTGATCCTCTAGAAATGAATTTAGGTATGTAAAATTAGAATTATACATTTAATAATTCACTATCATTAGTGAAATTGTTACGAAGTCGTTTTGTACACTCATATAAAGCAATGTAGACTTACTTTTACATATATCCTGGCTAGTGATTGTATAAACACTTACATTTACATAATATATCCTGGCTAGTGATTGTACAAATAGATTGAATCGAAACTAGACGCGTCTAGTGAAATTTCCCGACGGTATTAGGTGGGTATTGTATAATCAAATTACGAGTTGTTTAGAAAATGAATGTTATTAATGAACGTGCAAATGTTTCATTTTCTAAACTAACCCGTTCTAATTGAACGTTATGTGTAAGACTTGATTGAAATTTATTATATGAATAAAGGATATATGATGGAAGGATGAATGGAACGGGCTATGCTTGGGGTTTCTCTCAAAGATAGGATTCGAAATGAGACTGGTCATCTGTGTCGCAGGACCGCTGGCCGCTGGAGCAGACGTGTCCTGGAGTGGAGACCGCGTCTTGGCAAACGAAGTGTGGGACGTCCTCCGGCCCGTTGGACCGACGACGATCTTCGTAAGATTGCCGGTGTAGGCTGGATGAGGATTGCGGAAAACTGGAATGTCTGGCGAGAACATGGGGAGGTCTATATCCAGCAGTGGACTGCAATAGGCTGAACTGATGATGATGATATGAATAAAGAATAATCGCTCAATGTGTCAGCGCAAAACTTTAGAACGGTTAACCAATACGGTTATTTTTTAAGTTTTTTAAATCCTTGCAGGTTCTTATGAAACAAAAAAAGTGTGTGTGTCAGCTCCGACGCACGACTGGAGTTTAATCCTTCAGATCGACTGTCTAAATAGGCACAAAAAGGCTTACTAGTCTAAGAAAAAAATTAATACCATATCAAATGGTATAAATAAACCAATCAAATGACACCATATATTGGAACCCTATTGGTAACAAAAACGTAAAGAGGTCATTCGTTCAGTAGATTTTTCTCCTCATATTTTTTCATACCGGGGGCCTTATAATTATGTAAATCTATTATTAAGGGTAAATCCCAAAAAATGTGCATAAATTTAAAACAAATGGTAACGTTTGAACTTGGCAACAACAGTCAGTTCAAGAGTGGACAAGGTCTGTCGGATCAGCTAGTGGTATCTAACTTTTAAAAGTAATGTCTATGGCGTTTCTTCGCTCGTTTTAATTTAAAATATCAACATAAATTTCGACTTTAAATAACTAACAAAAACTTCACACTAAAACAATTACATTTGTTAACATTACATTTGTTATTAAAAATTTAAAAAAATAATTCCGAATAGTTGTCTAGATTTTTTATAACATTCAAATTTTTGGATGTTTAGGGACAGGTGTGTCGAAATAAACGATTGAAGTCAAGTTGTTAAGCGATATGGTTTCAAGTATGTTGTGGTAGCCACGGATTGGGTTTAATTTGACTACATATTAGATCCAGTAGAGTGCTCCTTCAACGAATTTACCTAAGATAAATTTTACCAGCTGAAGCCTTTAAATAAATCATAGCAATTACTGTTTGGCAAATACTTGCAATTTATTTAAGTCCTTGAGTCAGTCTTGAGAACTACTCAGAGTTAACATAAACTCTGTTAAGTTAGTTTAGAACTCTGTGACAAACAGATCATTTCAATTTTTCTACTGTAAGCCAGAAACAAAAAAAAAACATTTCAAATGATTCCTTTCTTCAAGATACATATTTTGTATTTCTATTTACCTATTTCTTTTACTGTTTCGCTACTAACAAAAAATAAATGTAAATAACACCCCGACTTTTATAGACTATCCACTTTTGAAAAAAGTAACTTTCAAATGAAAACAGAATAATCGAAAAGCTCTTATAATTTCCAAATTTATCGTTTAGAAAGAATGCTTTTTTTTGAATGACCGTAAATTGAAAACGCCTTCTAAAATTTAATAGTAAAATATATCATGAAAGGATAAAGACGAATATACTGTAAATATCCAAATAGGCGTTTGATAATGCTCAAATTATGCTGTTTAACCAACTGCCAAAAAGGAGGAGGTTCTCAATTCGATTGTTTATTTTTTTAATGTATGGAACCCCAGAACTTTTGACTGGGTAGACCGAATCGAAAGGTTGTGCGTCTCATGTGGTCCCATTTAAATTTTTTTGAGATCTAACAAGTACTTTTAGATTTATATCTAGTAATGCGTATTTACTTGATTACTTTTTCGTCGATCTTCGTTTTATTATACCGCATAACTTTTCAATCGGTACACCGATTTTGATGATTCTTGTTTTAATTGAAAGTTGATGCTTGTCTTGTAGTCCAATTTAAATTCGATCGAGATTTAAGACTAGTTTTTGAGTAATCTTTGATAACGAATATTTACTTACTTACCAATTTACCATATAAATAATATATTATAATTATTCAATATACCTTGTTTAGTAGTATCAGCTTATACGCGTATACTTATGCGACTGTATACCGTTCAAGAGCAATACCATAACAGTCGTTAATCGGCGTGACACACGGCGCGGGTTAGTTCCGCAGCGAGACCGCGCACGCGCCGCGACTCACTCCATGTGTCTGTAGGGTCACCATGATGTTACATTTTTTTCTTTTTTTTATATAACTAGGTCGGCAAACAAGCGTATGGCTCACCTGATGATAAGCGATTACCATAGCTTATGGACGTCTGCAAAACCAGAAGCATCGCAAGCGCGTTGCCGATCCTATCCCCAACTCCCCCCAGGAGCTCTGGTCTCCTTACTCACCAACAGGAATACAACACTTTAGAGTAGTGTCATTTAGCTGTGATCTTCTGTAAGGTCGAGGTACTACCCCAGTCGGGTTACTCCATATTTGAGCAGGAAATTTCCTGCTGTGCCTTACCTCAGGTTAACCTCAATTAAACATTGTGTTCTATCCTACTAATCTATACTAATATTATAAAATGTTTGTTTGTTTAAATGCGCTCATCTTAGGAACTACTGCTTCAAATTGAAAAATTCTTTTGTGTTCGAAAATCCGTTTAGTTTCGATTAGCACGTTTAAACAAACAAACAAAATTTTCAGCTTTTATAATATTAGTATAGATAAGACATTATAAAGTATTAAAAGTCATCCTTTAAATTACATAAAACGTGGTGTTCGTACGTTTTCTTACGATTTAATTTCCATGTCGGTGCTCATTTCGCAGCTGACGTCCAGGAAGGATGTTCACTTATTAAAAATATTATATTACATCAAAAGCTGTCAGTGACTGGTTGAGCTATTTTTTATATAAATACACATAGAAATAATATATATGTATAATTGTATATAAATAAATACAAATAACACCCAAACTCAGGTAGGAATCGAATCCACGACCCTCAGAGCAGAAAGCAGGCCCACTACAAACTGCGCTAACGGGCTAATCAAATACATATCTAATAAGTATTGGTTCCATGTAAACGAATATATTTACTCATAACTACGAAACTAATTGTAAATTTATAAACTTTTAAGGTCTACAATATTCACTACGTTTATTTACTGTTGAGTTTATTGACGACTTTACACAAAAAAAAAATTACGTAAGTAATCTGGTAGCCTTTAAAATATTCTAAGCATGTATTGTTATAATTTTTCACGATCCAAACCGCAAATAGCTTGGGGTTTTGTGTCTTCTAGGTTCTAGGTCAGGGACTTACCTGCCGCTAAGTGCGGGTGCGTTCATTATAATATAATTATTGTAAAATGTAACAGTTAAGATTATTTGTTTAAATATATTGTAGTAATTCCTACGTTACGACTTTACGAGTGAATGAACAATTTGAGAGGAATTCTTTTTTTTAATGCGTCCGTTTTTACTATTTCTTAATATTTTGTCACTTATTTGGTTTCTTTTCTTGTTTTTTTTTTATTAATTTTTAAGTATAAAGCCTCCAACAGTCCAATCTCTAAAGAAAGTGGATTCTTTATTTTTTTAATCTCTTTTATTTTTATAAAAAAGGGGAATACGAGCAGACAGGTCTGCCTGCTGTTAAGTGTTTGCTTAACGTCAGGCTGAGTCGTACATTAATATCTGAAAGATCAGAGGATTTGCGGGTGCTTAACTTTTTTTTATATAACTATGTTGGCAAACAAGCGTACGGCTCACCTGATGGTATGCGATTACCATAGCTCATAGACGCCTGAAACACCAGAAGCATAGCAACCCAAAATTCTCACCGTAAGCTCTGGTCTGGTCACCTTACTCACCGACAGGAACACAACACTGCTTGAAAACAGTATTATTTAGCTGTGGTCTTCTGTAATGTCGAGGCGACCCCAAACAGTCTGCTCCATATTTCGAGCAGGAAATTTCCTGCTGTGCCCTACCTCAGTTAAACTTTTTTAAACAATAAATACCTACTTTAGTTAATGACAGCTTACCTACTTATTACAATTCATGTCCACATCTATACTAATATTATAAAGCTGAAGATTTTGTTTGTTTGAACGCGCAAATCTCAGAAACTACTGGTTGAAAAATTATTTCAGTGTTAGATAGCCCATTTATCGAGGAAGGCTATAGCTATTTTTTAAATTAACGCGTATGAAACCGCGGGCCACAGTTAGTTGAAAATAATGGTAACTAGTTTTAACTTAAGCGTTTTTTTATAAAGACAACACCGATAGCACTTGACAAAAAATAAGAATAGAGCCATTGTCGTGCGCTTCTCACGCAGATATCGCAATGATTTTGCGATAATAGAATTAACTTGGCGAGACAATTATTGTCTTTAACTTTGTAGAGGAGCCATTATATAAAGAACAGAAAATTGTTAAATTGGACTGTGGTATCTGAACCAACTTCGTGAAATATTTGACTTGGAAATTCAATAAGCGTTTATGTTGGTTATTTTTTATTTGTTCTTGTCTTTATTGTATTATTTTGTTTAAAAATAAAAAAATACAGTATTTTTCATGTATAGATATCGAAAATATAAATAAAAACATATGGATATATCGCAAACAGCGTTATTCTGTCGTCAATTTGTCAGACATTATGTGACCAAACAGTGGGACAATCAAGCAAAGAAATTGCGTCGAAAATGTCATAATCTTTTTAGAAATTGCTTCTCAATCGTGCGACGTTTCAATGTCTTGTCACCCAAACTGCACTACAGTACCTACTGCCAGCATCAAGACAACGCGCAAACATAGTTTTTCATTCCGTATTAGATACACATGTTTGTGTTTGGGTTGTCTGGAAGAAATGGCTAAATAGCCATTAGTCCGCCCATTGTACTTTACAGTCTCTAAATGTATTTAAATGTGTTTAATGTTTAAAATGTAGTTGTGGTGTACAATAAAGTGTAAATAAATAAATAAATAAATAATGTCCGTATGTCCGACATTGATGTATAGATTGTGATGTAAATCTGGAAATCTTGTTCAAGTATAATAGTGTCAGTAATGTTCAAACATTATTCAACTTTTTTAATAATTTGTTTTACGTACGTAGGTATTAATTACGTAGGCTTTATATTATTTACATAAACAGTAATACATTTTTTTGTTTTCTACAACGTAGGTACGTAAACTCCCAAAGTTCCCGGACGTCCTCTAAACCGGGATATATCCGGGTTAAGCCGGACAACTGCACAGCTGAGCACGTAGACTGTTTGTTTTAGGTATATCTACCTACTATTTACTAATCTGTGATATTAGGTTCATAAAATTGAGTTACGATAACTACATAATCATCGCTAAATTGCGATGAGACCGCCCTTATTTTCGTTATTTTCTGTTTTTGTTATAAGTAGTTATTCTTTTACTTGGTGTTTAATAAAGTGTACAATAAATAAATTATAAAGTATTTAATTTATTTTATAAGGGTCTAATTATAACAAGTAATTCTGTCAATCTTTTTTAAATGGATTTTGAATCTAAAAATACGAAAAAGATGACAATTACTTGTTCAAGTTCGCGCCAGACATACCGGTTTTCCGCAATCCTCATCCAACCTACACCGGCAATCTTACGAAGATCGTCTGTCTGGCGCGAACTTGGGGAGGCCTATGTCCAGCAGTGGACTGCAACAGGCTGAACTGATGATGATGATGATGATACTTGTTCAAGAAAAGCTCTCGTACTGTAGTCACCACAGGAACGCAACACTGTTTGAGGGCAGTAGTGTTGGCTGTGATATAGGTACTGTAAAGTAAACGGAGACTTTGAAAGTTTGAATCAAGATCGAAACTTTTAATGTGCGAAGCTGATAAATATGTTTAGAGGTAACTGGGTCCCACTGGCCAGCTTCGGCTATGAAATACTAAAAAGATTAATAACTAACTCTAACTCTAAATCCATTGTGTTAACATTGTGCTATACAGTTTATTCAAGTAATAAAGAGATGTTTGACCGCTGTTGAACGGTGCTTTTTATTACTATTGATATAGCACTGGCCAGTGCTTTGAGTAGGTAATTAATATAAACGGTATGACTATTCTCTGATATTATCTTTTGTGTTAAAAGTTTTAGCGTCACAAGTAAACTTACAAATAAGTGAAGTACCTATTTTCTTTTACTCTTCCGCTGATCATATCTCCACGAAAAAAATTTACGTTTTTTTATATAACTAGGTTGGCAAAGAAGCATACGGCTCACCTGACGCTAAGCGATTACTGTAGCTTATAGACGCCTGCAACACCAGAAGCGTCGCAAGCGCGTTGCCAACTTTACCCCATTGTGAGCGCGATGCCGACCCTACCCCAGATCCATCTCAAGAGTTTTGGTCACCTTACTCACCACAGGAACACAGCACTGCTTGAAAGCAGTGCTAGTTAGCTGTGATCTTCTGTAAGGTCGAGCTACTTCCCCAGTTGGGATACGTTAGTTAAATGTCTTTGAAGAAGTCTTAATAGTCAAACATGATATAAATTAGACGATTCACATGTTCGAACACGTTTCCTCGTAATCCTAGTTTGTTTGTATTCTCAGAGCGATGGTAATTCTCTTAATTGTTAGGACGTGCGTGTTGTATGAATCAGTATGTAAATGATTGATTTCTTTCGGTTTTAGTAATCGTCTGTTTTAGCAGATGCACGTGTAATTAGAAATCGATGAGTCAGTCCGACTGTGAGATATCTGCGTTAATTTACAATTTGTTATTTATTTCCGAGAAAATATTTCGAATTTCGACATAGCGGAAGTCATTGTATTCTTATAAATTAAACATATATTTGTTAATCTAGGTATGCTGTGTGGCTACGGCAGTAAAGAATATAGCCACCCTTCTCTTCTCGTGGGTGTCGTAAGAGGCGACTAAGGGATAACACAGTTCCACTACCACCTTAGAACTTAAAAATCCATCCGATGGCGGGATAACCATCCAACTGCTGGCTTTGAAATACACAGCCCGAAGACGGGCAACAGCGTCATCGGTGCGACAAAGCCAGCCCTAAGGTCACGAGTTCACGAAATTTTTCGCGTGAACTTGTGGAGACCATATTATATCCAGCAGTGAACTGCAATAGGCTGAAGTGAATATCTATCTTCCATAGCAAAAAGCACACTGCAGACTGCGCCAACGGACTAGTTACGAGTCACTAAAACGTACATAACAAACGTTTTCTTTAATTCTACAATGTTTAAAGAACGACGTCATAGTAAATCAGTTATAAAAAAGTTCAGTCACATTGAACCCATCCTAATCTGATTAAATCTTTATCATTAAAACATTTCTTATCCAATTACATACAACGGTAAATAGAGGATTTTGGAATTAATTTAGTTTCAGTAATAAGAACGGTTTGACATTGAAACATACACTGAAGTCGATGAGGCGGTTTTTACGAAGCATTTGGAGTTGGTCGCGACGAGATTATGCGATCTGCATTCTGGAGTTGCTGGTTTACGTCGAATAAGATGCATTGGAGTTCTAAGCATGTATTCACATGAATGTAAATCTTTAGATTTATTTCCTTTGACATATTATAATCATCTCAATATCAGGATTACAATGAGAAATGATTATAGCTATCCAAAGAGGGAACGCTGCCAGTATCTTCGGAACCTTGCCTAAAGGGACTCCTTTTAATAATGTATTTTAGTTATTATATTATATTTTTTAAGATTTTTAGTTTTAGGTTCGTTGTTTTAGTATATATTTTTATATTGATTTGTATTTTAATTTAGTAATATTTGTTGAATAATAATAAATAATTGATATTATCGAAATGATTATTAATATAGTGCTATAACTTTATCAGTATAGACCTAGCGCCATGAAAGCACTGAGCGATAATTTTTAGACTGCTTTACGATAAGAAGTATTTAACATTTTCATCAAAGTGATTGATGGTCGAATTTTATTTATATAGACGGTAGAATAGAGTTGTCTGTCTTTCGTCAAACACAGTTAGATGAGAGTGAGTTAAACTATTGATAAAAGTTACTTTTTGGTTTTTACATCTCGTTTAAACGTTCGACGAATACCGATGAATATAAAAACTATGTTCGCATATTTTTTTAGACAAAAATAATATAGATTAAATAATTGTGTTTGCTCGTAAACGAAAAAAAAACCGACTTCAATTACATCGACACAATACAACGTAATAAGACGAAAAAATAGTCAAGCAAATACGCGCTATTAAAGATTACTCAAAAAGTTGTGATCAGTTTTCGATCTAATTTAAACAAGACTACAAGACAAGTATTAGCTTTCGATTAAAGTAAGAATCATCGAAATCGGTACACCGAGTAAAAAGTTGTGCGGTATAATATAACGTAGGTCGACGAAAAAGTAGTCAAGTAAATACGCATTATTAGATATAACTCTAAAAGTACTTGTCAGTTCTCAATTTAATTAAAATGGGACCACATGACACGCAACACCTTTCAATTAAAACAAAATTGATCGAAATCGGTCCACCCAGTCAAAAGTTCTTAGCTAACATACATTAAAAAAAAACATACAGTCGAATTGAGAACCTCCTCCTTTTTTGGAAGTCGGTTAAAAAATAATTACAGATGTTAGTTGATTACAATTTACGTTACAGCCAAATTCTTTGGACTACGATCGATCGAACAATTCAGTCTCTAACATCCCAATGCTGGGTAATGGCCTTTCTCTCCATGTAGGAGAAGGATCCGAGGTTACCCACCACGCTGCTTCACTGTGGGATTTCGGATATAACTAATCCCTTCTACGAGGTATAAACGAGAGTGCTTTAGACCACACGACTGAAGTAAAACGACTTCTTTAGCTCCATCTAACTTATATCTCCCTCTCAACTTCCGTTTGCCTCACCCGATCACACTTTTCATAACGCTCTCGTCACGCAATTACCAGCTTACTTCCCAAGTCAAGCGTGCGTAAAGAAATTTTACTTCAAAAATAACTAAATGTAGATAAACCCTGTAAACACTGGCATTTAAAATATTTCAATAGCGTATAAACAGAGCTATTGTAGCATTCGAGTCCGAATTATTCGGTAAATCATTATTCGTCCGAGCGTGTAAACGTGGCAATACTGTTAAATCTCAATCGAGCGCGTGATGTAGTTACCGTTACCTCCGCGATGACAGCGCGGATTCTGACGAAAAATAATTGACACGTGCAGATTATTATTACACTTTATTTTTATTAATATTGTATGAAATATATTATTATTATAATGTTCGTCCGCATTTCTTATTGTTTGTTAACCAACTTCTAGCTATTAGTTGCAAGCGATAGGTATGACGACGCGTTGGCGCAACGGTCACAGCACTGGTTTGTAGCTGTTGCGCAGGCGGTTGCGGGTTCGATCCCTGCACATGACAAGCATTTGTATTGGCCATATAGATATTTGCCGTGGTCTAGGTCTTTGTGCAGTCCTTGTGGGTCTCCCCACCGTGCCTCGGAGCGCC
Source organism: Melitaea athalia (assembly GCA_905220545.2). Taxonomy (NCBI): domain Eukaryota; kingdom Metazoa; phylum Arthropoda; class Insecta; order Lepidoptera; family Nymphalidae; genus Melitaea; species Melitaea athalia. The sequence goes on along the minus strand of HG992191.1, from coordinate 19,540,735 downwards.
GTCGGTCCCGGTGGTTATCATGTACACCTGGTGGCGATAGTTACTCACAGTAGGTAACATATCCGCCAACCCGAAGTGGAGCAGCGTGGTGGATTAAGCTCCAATCTTTCTCCTACATGGAGAAAGAGGCCTATGCCTAGCAGTGGAATGATAAAGGCTGAATGCATTACTTTTTATACATTGATACACTCAATTTTTTAATTTTATAATGGATGATACTTAATAATACAAACAGCTTTTTTAAATTTTGATTCATTAATTATATTAAATTATTTAATGTCTTTTAGTTTTAGTGGGAAAAATTACTTACTTATTATGATTTCTGTTTAATTTTTAATGAAACCGCCTCTGTAATTGAGAGATAAAACTAACATCGAAGTTTAAATGATTAAAACATGAGCGGTCTGTTTGGGATTACGAAACTCTAATTATAATCTCAAAGCAAAGCAATTAAAAAGATATAAATAGCGAGTGCTTCCTTATGTTATTTTTATATTTACCGACTTTATATAGAATAGGTACGTAGTTACTAGTTTTCCGCCGATGCTTTGCCCGCGCGGACAACAGTATTTTCATTTTTTAAGTTTTTTCTTGGTAAAATTTTTGTTTTACCAAGAAAATTACCTTTGTCAGACAGTGAAAACGTAGCATTCTACAATTGATAGAACTTTTAAAATCAGTTGAGTAGATTTATTATATACTTTATTGCACTAAAAAAAAGAATATAGAGAAAATTACACATATAGTGGATGGAAAAGGTGGACTTATCCCTAGAAGAGATCTCTTCCAGTCAACCAATGGTCATGAGAGAGAGTGTCATATAGCGGAGTTTTTGAGTTTGTTTATTACAAATGAATAAATGAATTAAATCTTTCGCTTTATAATATTTATATAGGAGACAATAGGTACTAAATTTGGAAGATAGAGGATAGAGGATTCAGAGGGCGCACGACCGGACGTAGTAGCGAACATGAGGGGAGGCCTATGTCCAGCAGTGGACTGTTAAAGGCTGATGGATGGAGGTACTGAAAAAAACTTAATAATTGTTTATTATAACACTGGCTGTGCCCGCGGTTTACCCGAGTTAATTTGAGAAAAAACGTACAGAAATATTCTATAGCCTTTCTCGGTAAATGGACAACATTTCAATTTGAACTAGCAGTTTCTGAGATAGGCGCGTTATGAACGCGCGTTACAATCAAACTTCAGCTTTATAGGTAATACTAGCTTCTGCGCGCGACTTCGTCGGCGTGGACTCCGCTCCTATTGGTCTTAGCGTGATGACACATAGTCTATAGCCTTCCTCGATAAATGGGCTATCTAACACTGAAAGAATTTTTCAAATCGGCCCAGTAGTTCCAGAGATTACCGTGTTCAAACAAACAAACAAACAAACAAACAAACTCTTCAGCTTTATAATATATTAGTATTAGTATATATTAGTGTAAGCTACTTACATTTTTACTTATTACATTAATCAGCGGTTTACTTTTATTTATATAGATTATTTAGTTATATAAAGGCTATTTAAACTTCATTTTAAGTAAATATATCATGTTTTACAGTTATAGGAAATCGATTCGATTTGATTTTCAAATTGATTGACAATTCACCGCGGGGTCGTGGCGAGCGGGACGCGACGTGAGGAGTCAGATGGTCATCGTTTTTAGGAAATGGAAAATAGGCCATATTATATAACGCTACAATGAGCGTAACGCTTGAATCATCCTTTTTCGTGCATGCCGCCGGCGTTCATCGATTTATTAGACGTTGTCACGTCAAAAAATTGTAAAATGTTTCCCAAAAAGTTGAAACAGAAATATAACAAATACTAAAAACTATAAAACATTAAAGTTAAACGTCTTATTGTTGTACGAGATAACCGCGGATAAGAATTAAGACATCAACAAACCGATCACGGAAGGATCAGAGATACAGTTACGTAAAACCGTGTCAAGGAAGCTCACCGCAAATTCGACTTTTTACCATATTCAACACCATGTATCCAATTCCCATATCGCTGTCTCTTTCACAAAATAACGTATGAAAGACACAGATGTTAGCTATAAGATGCAAGAATCTTCGAGATAAGTTACAAAGGAATTACAACCTTAACTTGTTAGGTTTAGGGTATATTTCAGTTTGTGATTTTCAGTATGCAGGACGCAATGTAAATGCACTGTTACACAAATTACACGGCGGCCCCAGATAGTGCGGAGTGCCGTTTTACAAATTAATTTGTGTTACGGTAAATTATGAAAGTAAATGGACGAAATCGAGTGGAAATCGCTTTTGATTTACATTGATCGCTCAGTTTTGTCCGCACTAGAAAAAACATTGCCGAAGGTTCTATGTACCTAATGCTGTGGAAAGCTTACGTATCTGTAAACACTACTACAAAAATTGTATTGCATATTTTATACATTGTATTTAGAATGTAAATATATGATCTTGTTACGTAAAGTGTGATCGGGCGAGGCGAACTGAAGTTGATAGGGAGATATAAGTTAGTGAAGATAGAAAGAGAGAGAGTTGCGTTTCGTATAGTTCTGTAGCGGCAAGAGAGAGATGCGAGCACACATTTTCTTTCTCTCTTTCTCATAATTTTAGGTAGGGATCCCTAGTACATTTTTTTAACCTGATCAGTATCAAGACAATATTACCATCAAATTATATAAATATTACCTAACTAAAAGAAAAAAAAATCAGCTGGTTAGTAATAATTTTTGATGACCTTACGAGGTCATCAACTTGTTGACCTCGTAAGGTCATCAAAAATTGATTTTTTTCTGATTTTTTTTTTCTTTTATTTTGTTAGTATTTATTTAATTTAATGGTAGCACACTGGTAGCATTGTCCTACAAATTGCGTGGTACGTTATCCCGGTCCTACACTCACTGCTGCTCTATCTCCTGCTGACTCTGTTATCTACCACAATCGAGAGTTTTCGAAGAGGAACTTTTTGTTCGTCTCATCAAAATGAAGCTACTCACGGAAAATTAGCTTGATACTGATCAGGTTAAAAATGTACTAGGGATCCCTACCTATTTGAATTATTAATATATACATACATATAGATGAAGCTAAAGAAGTTTTACTTCAGTCGTGTGGTCTAAAGCACATTCGTTTTTTTACGTATTTTATCTCAAGCTTTTGATTGAGTGGACCGATTTCAATGATTGATGATGAATCGAAAGGTGGTACTTGTCATGTGCAGTGGCGTGCATATCATATAGGCAGAAAGGCACTGCCTACCTTGGCATCTTACTAAAAATAATATATAAAACATGAACATTACATATTTTTGAAAAAGACACAAAATAATAATTCAATTTAAATCTCCTTCAATTTGAAAAACACGTCGTCATATATGTATGTATGCGATTCGCATGTTTTATATATTATTTTTAGTAAGATGCCAAGGTAGGCAGTGCCTTTCTGCCTATATGATATGCACGCCACTGGTCATGTGCTATAAAATGGTGGGTTTAATCTAGTTTAGTTTAGTCTATAAATACATAGCAAAATCACAAACACCTAGTACACGACAAATCTGTGTGACCTAGGTACATAAAAATTTGTCACGTGCAGAGATCGATCGTATCAAGCAGCTGTTCTGAATACTGTATAGTGTATAGTCGAATATGATTCGCTAGCGTACTACTGCTATGAAGCTAGGCACAGTTTATGAAGTATGAAGTGATAAATTCATTTTATCCAGCCTCCAAGTATCCTGTTTATTGATTATTTTTACTGGCTGTCAATCATCCTGAAACATCTCTGAGTAAAAGGGAACATCTATATTGTATCTTCTGTTGGTTGCCCTTAATAAATCTCAACTGAGGTAGGGCACAGCAGAAAATTTCCTGTTCAAAATATGGAGCAGCCCGACTGGGGTAGTACCTCGACCTTACAGAAGACCACGGCTAAATAATACTGTTTTAAAGCAATATTGTGTTCCTGTTGGTGAGTAAGGTGACCAGAGCTCCTGGGGGATTGGGGATAGGGTCGGCAACGCGCTCGCGACGCTTCTGGTGTTGCAGGCGTCTATAAGCTACGGTCTTACCATCAGGTGAGCCGTACGCTTGTTTGCCAACCTTGGATTTCTAGTTCTGTTGCTTGTAGTATCTGTTACAAGTATTGCTTCTACAATCCACGTCTGGTATTTTTAGTTATATACTCTAATACCTTTTCGTTTTATAGACCACAAGTTACACACAATCGTCTTTTTGTATACTAACTAATAAAAAAACAAAAAAACTTTGACGCCATGTTTCAACAAAGCTAACCGCACTCATCCGGCGTCTCGGCCATACATTTTTCTCTTACAAATTCATTCTCTAAAAGAATCGACGGATGTTCGTGGTTTGCGACTCTTATTACTCGTTCAATTAAATGTGTTTCTTTTATGCTTTTTTCTTACAAACATTTAGTTTTACGAGAAAAAGCAGCCCTGGATATATAGGTAAACCGGGACAATCACCCTGCGGGGTGTCAGGCTCAAAAAATATATTTCATAGAGTGCCCTCCACTTAACACTGCGCAAACTGAATTGGAATTAAGGTACCTATTTCCTGCTTTCATTTAATTGTAATACAAGTAGGAACAGGTATTCATGGGAGGTGTCGTATATATTTTAAAATAACAGATGGTTTTTTAACTAAAACTGCGTGCTATTTTCGAAATACGCTAGTGCGAGCGTCAGAGAAACATATTATCGGAAATCTACAGAAACAAAACATCATCAGAAATCGAGAAAAATCATCGCGAAACAGCGGAAAATAAAACATTAATAATACTCTTAAAAGGCAAATCTTGCTTTCTTACTCGTTCGTGGAAATACTTGCGTGCGTGAACCAGTTGATAAGTGTAGTGGACAGCTTGGTATAATTTACACTGTTAGTACTGTCATGCTAATATGACATGCTTTAGTGTGGTCATAATGCTACCATTTATGTACTGTGTACACATACACATGGACTGTACTTGTATATTTTTGACTGCATTTATTATTATTGACAAGCTGCTGACTGACTTCGTCCGCGTGGATTTTAACAAAAAAAGTTATTGTTCAGTTCGTAGTTATAAGAAAAAAACTCTAAAATAAAAGTAACCTAAGTTACACCTTATTACATCAGCTATCTGCCAGTGAAAGTCCCATCAAAATCGGTTTAGCTGTTTCAGAGATTAGCCGGAACAAACAGACAGACAGACAGAAAAAAATTGTAAAAAAATGTTATTTTGGTATATGTACCGTGTATAGATCCAATGCATTTAGTAAAAAGCGGTTATTTTTATATTACAAACAGACACTCCAATTTTATTTTATTTGTATAGATACAAAAAGTTCTACAAAACACTGATTATATCAATCGAACCTTAACAACACCTAAGTAAACTACTATCAATTAAATTTATTTGAGTTATTAGTTTGTCCCCACCAATATATTTGAAGTAAGTACCCATATAAAAAGGGACTAAAATAAAAATATATAGCCTTCCTCGGGAAATGGGCTATCCAACACAAAAAGAATTTTTCAATTCTCACCACAATGAACGCATTTAAACAAACAAACTTTTCAGCTTTATAATCTATATACTAATATATAAAGCTGAAGAGTTTGTTTGGTTGTTTGTTTGTTTGTTTGAACGCGGTAATCTCTGGAACTACTGGGCCGATTTGAAAAATTATTTCAGTGTTAGATGGCCCATTTATCGAGGAAGGCTATATGCTATGTATCATCACGCTAAGACCAATAGAAGCGCAGTCCACGCCGACGAAGTCGCGTGCAGAAGCTAGTATTAGTATATATTCATAAAACAATTGATATTTACGTGACTAGTATTCGTCGTGTAAAGGATAAAAATAATAATTTTAATTGTGTAATTAATTGTAATTACTGTCATTTTTTATTACGGTACGGTAATTAGCAGGATGCAACGAAACGCATCTTTAGTGTCAATGCAGAAGGACATTCTAGTTTTCTGTTGTTACATCTATACTAATATAATAAAGCTGAAGAGTTTGTTTGTTTGATTGTTTGTTTGTTTGTTTGAACGCGCTAATCTCAGGATCTACTGGTCCGATTAGAAAAATTGTTTCAGTGTTTAGATAGCCCATTTATCGAGGAAAGCTATAGGCCATATATCATCACGCTAAGACCAATAGGAGCGTAGCATCAATGAAGAATGTTTCAAAATCGGTTTTTTTTTCCTTAGAGCTTCCGCTGCGTAAACGGTTATAGTTTCGCACAAATCATGTATGACAGAATTGGTCCTATTCCACGGGGACGAAGTTGCGCGCAGAAGCTAGTATTAAATAAATGACAAAGGTATGTAAGTTTAGTAACACTGGTATTCATACAGGATAACTTGCAACTTGCAGAATTTATAAAGTTCAAATATTTCACTGAATTTTTTTTAGTACCTACCTAACAACTAAGTTTAGACTCCCCCCCCCCTCTCTAATTAATGATACGTAAAATTGGAACCCACAAAATATTTTTTTTCACAATCCAACAGATAGGTCATTGAACCTATTCATACAAATGTAAATTCCCTCAGAATAAATTCTCCGCGGCGCGCAATATGAAACTCAAACAAACGCACTTCTTGTAGACCGCAGAGTGTTAAGATCCCGAGAGACGTGACCCGTGACGAACACGTGGCTATCACGATATCATCTCAGCTTCTTTATGAAAACTATTTTTTATGACTAGATTCATTTAGAAAATTATTTGCCATATCTACTGTTATACATATATCTACACGAATCTTTTGTTTTTTTTTTTTAAATTGAAATTGTCAACATAATAAGGTGTGCACAATGTCACTCTTTAGCGTATACCCAACTGTATCTATCTATATATATATAAATCAATTGCTGTTCGTTAGTCTCGCTAACACTCGAGAATGGCTGGGCCAATTTGGCTAATTTTCATCTTGAAATGTTTGTGGAAGTTTAGGGAAGGTTTAAACGGTGAGAAACATAAATAATATGTAACGGAAAATACTAAAAACCACTATTTAAATTTCCAATACAATGTTCCTAGCTGGGAAATTTAATGTCTTTTGTCAAAAAAGTTGTCAATTGGTTGTCAAATATTTATTAGGTGCGTTCAGAAAGGGTTTTGTGTATGTTTTTCACAAATATTCGTAGGTGATGAAGTTCACGGGCCATCTAGTCATTAATAAATAAACAATTGGACTGCTAGTGTTATAGATTTACGTATATTGTCAGCGTCTGGTAGGTAAATAATTAAAATCGGTTCACAACTGGTAAATAAATAAACGTACGCCTCCGAGTTAACACAGTTTCCCAGTATCCTGAATCCTGTTAATCCTGTGCTGATGTGTATTGTTGAGCAGTGTTCGTACACCCAATCAAAAGCGCAGTTGCTTTAACCACTGCGTCAAAACATCATCTAGGAGACATTGCTTCTACTACTCATAAATATATTTTCTGTATCTTTTCACAGTCCTTATAATGAGGTACTAGAACTAGAACTATACAAGTAAAAGTATAATTCTTTTTATACATTATACTAGGATAGGCATAAAAAATTTTATGGCACGATATGATTCAGCCAGTAATGAGTAACATCCCACAGCTGGACATAACCCTCTTTCTCCATGTGAGAGAAGGATTTGATTGTCGTTGTTTTGAGCTTCGCAAGAAGCCCAAGAAGGCTTCTCCCCAATGGTCTTTGGAAAATTTTGGACCCTCTATTCTGCTCAATAAGAGTAGTGATCTCTCTCGTATTTGAGCAGCGGAGGTCTCGGCGTACAAGTTTCCGTATCCTTTTGGACACTGTAAAATTTTTTTGTAAAATTACCATTTCTTTACTCAACATGAGGTGGCTAAATTTACTAATCAGTGTGTATGAATTCAAATTACAACACAATTTGAGTAATTTTCCAAGACATATGCGAAAATTTGCATGCGATGCGGTGTAATTTTACAATCTCAGAGTATAAATCTTACTTGTGTTGTAATTTTACTGAACTGTTTATTAAATTTCAATAACAAACTTTGAAGATTTACCTAATTTTTTAGTAATTTGAGTTACTATATTTTTTTGTAAAATTACAAAATATTTTAAAATTCGAATTACTGTGAAGTGTTTAGGATTTTAATTTTTTTTTTATTATTTTTACAATTTAAACTGTAAAATTACACAATACATTGTAAAGTTACTAAAAAATACTATTTGTCTGTGACCATGTGTAATTTTACTAAACAGATTATCAATTTTCGGTACCAAGCTCCTTAAATTTACTAATATTTTTTGTGTTTTTAATTACTAATTTTGTTGTAAATTTACAAAAAAAAACATTGTAATTTAAACTACAATCGAAGTATTGAAAATTAAAAAAATTGCTTTGGTAATTTTATTATTGTTGTTGTAAAATTGTACAAGTATTGTAAAATCACTAAAAAATACTAGTTTTCTTTAGCCTTGTGTAATTTTATTATTAAAAAAATATGTAAATTCGAATTTTAATGAATCCTTTGGAAATTCAATAATCTTCTTATTAATTTTACTATTTTGACTGTAAAATTATACAGTGTTTTGTATAATTAACAGTATAACAGAGTAGCTACTTTTTTAGATGAACAAAAAAAGAGCTTATTTAAATATCCTTGAAATCATTAAAAATTTATCAATTTTTTTTCTCATATATATATGTTAAAATTTTGATTTGAAAATTATATAGTAATAACTCATATAATTAATTAAGCATTTTTTTTTAAAAGTTACCAAGTTTGAAAATGTTGGTGAAACAGCTGGTTAGAAAATAAATTATCAAAATATACTTAATTTCTTTTCATTCAATTTGAATATATGTATTTTAATATTTTTTTTTCGTGCAGTTAAAAGTATTTTTTTTCTAATACGTTAAAGTTCTAAGGAAAATTTTTATGTATAAACTATCATTTAAGATAATAAATATTCCATGATGGATGGTTTGTTTAGAAAACTGCATAATAAATTTACTAAACATTTTTATGATAATTTATTGAATAAAATTACAAAACTGTATAGTAAAATTACTAATCAAATTTATAGGTAAATTTCCAAAAATATTTTGTAATTTTATCGAACCCGATTCAAGTGAATTGAGTGGTATAGTTACAAAACTCCACAGTAAATTTACTAAACAGTTTTATGATCAATTGTTAAATAAAGTTACAAAACTGTATGGTAAAATTACTATGGAACTGCTTGGTAAATTTCCAAAAATATTTTGTAAGTGATGAAGCATTCTGTTTAGTAAATTTACTAAATTGTTTTGCGTTAAAACTTCCTACACATTTTTAGTAAAATTTCCGAAGAAATTTTTAACAGTGGAGAGAGATCGTAACTTAATCAATATAATAATTAAATAACAAATGAGGTCAGATTTATAACAATTATAGATGAGTTCCTAGAGGAATGATCGTGTAACGTCCGAGGCGAGGTCAGTCGGGTGACTAATGGTGTGAGGGGTGGCGCTGACGTCAGCGACATCCGCCATTAGATATGTGCTATTAATCTTGAAGAAAGCCTTCTTCGTTACACCAATGGTACGGCGATGGGGTTGGGTCCGATTCCCATAACAGATACAAATTACCTTTTACTTTGCTTCCGGTTTTATATTTATACACATGTAGATAATATTAGGGGTTAAAGTATGAAATTGCCGATTTCTACTGAAAAATTAAAATTAGTTTTTTTTTTATTTAACATATTTATTTAATCAAAATATTATTACCATTATTATCTATATGTTGCAGTCAAAACTCTTAATCAGTCAAAAGTAGTTTTGACTGCAAAAAATCAGTCAAAAGTACTTTTGACTAGACAAGTTGGTCAAAAGTGGTTTTGACTAAAATAACAGTTAAAAGTACTTTTACCCAATGGAGCTGGTTAAAAGTACTTTTGACTAAATGATTCCGTCAAAAGTGGTTTTGACTGGTTGTATCAGTCAAAACTCTTAAAAAGTAAGGTGGTCGCGGCATATTTTTGTCACAGAAACAATAAAAAAAAATAACCCTAACCTATCTAATTTCAATATTAGACTGTTTATCGGCATATTTTTGTCACAGAAACAAAAAAAAATAACCCTAACCTATCTAATTTCAATATTAGACTGTTTATCGGCATATTTTTGTCACAGAAACAAAAAAAAAATAACCCTAACCTATCTAATTTCAATATTAGACTGTTTGTCGGCATATTTTTGTCACAGAAACAAAAAAAATAACCCTAACCTATCTAATTTCAATATTAGACTGTTTATCGGCATATTTTTGTCACAGAAACAAAAAAAAATAACCCTAACCTATCTAATTTGCAGTTAAAACTAAACTAGTTAAGAGTTAATAGAGTTTAAGAGTTAATAGTGCTTTTGACTGACGCTTTTTTGCAGTCAAAACTACTTTTGACGGAGAGCGTCAGTCAAAAGTACTTTTAACCGCAAATTTGCAGTCAAAAGTACTAATAACCAATCATTTTCAGTCAAAACCACTTTTGACCAACTTGTCTAGTCAAAAGTACTTTTGACTGATTTCGCTAGTCAATAGTACTTTTGACTGATTAAGAGTTTTGACTGTGACATATACATTAACTTCACTCACACTCACTTCAGCCTATCGCAGTCCACTGCTGGACATAGGCTTCCACAAGTTCGGGCCAAAAATGGGCAGGGCTGGCTTTGTCGTACCGAATTCGATGCTGTCCGACTTCAGCCTGTGTATTTCAAAGCCAGCAGCTGGATGGGTATCCCGCCATCGGTCAGCTTTATAAGTTCCAAGGTGTTAGTGGAACTGTGTTATCCCTTAGTCGCCTCTTACGACACCCACGGGAAGAGAGCTGGGGGTGGCTACATTCTCTACTGCCGTAACCACACAGCTAAAAAGGTAAATGGTAAATGGTTTATCCCACACAAAATTAATTTTTCAATTAGAAACCAGTAGTCACTAAGACTAGCGCTTTTAAATAAGCAATCAAATTCTTAACTTTATAATATACCTACTAGCTGATCTCGCAAACGTTGTTTTGCCATATATGTTATTAAACCCCCCCCCCCGCCCCTTATAACATAGGGGTATGAAAAATAGATGTTGGCCTATTCTTAGACCTACCCGATATGCACACAAAATTTCATAAAAATCGGTCCAGCCGTTTCGGAGGAGTATTGTAACTAACATTATGACACGAGAATTTTATATAAAAGACTAGCTGCTGCCCGCGACGTCGTCTGCGTGCATTCACTGCTCGTTCCCCGTAGGTGATAGCGTGATAATATGTAGCCTATGTTCTGACCCGACTTCTTAATAATATTCGTGCCAAATTTGAAGTAAATCCATGCAGTACTTTTTGAGTTTATCCCGGACATACATTGACTTTCCTATCATTTTATTATTTTAATATAAAAGATAATTAAGTAAAGATTAAGAAAGTGATACTCGTTAAGTCAAAAGAAAACAACTTTAAGATTTTTCTCACAACATACATAAGTACAGCAAAATTGTAACTTTCTCGAGAGCATAACCATCAATAACCGTTTACTTTTACCCGCATATCAGAAACAATCCAACCGAAGTGATTGATGACTGCGGTTTCAAAGAAGCGATCATTCATATACCATATGTACGTTAACGACGTGCAGTGCAAAAGATATTATTAAAATTTTTATTAAAAGTAGGCTTTAAAAGGTTATATGTATAATTTGCTCGTAAACGAAAAAACACATTCAGATTCACAGATTTCAATCATTATAATATAAACTAGACCACATGAATAGCACCTTACGATTAAAGAAAGAATTATCAAAATTGGTAGTTAAATGTTATGAGGTAACAAGCAATTAATAGAACACTATACATATATATAATACTAGTGATCTCTGTTCGTCCATATTTTTTACGCGATAAGTAATCACCGTCATATATACTAAAACCTTTCCGAAACACGTTGCATCTTATGGTATAGGTAAGTATTATTCCGATCGGTTATGTAGTTTTCGCTGTATAAGCGAACAAAAAAACAGGCTCTCTATTTAAGTATAGATTTCACTGAGTACAACAGGAAACATCTTACTAAAAATCTGGAGCAGCCCGACTAGGGAAGTACCTCGACCTTACAGAAGATCGCAGCTAAAATATCTTTGTTTTCAAGCAGTGTTGTGTTCCTGTGGCGAGTAAAGTGACCAGATGATTCTGGTGTTGCAGGTGTACCTATGTAAGCTACGGTAATCGCTTACCATCAGGTGAGCCATATAGGTACAAAAAAAATAACATTTTATTATTTAAAAAAAAAATAGTTCTCTGCTACAAAAATATTTTTTGCTTTCAAAGTTTTTTATCATTTCTAAAAATATGCTCAATGTTTAGATCGATACATTTAAGTTGTATTAAATCGACGGCCAAACGGCGGGACGCATCTCGTATATATATATAAAAACAAATCATCATACTTTCGTTTTCATACTACAACAATATTCAGAGTAAGTTCGTTTATCTTCAGACAGGCCCGAGCGAACGTAATTATTGTTCACTACAAGTATTAAGTGCACCTCACACGGAATGCGGTGCGACGCGTTTTGCGATCCGTTGGATGGCGATTTTATTTCGAACTTTTAAAAAATATTTTTTAAGTCTGTAATAACAACCGGGATCGGTTGTTTAACGTATTTTCCGTGGTACGGTAGGGCGATCCACAAGGACAGACAACCAAACTGGAACGAAATTTTATAAGTACAAATATCATATCATCATAATATCTCTATCCCGAGCGGGAATCGAGTCCGTACACCGCTTACACTGTGCATGCACCACTACACCAGAGCGATGTCAACTGATGTACATACAAATGAATTAAAATATTGATAGCCAAATTTTAATAAAAGAAACAGAATAATTATACCTATAGGCAGTCGACGCGTGATAATGTTTGGAAGACACTAAATAATATTGTGAAATTACTGCGGTAATTAAGATGTATGTATATACACATGTGCTGACGTAGTTGCTTGAAACTGTAGGTAATATAATTATCTCTTACCAGGAATAAGATTTCAAATTAAATTCATAAAACACAGATGCTAGCTCAGCTCTTTCCAAAAATTTATAGAGCTACATGCTAAGTGTTAAGGCTAATTTAAAATTAATTAGAAAGTGCTTAATTAATAAAAATCAAAATAAATGATAAAATTATTTATACCGTTGTTTAAATATTTAGTTAATTAATCTCTAAAAAAATGTAGCATTGATAATTAACATGAAAAAGATCAGTCAATCACAGCGGCTTATCTGATCTCTTATCTATGAATAAATCTAGTATAAAACGAACTATTGCAGTCGCACGGCGCCGTGTGTAGTGTGAACCGCCCTTACGATGTAGAGTGAGCGACTGCGGTCGGACACATCTCAGCAAGAACCGAATCTTATTACAATCTTAATGAGGTCGCTGTACAAAAACTAAATATCTTCATATAATGATATTGAATTGATATTAAGCACTTCTTATTATAATTTGAATCGTTTGAAAATACTGTTATACTTGTATGTAGGACAAATTGTAGCCGCTACTTTTCGCGCAGACCGTTGGACTTGCGGTCGCGGGTTCGATCTCCGCTCATGACAAAAATTTGTACATGCCATACATAATTATGTTTGGCACGGTCTGGGCATTCGTACTTGTGTATTTTGTGTCTTTGAGTTCTCTCTGAGAAAATCCTACTGGGGGCCGTTGAGTATGAAGAGTTTACTTTACAATTATACTTTTTGGATTTTATCCTCTCTTGCAGTGAAACCGCACTGGGGTAGAAAAATATTCAACATCTTAGCTCTTAATACAGCCTTACACTATGCCATGCTTCTTACAAACCCATTTAGTAGTTCCAGTGTAAAGATACGGAAAGATAAAATTCCACAAACGATATTGAAATTGTCTAAGAATAAATTTAAAGTTTGTGTTAAAAAGAAATTATTATTCGGTGCAGGATTACATAGGTGTAGATGTGTGGACTTAGTGACGCTGTATTTCATACGAGATAGGTAGGTACGTATTACCAAATTTGTATAAAACACAGTTTATATTTTTTTAAAGAGTAATTGCGGAGTTTCTTGCCGATTCTTCTCTGCAGAATCTGCATTTAGAACCGGCCTTTTAAAAATAATAATCACTTAAAAATTTTCATTTGTAAAATGGCGATTCGAAGGTGCTTTTGAAGCCTATTTGAATAAGATTTTTTTTTATTTTAATTTTGAGCAAGACGGCGTAAGAGACAGACAGTAAGGTAAAAATAATAATAATACAGTTTTAAGTTAAAGGGTAGAAAAACACATAACCTAAGTACAAATACGTGCGGGAATTGAATCCATGTGTCCAAATATTGTCACAAACACATCATTGGTTGTCAACATAATGTTTACATAATTTCCATATATTATATACCTAATATATTAATAAGCGAACTCTACTATTTGTTATTATTATATATATTGTAGTTAATTAAATATTAAGTTAACGTTTGTATCTTAGGGTCTCCCTACCGTGCCTCGGAGAGCACGGTAAGCAGCCGGTCCCGGTTGTTGTTATGTACACCTGACAGCGATCGTTATTTCTACAAGGGAATATATCCGCCAACCCGCATTGGAGCAGCGTGGTGGATTAAGCTCTGATCCTTCTCCTACATGGGGAAAGAGGCCTATGCCCAGCAGTGGGATGTTACAGGCTGAAGCAAGATATTAAGTCATTAATATGAGAATTTGTTTATTTAATTACTTTTATATCGCAGTTAACTGGAGTGATGTAAAATTATTTCCCGCCAAGAGATCGATAAGTATTGTGATTAGTGTAAATGTTAGCTAATCCCGCCACGATACGAACCGACGATTCACTTAAACAGATTATTTAATTAGGCTAATGCGATTCTTAATTATTTAATTAAACTTTATAGACGGAGAGGTGAGCGATGAAACTGACACACGAATTATACAAATTTCATATCAAATTAATTACTCATCATCATCATCATCATCATCATTTCAGCCTATCGCAGTCCACTGCTGGACATAGGCCTCCACAAGTTCGCGCCAATAATGGCGTGAACTCATGTGTTTTACCCATAGTCACCACGCTGGGCAGGCGGGTTGGTAACCGCAGGGCTGGCTTTGTCGCACCGAAGACGCTGGTGCCCGTCTTCGGCCTGTGTACTTCAAAGCCAGCAGTTGGATGGTTATCCCGCCATCGGTCGGCTTTTTAAGTTCCAAGGTGGTAGTGAAACTATGTTATCCCTTAGTCGCCTCTTACGACACCCACGGGAGGAGAGGGGGAGGCTAAATTCTATGCCGTAGCCACACAGCAGCACCACAAATTAATTACTAGCAATACCTAATGTCAAATAAATGAAAAAAAAAAATAATGAAGAAAACCAACAGCTCACACTCAAGGGCCCGTACTAGGATTTTTTCTGAATTTTTGGTGTGTTTGAACCACAATACACAAGTACAAACGCCAACCGTATGATTTACACCGATTACCGTTCAAACTTTTGTTAATTTCACGCAAATGAACTGTGACAACGCGAACGTTTCACACGTGTTGACGACACACGCACACATACATAAGCTCATACATATACTGAGTACATATTATGATTTTATGTTATTGTGGACGAACACTTTGTAAACACGAAAAATTATATTCGTTTTCATTCTTTCGGTACGTTCTCACGTACATTATGTACGTATACAATATATATTGTTAATATATTTATACGCTATATTGAGCTTGTAACATCCTACTGCTAAGCATAAGCATAGGTGTAGGAAAAGGATCGGGCTTAATCTACCACGCTACTATGAGTAATGACCGATATCAGTTGTCTACGATAACAACCGGGACCGACAGCATAACGTGCTCTCCGAGGCATGGTGGGGAGACACCCAAGGAACCCGCCACCGCTGGTATTAAGACGCTTACATGCCACACACACGTGACACAAGAGCGGTCGTCAATCAAATGTAATCACTTTATATTATTAAGTAAAGTTGGAATATATTTCGACGCACACGATATTGAAATCCAATTACACGCCACAGCAAATCGGATTGCCAGAACTGAATGCGAGGAGATTATTCACTAATTTGCTTGCTTACGAGACGACTACGACTCCGCCGCTACATATAATCCTGTTTGTGAATAGTGTTGTTAATTGAGATTTGTCATTTTCTATTTATTTTTCTTTAAGTGTATATAAAGATAAATCTAGGACATGTACGTACGTGTAACTTTAGAACAACTCTAACAACTATTTGTTAAACAATTTTTGAAGTAAAATTATATACTTTACGCTCGCTTGACTTGGGGAGTAAGCTGGTGAATGCGTGACTAGAGCGTTACGAAAAGTGTGATCGGGTGAGGCGAACGAAGGAAGAGATAGGGTCTTTCTCTTATAGCCAGTTACGTTTCGTATATCTAATGGTACGTTTACACGCTTGCCAAGCGTCGGCAATCGTCCACAATCGCAAGCGTGTAAAGAGGCCGATTGCGTGAAATTGCGGACGCTTGCAAACTCTTGGTACGTTTACACGCTTGCCAAGCGTCGGCAATCGTCCACAATCGCAAGCGTGTAAAGAGGCGATTGCGTGAAATTGCGGACGCTTGCAGACGATTGTATCCGATCGGGACTAGTGTCGGTTTTTTGACACAGATCAAAGGGCGATTGCGGCAAGCGCTTGCGAGGTGTTTACACGCTGGTGCGCGTTTAGTAGCCGCTGTGATTTCGTGACGAACGCACGTCTAATTTTTTTATACAAAATGAGTGGCTGGTCGAATGAAGAGAGTTTAATGTCATAACATAACGATATTGTCATTTTGAATTTTTATTAATGATTTCTTATTGATAATTTTACTCATAAACTAATTCTTTGTATTACTCGACATATGTTGTGATAACCTGTAAGTAAAAGAACATTGACATTCTATTGTAAGCTCATGTGAAAGAAACTATTATTAATTAAACTATTATTATTAACTATATACGTCCGCCATGCTTGGATATCCGTAGCACACTCACACACTGACGCATTTGCAAGCGTGTAAACGACTTCCAAACTAGGGTTGCCAACTTTTTTTACAAGAAATAAAGTATATATTCAGGTCTATAAAGAATATTAAACAGTATTTTAGAAAAATGAACAGTATTTTACATATATGTATCGGT
This sequence comes from Melitaea athalia, assembly GCA_905220545.2. Classification (NCBI taxonomy): domain Eukaryota; kingdom Metazoa; phylum Arthropoda; class Insecta; order Lepidoptera; family Nymphalidae; genus Melitaea; species Melitaea athalia. The sequence continues at coordinate 19,523,518 of HG992191.1, read as the reverse complement.
TTTTTGACACAGATCAAAGGGCGATTGCGGCAAGCGCTTGCGAGGTGTTTACACGCTGGTGCGCGTTTAGTAGCCGCTGTGATTTCGTGACGAACGCACGTCTAATTTTTTTATACAAAATGAGTGGCTGGTCGAATGAAGAGAGTTTAATGTCATAACATAACGATATTGTCATTTTGAATTTTTATTAATGATTTCATATTGATAATTTTACTCATAAACTAATTCTTTGTATTACTCGACATATGTTGTGATAACCTGTAAGTAAAAGAACATTGACATTCTATTGTAAGCTCATGTGAAAGAAACTATTATTAATTAAACTATTATTATTAACTATATACGTCCGCCATGCTTGGATATCCGTAGCACACTCACACACTGACGCATTTGCAAGCGTGTAAACGACTTCCAAACTAGGGTTGCCAACTTTTTTTACAAGAAATAAAGTATATATTCAGGTCTATAAAGAATATTAAACAGTATTTTAGAAAAATGAACAGTATTTTACATATATGTATTTATTGTTTTAAATACATATTTTTTTGAACTTTTCGTACAACTTATTAATTTAAAATCTTTTTTAAAAACTTCATATGCCTCATCACAATAATAACTGAAATTAAAATAAATGAGGAGCTCATTTTTTATTAAATTAATAGATGCTTTATTTCTATCCTCCCGCCACTTAGCATTCATTACTGAAAAAACTCTTTCAGTAAACGCTGGGGTGGCGGGAACAGAAAGTAGATATGAGACAATTTTAGTTATGTTTTTAAATTCTTCTGAAGTGTTTACTAATAAATGGCTCCACTTTTGGTCAGTACTCATTTCAAGAAAATCTTTGTATTCTGATATTTCTTCATAAATTAGTTTGAAATTTGTTAATTCTGAATATAAATCACCAATATTGAGTCTATACAAATTTAGATTATCTATAATGTGTTAGCATTTTGATACTGAAAACAGTATTTTGTATACTTTATTTTTTTCAACAGTAAAAAGTATAATTTAGTGAAAAACAGTATTAAACTGTTTAAAACAGTATGGTTGGCAACCCTGTTCCAAACAATTGTGAACGCTTGGGGATTGTGGATGATTGCCGACGCTTGGCAAGCGTATAAACGTACCATAAGACACAGTGCAAGCCTGTTGTGCAGGCCTATTGCTAAAGAAGTTTTACTTCATACGTGTCGTCTAAGGCTCTAAGGCACACTCTTTTTTTGTTTATTTGTTACAGTAAGGACAATGTTTCTATAAATAGAAATTTAAAAAAGTCAACAATTATACACGAGTAATATAAAATATAATCAGTCAAAATAAATAGTCCGAGTCCATTTATACCGAGAAAAGCTATAGGCTATACATAGGTAAAGTTGGTTATTGGTAAATTGTTTCCTCGAATTAACGCGAGTAAAACTGCGGGGGCACAGATAGTATAATGTATAAAATGACGACTCAAAAGGTATTTTGAAGTATACTTGAGTAAAGAAAGTTTTTAAATAAATATTTTTTTTTAATATATATACAACACACACACGGTCGTTTGTTCCTAAAAGTAAGCAACTTAATGCTTGTGTTATAGGCTTATAGGTAACAGCCGACTGGTATAGTTACATTTTTTTTCGACAAACATACATATAAATACTACATATAGAAATAAATATATATTACACCCAGACTCGGTGTGGGAATCGAACCCACAACCCCGGGAGCAGAATGCAGGGTCACTACAAACTTCGCAAACGGGCTAGTCAAAAGTTCTGATTTATCTACTGGGCTAAGATCCGGAATATAACAAAATCTTCCCTCATCTGTTAATTAGATGAAACAAGTTTTTGTAGGCTGATTTCAATATTGTGAATTTATAAAAACAACCTCTGCCACCATAAGCCTGCTGCAAATAATAAATACAAAAAAAAAAAATTTTTTCTTGTAATAAATCTTTTCCCTCTCACGTTAATTACATGTAGTAAGCTAAAACCGTCAATATTTTACATTATATACCTGACTATAGTAGGCACCCATCTCTATGATTGCTATACTTACCTGCAGCCAGGTTACTCTGACTGAGGTTACTGACCTGTAGCAATCATAGATCAATCTGTAGCAATCATAGAGATGGCTGCCTACTACAGTCAGGTACATAATGTAAAATATTAACGGTTTTAGCTTAGGTACTACATGTAATTAACATGAGAGGGAAAAGATAAAAAAAAAAAATTGCAGCAGGCTTATAGTGGCAGAGGTTATTTTTATAAATTCACAATATTGAAATCTATAATCTATAATATATATAAAAGCGAAAGGTCACTCACTCATCACGAAATCTCTGAAACTATAACACCTACAAACTTGAAATTTGGCAGGTAGGTTCCTTATAGGGCGAAGACATCCGCTAAGAACGGGTTTTATGAAACTCGACCCCTAAGGGGGTAAAACGGGGGTTGGAAGTTTGTATGAAAGTCCAATAAAACTTACACCTATAAACTTGAAATTTGGCAGGTAGATTTCTTATAGGGAGTAAACATCCGCTAAGAACGGGTTTTACGAAACTCTACCCCTAAGGGGGTAAAACGGGGGTTGGTAATCAAAAAATGTTTGAAAATAACCTACTCCACGCGTACGAAGTCGCGGGCGGCCGCTAGTAAGCCTATAAAAAATTGTTTCATCTAATTAACAGATGAGGGAAGATTTACCTTCTCGGATCTTAGACCATACGAATTACCAAACTTGTGACGTAACGACAAAGCGTTTCAAATGTACCTACTACAAGATAAATAACTCGAGACATAACTCTAAAATATCTACTTTCACGAGATCGAACAACTGGCGACGTTTAGTGTTCCTGGCTTTGTAATTTATACTCTAAGGTTCCTGGTGATCGCATTGTTTATCGCGGAGATGCAGTCGATTGAAATGAAGATGTATACGTATGAGAAATTTTATTGTATTATTAAGGTATATAGCATGAGATATTTTGCTCGAAACAGTCCAAAATGTGAGGCACCCCAACCTTAAGAAGACCACAGCTTAGATAGGTATAATACAGCTCCCAAGTATTTAGATATATGTTCTTGCAGTGAGTAGTGCATCTACCACCCTAGAGTTAATGGAAAGATTCTGAAGTGGCATCGGTATTGGGTAGTAAGCCGGTGTAAGCGTGATCAAGCGAGGTGAACGGAAGTTGAGAGGGAGATATAAGTTAGTGAAGATGGAAGGCGAGAGAGGGTTACGTTTCGTATATTACTGTAGGGGCAAGAGAGAGAGGCACACATTTTCTTTCTCTCTTTCTGGGAGCTAAAGAAGTTTTACTTCAGTCGTGTGGTCTAAAGACTCTAAAGCACTCTCGTGTTTTTTTATTTCTGTCAAACAAATGATAGTGTTTGACGTAATATTTGAACAGAGAGCCGCGAGGTTTCACCTGCTTTAAATGTAAATAACTTTTATAACTAAGCGACTTATAAATTGTAATAAGGCACCGCTCTACTTTAAGAGTTGCTTTCTTTTTAAGTCGAAATTATTATACTTGCTAGACTCAATTTTATATGTCCACATATTTCTTAATCTATACTATAATATAATAAAGCTGAAGAGTTTGTTTGATTGTTTGTTTGTTTGTTTGTTTGAACGCGCTAATCTCAGGATCTACTGGTCCGATTTTAAAAATTCTTTCAGTGTTAGATAGCCCATTTATCGAGGAAGGAGGAAGGATTATAGGCTATATATCATCACTGTAGGACCCTTTAGTCCCTCAAGGAGAGTTTAGAACAGACACTGGCTCACTACTACCACACTGGAGCGCAGGCGCACGTCCGCTCCGTACGGCGTTCGTCACTCGACTGCCCTCAGTCCGTAGTTGTCTACCTTTATATAATCTTGCCCCCTCCAGTGTGGTACGTGAGACAGTGTATTGTATTCATTGTATGAATACAAACACTACATTGATACACTACATCCCTTCCTTTTTAACAAGCTTTTGAAGTCTTTTTGTATTTGCTAATACTTCTTATTTAAAAGAAGTCCGAGACATATCGACCTCTTACTTAAAAGAAGTCCATACCTCTTACTTAAGAGAAGTCCATACCTCTTACTTAAGAGAAGTCCATACCTCTTACTTAAAAGAAGCCCATACCTCTTATTTAAAAGAAGTCCATGACACAATCAATTCAATCTAAGTAATTTAGAATATCTCCAATTTCATGGAAATCCCATACATATATCCAATTTAATGGACATCCGAAGAAATATCTCCAATTTAATGGAAATCCAATATATCCAATTTAATGGACATCCAATACATCCAATTTAATGGACATCCGAAGAAATATCTCCAATTTAATGGAAATCCAATATATATCCAATTCATCCATTTTAATGGACGCCCGAACCACTTCTCTTTTCCATCTCTTTCACCAACTCCTTTTTTACCATCACTTTTTTTTACAAAATCGACACTGCTCCCTGGCACAACTGAAAGGAATTAAACTCAAAAATTAATTAATTTATCAGAATAGGCCTGTATGGGTCACTGTGGGCCTGTTTCACTTCTATTAACAAACTACAAGTAACAAAGGGCAAGTTACGACCATCTCGCTAGCACACGACCTTGTGTAATGGTCAACCTGGAGTAGAAGAAAAGCCACAACAGTACCTTGTACTCAATCAAACTCTACGTTCTAACTTAGTTTGTTTCAAGAACTTTGCTAAAACTAAATTTAACTTAAAGCAAATATAACTATCCAGACTCATGTACCAACGTCAATCAAAATAACCAAACTCGTTTTCTACGACACAACAACTATGTAAGCCACCCTTTACCAGGCCACGGCTTCACAAGCCAACCAGCAATTACAATTGCTCTACGATCCACGTGTATCCCTCTTGGATCACGTCACAGTGTATCATCCTCCTGATGACTACACACTACGGTCTTTAGAGTGCTTACATCAGTTTTCTGTCAACTAAGATGTTCCCCATTATGATCGTCATCTACACTAAACTCAATTGGTACATGACCTCCTGGCATCTTTCTTAATCTATTATGTGCGTATTTGTAAGCAAAGCTTTAATCTGAATCATAATTGTCATTAACCCTACACACAAATACCACAGCCATGTACCATCGACGTCATCACAAACAAAACCATAGAGGTACTCTACTTGTACAACAAGATATAACCAAGCTTGCAAAAATCTCGAGTAAAGACCTCTAACACCACGGTTCTCTAGCCGAAGAGCAATCACATTGCTCTCGCACATCCATCGAATGGATCACCCGTGTCAGTCACCTCTGTGACTACACGCTACGGCCTCAACAGACCACGATATTACGGTCAATAGAGTCATTCACTCGAGTCTCTCCATTTACTTGAACATCATCATTATCAACAAGATCATAAATTACATCAATATCGTCTGGTACATGACTTGCTGGCATTTTCCTTAACCTATCGTGAGCAAATTTTGTAGGTACGTTTACAATATCCAATTTAATGGGGGTGCATTTGTACCCAACAATTACAATGACTTTATCAAAAATGATGAATTAAAATAACTTCCTATACAACTTTCACATACGACTATAAACCACGCGACACGGACCACGCGAGTATCTGAATGATCTATTTATTTGTATTACTACCATCATAAAATGTATGCTTATCGCACTTATTCCGAATAAACACAGAACAGAACTCTACTCTTGTTTTTAAGGAAGAAACATTCCTTATGATTTCAAGAGAAACCAGCCTCAGTCAAAGTTCCTAACACGACCTTGAGACGACCTTGAGTCTCTCTAGCCCTGATTCAATAGCTGGAGAGGTAATCAACACCAGGATGTTCAAATCCGCTTTAAACCAAGACGTGTTATAGACTACAAACTATATTTTCCTAGCGCGTCATTATAACATGTTATAAAACTTGGATGTAGTCTGAACGCGAAGACGTTATCATTTCATTTGTCAACACTCTAGTTATCTCGCAACTTCGCAACTACTCGCAACGCGCTGTACACGAAATAATATAACAATATCTGTGAGTGAGACTATAAATTTATAAAACTAGAATGCTATCCCACTCTATCCTCGCTGTGTACATTTATATTTTTGACTCTAAACGTTTTATTAACCACAACTAATTAATCAACACGTCATCAAGACACCCAGAGCATTATTATTGCTCTTGAAATACAGAGATCGCGTTCTTTAAACCAAAGAGGATAGTCAAGAATTCATATTGACCTCTGGGTTTATAAACGCAGTTTTTCTATTGAATCTACATTAACTGGAATGCTAAATTAACGTAACGTAACGTGTTACGTAATTTATTTACGACTATAGTGTTACTGTATACCATTCAAAACAATCATTCACTAACTGTCACGATTTCATCTGTTCCACTTTGACAGCAATTAATTAAATTCGACAACAACCATTTCACGAAATTTAACTTTACAAACGCCATCTCGCGTCCAACAGTACAAACAAATACTTTACACGTATAAGCCGTCAGCAAGTCTATTCTCGACTAACTATCATAAGTTATCATAGTAACTTTGTTAACATTATTTAACAATTATACCTCGTCAAACCCCTATCCCCCTTTTTTGACAGCTCACGCGTATAAATTATTGTTTTTTGGAATAATGTACCGTAAAATTCTACAGTAATGTCTTACTTTATTGACGATTTGATTGATCGAGTGGAGTGCATAACAGACAATCACAGACTATGAAACAGTTCCTTGAAATACGATGGATCGATCATATGATAATAGTATCTATGACTCCAAGATTGATTATTTGCAAGGGATTAAGTCGAAATCTTTGAATAATATTTCAAACCAAAAGAAAAGAACAATAATTCTGCTCATTAACGGCTGCCTTAAAATGTAACTATGCACGCGTTACTGAAACTTCATTTTAAAACGCTTGATTATAATGTCGAAATCAAGTTTATATCAGGAGTTATGAGCAAATATACTTGGAAAATCACATACCTCGCTCGCTTCAGGCTGTAATATCCCACAGCCGGGCATAGGCCTCCCTCCCCATGCAGGAGAAGGATCAGAGCCCAATGAACCACGCCACGCCAATGCGCCGGCGGACACACTCCTCACCACGAGTAACGACCGCCATCAGGTTCACATGACAACAACCGGGACCAACGGCTCAACGCGTTCTCCGTGGCACGGTGGAGAGACCCCACAAAGACCGCACAAATACTCAGACCACGGCAAACATCTGTATGGCCAACACAAATGCTGCCTTGCACGGCGACCGAACACGCAAGCGCCCGCGCAAAAGCCACAAACCAGCGCTGTGACCGCTGCGCCAACGCGGCGTTACACATACCTACGTACCTTCTTAAATAAAATCGATTATTATTCCAAATCGAATATTACATTATTATATATTGTAGAACACGACTGAAAACACTCAACGAAACACTTATTACTCATTTTGAATCTATAGTTATTTATTCACGATACACACTTTTAACTACATATAATAAGTTGATATCACATTTTGATTTTGATTATCACACTAATCACTTGTACGCCACTTATAGAGTAGCAACGTTGGCTGCACAATAATTAAACAATAACTGCTCCTTCACTTAGCAATTATCATATTAAGACGGCAACAATCCCGCCAGTTCGTGACAAAGATGGTGACTGACCGGAGGTGTCTCCTTTTTTATGCTCTTCCGGTACTTCACAAATAATATAATCATAGCAAGAACACTACAATCCTACAAAATTGTTAGAAGCACAAATTTAATGACAACACTATTTATTTTGCAACTACCCTGCAAATCAGACAACAAAGATAATGCCTGACCAGTGGTAAATTAATAGATATTAACCATTCGGAAGATGGCGCCACCATCCCCGCACTATTCCGGTGCTAAGCAAATAAACAATGAGAGCAATATCGACAACCTAAACAACCTAATAATTGTTACACCCACAACTATTCTCTTTTCGTTTTTTTTATTGATATAATATGTTACCGACACTTGTTATTGTATATATATGTTACTGACCTTTATCCTCGTCGCCAATGTAGGACCCTTTAGTCCCTCAAGGAGAGTTTAGAACAGACACTGGCTCACCACTACCACACTGGAGCGCAGGCGCACGTCCGCTCCGTACGGCGTTCGTCACTCGACTGCCCTCAGTCCGTAGTTGTCTACCTTTATATAATCTTGCCCCCTCCAGTGTGGTACGTGAGACAGTGTATTGTATTCATTGTATGAATACAAACACTACATTGATACACTACAATCACGCTAAGACCAATAGGAGCGGAGTCTACGCCGACGAAGTCGCGCGCAGAAGCTAGTATAAAATAAAGTTACTTAAAAAATCGATATCTAAAATCGGATCAGACTAGGCGAGTTAAGAATATCTAGACATATTTCAATTAATTTTTATTTTTGCACCTAGTTGAGTAATGACATGTCTTGAGTTCTTGACACATGCAACTAACTATATAATTAAAGATTACATTTTAATTAACTGAGGTAGGACACAGCAGGAAATTTCCTGCTCAAAATATGGAGCAGCCCGACCGGGGTAGTATCTCGACCTTACAGAAGATCACAGCTTTTCAAGCAGTGTTGTGTTCCTGTCTTCCTGTTAGTGAGTAAGGTGACCAGGGCTCCAGAGGGGAATTTTGGGTAGGGTCAGCAACGTGCTTGCAATGCTTCTGGTTTGTGGACATCTATAAGCTACGGTAATCGCTTACCATCAGGTGAGCCGTACGCTTGTTTGCCGACGTTTGTATAAAAAGAAAACATTTACCTACTTAAAAAGTCATTGTTCATACAATTAGTTACAAAATCATAAGATTACCCAATTCTAGAGCATTCCAGAACGAGCAGTGGCAATTTTTAGACGTCTGCGACCCTGACGAGTTTTTTTTTGGATTTAAAACACACTTCCGCGACTGTCGGTTTTGAAAAAATATAAAAATTAATGCATGTATTCACAATGTTTATCTTATCCGTGTTTTTTTATTTACATTACAAATATTATTTGTATAATCTGTCTGTAGTAGTATGGGATCCCTAGTACATATTTTTCACCTGATTACTATCAAGCTAATTTTCCGGGAGTAGCTTCATTTTGATGAGACGAACAAAAAGTTCCTCCTCGAAAACTCTCGATTGTGGTAGATAATAGAGTTAGCAGGAGATAGAGCAGCAGTGAGCGTAGGACCGGGATAACGTACCACGCAAATTGTAGGACAATATTACCATCAAATTATATTTTTTATTTATTTATTTAGGACATACAGTAGTTGCAACATTATAATTTCACATACAAAACTATACTAATGTATATAAATATATAAATATTAACTAACTATAAGAAAAAAAAATCAGCTGGTTAGTAATAATTTTTGATGACCGTACGAGGTCATCAAGTTGAGGTCATAAAAATTGATTTTTTGAAAAATATGTACTAGGGATCCCTACCTGTATAGTTAGGGGTCATCCAAAAATTACGGAGGAGGGCGGTAGGGGTACGTAGTGCTATAATGCTATTTACTAATCTGTGGTAAGGGTTTGACGAAGTGTGATATTGTATGACAATACAAATAATAAATATTCGAAATAAATTACAAGCGTGACACAATTTCAAAATAGATATGTGACGTCACATATCATAAATGTGACCACCTGTGACAAGGACGGGGAGGGGTCACAAAAATCCTGAAATTCGTGTAACTTACTTTTTATAGTTGACCCCTTAGCTCGAAGAATACAAAAGTGTATTCAAGCTATATAACTTGACACATTTAAAAGAATTACATCACAGAAGACCTGCTATAAGAATTAGTTTCAATCTAGTATTGTTGATACAATACCTATTCACGTGTTCGCCTTGAAATTGAATTAAAGACCTGAAGTAATACAATAATCTTTATTTCCGAGTTACAAAAAATTAAAAAAATAAACGTTAATTGTTTTTTATTTGCTTGTATATATTTAAATGTAATTAGATTATTTACGATATATTTCCTGATATGAAATATTGTTGTATGTTTTGACACAAAAAAAACTGAAGTAATAATTTTTATTATTTATTTTTTTAATTTTTTAGTGTAATCTAATTTATTTCATAATCATATAATTTTATATGAGTAGGTATATATTTAAAGTGTATAATTTAAAAACTATTTTTTACATATAGTTACGGTAAGAAGGATGATGTTTATTTTACTCAACTTCACGTTTTAACCGCGCTTACAAAAACTATACCCGTAGGTACAGTTTTTAGGGTTCCCTACCCAAAGGGTAAAAACGGAATCCTATTACTAAGACTTCGCTGTCTGTCCGTCCATCCGTCCGTCCGTCTGTCACTAGGCTGTATCTCAAGAACGGCGATAGCTAGAGAGTTGAAATTTTCACAAATTATGTATTTCCGTTGCCGCTATAACAACAAAAACTAAAAACAAAATAAAGTAAATATTTAAGGGGGCTCCCATACAACAAACGCGATTTGTTGCCTATTTTTGCTCGATATCAATAAATGGTAAGAGGTAGGCACTTGAAATATTCACAAAATACGTAATTGTGTATTTACTTTGATAATAAATAATAAAATTAATATTAAAAAAATTTGGGGGGCTCATACATCGAAAATGACTTTTTTGCCGATTTTTGCCCGATATTAAATCAATGTACCTACTGGTTTACCTAGCCAATGGTACGGAGCCCTTCGTGCGCGAGTCCGACTCGCACTTGGCCGATTTTTTTCTTAAAATGTGGCTAGCAGTTAGAAGTCCATCGGGTAATCCACTAGCGTTTGTTATATCCCTATCAGCCCTAGTGCCAACTGCCAGGACGGAAGCCCCAGTGTCATCCCTCGCGCCACTAGGTAAAGACGACCCTGTCTACTGTGTACCTATAACAAAAATAATAAGTTTTTTTAAAGTTTACTCGTGTCAAATTCTTCACATGAGATTTAGGCTTTTCCAGGATTATGTATCACACTTTCATATAAGAAGCAGTAAAGTAGAGAACTAGGTACATTTTCCAAACCAAATCTTCGTTCCATTGTTACTTCTATTCATCCTTTCGTTACATTGTCTGAAATAATAACACCTCTGAATCTCTGTAATCACTCTTAATACACGTGTAATCGAAAGATATCAATGATAAGTAAACAAAAGTTTTATTTACTTACTAAGTTACTAGCTGTGCCCGCGACATCGTCCACGTGTGATTTAACGAAAAAAGAATTTTTCAGTTCGCAGAGTTATAAAAAAATAAATTTCTAAAATAAAAGTAGCCTAAGTTACTCCTCATTACATCAGCTATCTACCAGTGAAAGTACCATCAAAATCGGTCAGGCCGTTTCAGAGATTAGCCGGAACAAACAGACAGACAGACAAAAATTGTAAAAAAGCTATTTTGGTATATGTACCGTGTATACATCCATATGCATTCAGTAAAAAATCGGTTATTTTAATATTACGAACAGACACTCCAATTTTATTTATTTGTATATGTTGATACCAAATTGAAAGGGTGTACGTTCACATCATTTTAACGCACATTGCGCAATATACATAATATGTATATTATATAAACGGAGTGCACTCAACAATGAAAGCATTTATTTGTTTAAAACGGACTCTTATATTTTTTACATAACACGTATTAGTGAACGATTACTATAATGACATCTTGTGAACGGTGCAAAAGTTCATAGCGAGATATTTTACATTATGTAATAGTTTAAAGTAATGCCATCTTGCGTTTGCACTTTCTAGAGTATCGCACGATATTCCATCATTATGTTCTAACAATACATATATATGAAAAAAGTGAAACACGAATGTTATTTTTTTATATTATTATCTATTTATCTCTTGACTACATAATGCGATAGGTATTTTAATTTCGTGAGAGAATAATTATGTAGAAGAGAAAAACTGTGGTCAGGTTGTCGGATTTGAGAAATAAATAATTTGCTTGCCTTATCCTATACATAATCATCGGTATGTTGCTACTGTGTAATTTGTTTAATAGTTGCGTCAAGAATATTTCCTAAATGCCGGCTCAATAAGAAAAGCAATTCCTTTATAGGAACGTCTATCTTAAACTTAATATATAATAAGATTCCGGCTGCGCTTCAATCTCTGCCTTTACTGAAGTTTAAAAAAAATTATTAAGCGAGCACTATGCAGTAAAGCCTATTACACCATCAATGAATACCTTAATGATGAAAAGGCATGGGATTGAATAAAGCTCGACCAGGCTATGTCTGTGACCCGCTATGTATATTAATATTGTGAGCAGGTGGCATGTGGTGGTTTCGGCATGCACGATTGGCTGTCTCGTGTTTGTCCTTAACATTTCATGGTCCATTACTGCGTTTATATATTGTATTTGACTTTAAATTTTTAAAAAGAGTACCGAGAGTTTTTTTTCCGCCGGCTTTTTTTCTCTCGGCCTACACTAGGAAAATTACTTTATGTTATTGTAATATCTAATAAAGCCGAGGAAAAAGTAGATAGGTGATGTCTACCGAGACATTAGAAATTTTGACTAAGTTAAGGTTGCTTATAACACTGGGTACGTTACGTAAGTTTGTAATGTACCCAATGTTAATGTTAAAGTATACATTTTTATTTTCATTTTTATTTTATTGATATTTTGCTGCCTTAACTTTTTTATTATTGTTTATTGGTTTTTTTTTAATGACATTTTTATTATTCTTTTTTGACTTTCGTTAAGTGTGAAGACCGCCACCTCATGACGAAATAAATATTTTCATTTCATTTCAAGAAGTTTCAGTATCAATACAGAGCTGATAAGATGTGAAATAATAGAAAAAAACCATTGAAACCATTGCGTTATAAGAAAGCGAAAAAGTAGAATTGTCAAGAGTTTCTTTAGCAAACATTTTAATAAGAATTTTTATGACGACTGAACAATTTTGCAAATGTCTCAACATACATTAAAAGTGTTTATTAAAAAGAAATTAATAGATAAAGCATATTATTCGGTGCAGGATTACATAGTTGATAAAGATGTGCTGTGATGTGATGCGCTGTATTTCATGCAAGATATGTATTACTAATTTTGTACGAAACCACAGTTTATATGTATAATTATTATTTCAAAAGAGTATTTGCGGACTTTCTTGCTGATTTACTCTGCAGAATCTACATTCCGAATCGGTGGTAGCTTCACTTTTAAAAATAATAATCACTAAAAATTTTAATTTATAAAATGACTATTCGAAGGTGCTTTGAAGCCTATTTGAATAAAGTTATTTTTGATTGATTGATTGATATATAAGGTTAGTAAGAGGACTTCATCAAATTATACAAACATGTCAATAGTATTGTAAGCGCATCTGCGAACTTTAAACTATGTTTAATATCGAAGTCACTGAGACAGAAGCCATTCCTTTAAAATTAAATTAGATGACAGAACATGTGGCGATGATGATGACACAACCTACACTACAAGTATATACATTTTTGTCCAATATTTTTTTTATATAATTTTATTTTTTTAACTTTTCCATTAAGAACACCATTGTGGTAAGTTTTTTTTTTCTTTGAACACGATATTGTACTAGGAGTTTTGGGTTTTTCTTTTCTTTTAAATATAATATTTAATTGTGTGCTTCGTCACATAATATTTCGCTCACATAGATTAAGTAGTGTACTTACTACATTTATATTTTTGATTGACCGTTCCCAACTTGTGATCAAGTAGTCAGATTAAAAAAAATACTGTCGATGTTCATAGGCCATATAGGCAAACCCGCATTGGAGCAGCGTGGTGGATTAAGTTCTGATCATTCTCCTACACGGGGAAAGAGTCCTATGCCCAGCACTGGGATATAAAAGGCTAAAGTGTTATAGGCTATATAACATCAAGTAATCAGAAATAAGTATTAAATAATCTCACAATAATCAAAAGGAGTGCGAAATCGCGCGGATAATGTAGTAAGCTATCAACAATATCAAGAAAGTTCTTTATCTAATCTTCTGTAACTAGCTATTAATGTACAGTCTAATAAAAATAATACCGTTTTGTTTCAAAATAACAGTAATTGTACAGAGCAGTAATTACACCATTGCGATCTGATGTCAATGATATAGTGGTTACATAAGTTCGGGGGAATATAGTCCTTATTTCCGTAGACATAAGAAAGAAATGCACCCAAACCTAAATTTACATAAATATTGCATTGTCTAGCTGTAGGAGACAATATAAAAAAGTTATCTTTGAAAGATATCAGAAAGCATTTTTAATTGATGCAAAGATGTTAACGAAAATTATATATATTTAATTGTAATATTAGAATACGACTTGTCTGAACCGCCCGCGGTAGACGTATGGATTTTGACGATTGATTTGTTCAATTGATTTCATTCGGCTCGCTGTCATTTGTAATCCATAATATTTATTATCCATAATATTTATACTTACTTACTCACTTCCAGCGGCGCTACAACCCTTTGTGGGTCTTGGCGTCCTCAACAATATTTTTCCACTTCGCTCTGTCTCTGGCCTTCTTTCTCCAAGCTGTTTTCTTGCCTATTCTCCTGATATCTTCCTCCACACAGTCCATCCACCTCTTCCTGGGTCTTCCTCGGGGTCTTTTTTATTTTCGCACCGTGTTAATATTTATTATAATGAATCCCTATTTTTGATTTATAATCTACATTATTTTCTGTAATAATAGTAAAATTCATATTTTACTGTACTGTTATGTGTAAGCTAAAAGTAGCCCAGAGATGCGTCTTGTCCTATTAAAAACATGATTAGAGTTTATTTTACTGCTACTCAACTGATAGTTGGCGAGATTCACATAACTCAAATTCTCTTACGGAACATGCTGAGTTTTATAATATTATTTTTACACTGGTGTTTATTTAATCATACAGACTTACAGACAGACAGAATTTTTTGAACGAAGTTTCTTATCGCACGGTACACGCACTGAGCGAGTTGGAGAGAGATCGAAAAAAGCGTGACAAGGCTTTGTGGCGACATCTATCGAGTTACATACGAACTTACGATTCTAAATCGCGCTATCGAAGTTTTCAGAGAAATGAACTATATATACAAGAACCCGACAACAACCGTGGGGGCAGTAGCCCTACCAGACGCAACACCCGTCTGGTTGGAGGATCCTCCCTTTGCGGTGGTGGATGAGGGACTTAACACCCTGTTCCCCGCTTCCCAAACTGGTGACCCCGACGTGATCATCAGCGCAGCCTTCGTCAATCTACGTCATCGTGACGTCATCATCGCTTCATCAAGCTTTCGAGCAGCGAGTCCTACAGCCAGCCAGCATCCACGGCTACAACGGGTATCCTGACCACCAGCATGCAGCGGGGGCAGTAGACCTACCAGACACAACACCCGTCTGGTTGGAGGATCCTCCCTTTACGAGGGTGGATGAAGACTTAACACCTTGTTCCTCTCGCCCCCAAACTGGTGACCCCGACGTGATTACCACAAACTGGTGACCCCGAGCATGAACATCAGCGCAGCCTTCGTCAATCTACATCTTCGTCACTTTATCATCACTTCCTCAAGCTTTCGAGCAGCGAGTCCTACAGCCAGCCAGCATCCACGGCTACTACGGGTATCCTGACCACCAGCATGCAGCGTACGCGCATACCTGGTCATCACCCACAGCCTTCTCAGCGACTTTGGCACAGCACACTGCACTTCGGCCGGTCAGCAAGCAGAGACGCACCTCTCTCCTGGTCGACGCAGCAGCCAGCCACTACGCAGCACTGCACCACTCCGACTCACTGGAGCATTTGCAGCATCACCCCGACTCACTGGGGCATAACCGCAGACAGTTCCGACTCACCGTGAACTATGCGGCATCTGGTTCCGACTCACTGGAACATTCCACTGGCCCGGCAAGATGGACGACTCAAAAACCGCTATCGACCTCCGGTCTCGGAGGGGAGTGATGTGGCGACATCTATCGAGTTACATACGAACTTACGATTCTAAATCGCGCTATCGAAGTTTTCAGAGAAATGAACTATATATACAAGAACCCGACAACAACCGTGGGGGTCAATCTACGTCATCGTGACGTCATCATCGCTTCATCAAGCTTTCGAGCAGCGAGTCCTACAGCCAGCCAGCATCCACGGCTACAACGGGTATCCTGACCACCAGCATGCAGCGGGGGCAGTAGCCCTACCAGACACAACACCCGTCTGGTTGGAGGATCCTCCCTTTGCGGTGGTGGATGAGGGACTTAACACCCTGTTCCTCGCACTACCAAAGCTTTTTCGCGACACTTCTTGCTGTAATATAAAATTAGATCTCAAACATATGTGTCTTATTTTAGTTACCACAAACCAATTAGATAGTACATACGCTTCAGCCTGTAATATCCCACTGCTGAGCATTCCTTTCACTGCAATAGCTACATTATCTCAAATTACAGGCTATAAAAGATCACGCTATAGTACGAGACAGAAACCGTAGCTATAAACAACAAACTACCAACAACACACGTGCTTCGTGGTCACGGCAGTTTTGTTTCTATTGTTATTTTCACTTTCATAGCGTGTGACCTCACGTCGTCGTTTCCTGTCCGTACAAGTCCGAGCAAAAAAATTTGAGATGAAATTTTCGTTTATGAATTACGTAAATACATGACATGCTTGATATGTAGCCATATTATTGAAGTTAAACTTCTTTACGCATGCTTGACTTGGGGAGTAAGCTGGTGGATGCGTGATGAGAGCGTTACGAGAAGTGTAATCGGGCGAGGTGAACGGAGCAAGAGAGAGAGGTGCGATCACACATTTTCTTTATCTCTTTCTCTCATAGCCAGTTAAGTTTCGTATATCTAATAAAAGCACACTTGTTTTTCTTTTTTTCATCTTCTACAAATTTTCAATTTTTTTATACAAAGTTAGTGGTAGCCGAAGCTGTAATTAAAATTATTTAAAACAACGTCAAGAGTAGGTAATATTAATCTTGCTACGTACGGTGTTTAAGTTTACGAATGTTTATTAAATATTATGAGTTCAACACGTGGTCTACTTTTAAATCGAGACAACGTTATTTAGCCACATGTTCATTGATATGCAGTTTGGCCTTCACTTCACTTGCGGCAGCTTGCGTTACTAACTTACTAGCATTAGTGCCAATTTTACCCGTTACTGACAAATATGTGAAGGTTTAATGGCACTGCATATCATTGAAAACACATTAAAATTATTTAAAATATATAACATGATATTTAACATGTTTTTTATTTTTATTTTGCGAAGCTTGATATTTAGACATTTTAACTACGAATGTCTTGTTCACGAGAATAATATTAAATTATTAATATTGAAAATAACCATGTCAATTTAAAATAATTGAAAACATGGTTTATTATAATTAACATTTTAACTGCATTTTTTTAACCGACTTCCAAAAAGGGAGGAGGTTCTCAATTCGATTTTTTTTTAATGTATGTTAGATCAGAACTTTTGACTGGGTGGACCGATTTCGATGAATTTTGCTTTAATTGAAAGGTGTTGCGTGTCATGTGGTCCCATTTAAATTTAATTGAGATCTAACTAGTACTTTTAGAGTTATAACTAATAATGCGTATTTACTTGACTACTTTTTCGTCGACCTACGTTGTATTATACCGCATAACTTTTCACTGGGTTTGTCGATTTTGATGATTCTTACTTTAATCAAAAGCTAATACTTGTTATGTAGTCTTGTTTAAATTTGATCGAGGTCTGATTACAACTCTTTAAGTAATCTTTGATAGCGCATAATTATTTACTTGACTATTTTTTCGTCTTATTACGTTGTATTACTTGTCGATCTAATTGAAGTCGAACG
The DNA here is from genome assembly GCA_905220545.2 of Melitaea athalia. Classification (NCBI taxonomy): domain Eukaryota; kingdom Metazoa; phylum Arthropoda; class Insecta; order Lepidoptera; family Nymphalidae; genus Melitaea; species Melitaea athalia. The sequence goes on along the minus strand of HG992191.1, from coordinate 19,505,648 downwards.
ATGTAAACCGTCGCACCATAGACGGCGCCAAGTTTTGCTTAAAACCAAATAAAAATCATCATATCAAGAATTTCGATCTAGCGTGTACATCGTTCCATAGCTTAATTTGCTAGAGCACCGACACGGTCTGTCGGAGGTGCGGGTTCGAACCCCGCTGGAACGAAAAATTTTGATATAATATATAATAATTATAACAACTTTATCACATGTTCACTAATATTTAGTTCGGCCTTTACACTCGCATTAGTAGACGTATTATAGCATAAAATATTACGTAAGACGTGATGCGCAGTTGTCATAAAACTTAGCTAATTAATTCACAGTCGTACCGTACCTACATAAGCGTTAAAAATAAATAATTATAGTAGTGACTCGGTGATAAATATAAAAATGCAGCGTGTTTCAAAAAAAAATTGAATACATGTCCGAAAATGAAAAACAAAATATTTTTTATCATAATATAACACTTCTACCACATTGATTTAAATCATAGATTACATTTTTCCTCATATGAACTTGTACTAGTTGTCTAATGGAATACAAAAAAACATAAAACGTCTCAGTTTCTCACATAAAAACCGTAATCCTCTCGAGATAATCATCTCCTTCCTCTGCCACCGGTTCCAAACGAAACAGTTTTTTGAACTTCCGATCTAACTCGTTTAAAACTATTTCCTCAGCAATGTCAATAGTATCTTTTACTTCTTTCTTTTTTCTTATCTTTTACTCTTTTGTATCATCTATCTTTATCATTTCTTCGAAGCAATAGCATAGTTTTGACTTTTAAAGGTTATTTTCTTGGGTTTATTTTTCAAATGTTCATGTTAGCATACTTTTGCCTTTCAAAGGTTAATTCTTTTGTATTTTTGTTTGTGTAGCCTTTAAATTTATTAAAGGTCTAATTGCAGCCTGCATAAAAGAATTACTGAAGGTATAGAACATTAATTTTCAAACAATATATTTATATACGAACTAGCTGACCCCGCAAACGTTGTTTTGCCATATTTATTATAAACCCCCGAAACCCCTCTTGTGGGTGGATTTTCGTAAAATCCGTTCTTAGCTGACCTCTACTCGGCAAAAGGAATATCCCTACCAAATTTCGAGTCTCTACGCCTTATGGTTCCAGAGATATCGTGATGAGTCAATGGGTGGAAATCTCTTTTATATTTATAGATTAAAGAGTAAGTAGATACTTGGATTTAATGCGTATTTAGAAAGAATATAAAAATAATAATAAAACATAAAAAAATATTGTTTTTATCATAGATTTTTAGATACATTTTTGATATACTTTATTTATAAGTTTAATTTTAATAATTTGGTACCGAGAAATAATATTTTAACTGAAACATTCCAGCTTTACAAAGTCAAGAATATTCTTTACAGAACAAAGTCGAAACGCATTGCCTAAGAAATAATTAAAAAATAAAAAAAAATCAATTCTACAATTGCTTTGAAAAGGTTACATTAAAAAGTCTTTTAAAACAGCTAAAGCACACTTCTCACCATAAGTTATTTGTTATCCTCTAATGACAATTCAAAAGTCCTTTCAAAGCCTACTTGAGTAAATCTTAATATATTGTTATTTGTCCGCGATGGACTCCTAAACCACTTAACCGATTTTAATCAAAGCACACCGTGTGCAGTTTGATCCAACTTGAAAAATAAGCTATATTTTATTTCGATATATATAATTATTATATTCAAGAAAAAAATAAGGCGGTATGAAGTTCGCCAGGTCGGCTAGTTATATTATATAGATTTAATGGTCGATTTACATCAGACGAGCGAATGCTCATTCTATCCCCACTATATCAAATTATTTTAGTGTAAACAGGCGTAGAGCATTCTTTCGTTGTTATTTATATGAATACGAGTTTTCGTTTACACATAAAGATTAAGAAAGAATGCTCTTGTTCTAGCTCTAGCTCTTTGTTCGTTTGGTCTAAATCCACCCTTACGCAAACATACTAATATTCAATGATTCAAGATAACTTGTATACCAAAATACTTATACACACACCACCAAGTCATGACAAACATCTGTATGATCTATTCAAACATTTTTCTCAAGCGGGATTCGAACCGAAAGCCATCGCGCAGCCTCTGACTTTGACCTCGTGTCTGTTCATTGTCTTTGAATGATTAAAGTAATTACCTTGTCTGCGATAAAATTAACGATAAGGGAAAGACATGGAATTTAAAACTTATAGTACTACTAGCTTCTGCGCGCGACTTCGTCCGCGTGGAATAGGATCAATTATGTCATACATGATTTGTGCGAAACTTTAACCGTTTACGCAGCGGAAGCTCTTAAAAGGAAAAAAAGCCTGATTTTGAATCATTCTTCATTGGTGCTACGCTCCTATTAGTCTTAGCGTGATGATATATAGACTATAGTCTTCCTCGATAAATGGGCTATCTAACACTGAAAGAATTTTTCAAATCGGTCCAATAGATCCTGAGATTAGCGCGTTCAAACAAACAATCAAACAAACAAACTCTTCAGCTTTATCATATACTAGCTTCTGCGCGCGACTTCGTCGGCGTGGACTCCGCTCCTATTGGTCTAAGCGTGATGATACATAGCCTATAGCCTTCCTCGATAAATGGGCTATCTAACACTGAAAGAATTTTTCAAATCGGCCCAGTAGTTCCAGAGATTACCGCGTTCAAACAAACAAACAAACAAACAAACAACCAAACAAACAAACTCTTCAGCTTTATATATTAGTATAGATAGTACTATGTATATGTGTAGTAATAAGCAAGTTTTGTATTTTTGACGGTAAGTAGTCTCGAATGAATTTTAATAGAATAATTGTTCTTCTTTTTGTATATTGACTTGCTCAGAACTTCGGTTCAATCCGCGTATTGTACAATCGTTCCGATATTGAAGTTGTTGAAATTTGATCTGATTGACAGAATTTCTTCTAATGCTTCTGCACGTAAATATCCTCAAAATATTATCGTATACTATGAGGCATGACTTTATTTTAAATACTTTACATGATACGTCAAGGATTCTAGCTTAGATTGAACTCAAGACAATCTTATATCAATTCTCGTTGCCTCTCCTCTGGGCTACTTCGATTCGATTACAATGTAACCGACATTGTTTTAGAATATAGAATAAATATACGGATTTGAAATACAGATTATTGTACATGCTACCTAAATTCCATAGAAATACTAGGTCTAACTAATGAGGTAGAATATTGCACAAATATCGAGAAACACAAAAGGGGAATTCCTGAGCGCTGGAACCGTACGGAGAGAGTGGTGACTGGAGGGAAACACAATGTTGCATTAATTATTTACAACAAATAAGAAAAGGGGGAAAGTTGCTTATTAACAGATGACAAACGACTATTTATATATTTCATTTAATATTACATTTAATGTAATATAAATTAAAACAAATCTCTAATATAAAACTCGATAATGACTGAACCGATACGATATATATATTTTTTTAATTTGAAAACTTTGGAAGACCGCAGAACATAAGATTAATTCAAAAAAAGTTTTTATTTGAAGTATTTGACAGTCGAAAAGATAGTTATAATGTCCGACCAGTCAGCTGTTAAAGTAACTATACCCCGTCCGGCGACTAATGATCTTTTTGACACTTCAAGAAATTTTGACATTAGTGACTGCCTCACACGCACAGACCACAGAAACCGTGCTCACACGTTATTTATTCGATTCGAAATAATAATCGATTTTATTTAAGAAGAACTTTCAATCGATTTAATTAAATACATTTAGTTCAAAAATATTATTTATTTATGCGTTTATTAGTTTTTTTAATTATAAATGAAATATATAAATAATAAATAAATGAATTAACAGAGTTATTGCTCTTTATTCTTGGTCTGCAATTAAATTTCAAGATTTCGACTTAATTCCTTGCAAGTAATCAATCTTGGGGTCATAGATACTATTTTTATTTCCTTTTTTGTATTAAATTTATAGAAAAAATAATCACATGACGTAAAATTATTTTTATCATAAATGATCGATTTATTATTTCAAGAACTGTTTCATAGTCTGTGGTTGTTTGTTATGCACAGGGTACTTCACTCAATCAATCAAATCGTCAATAAAGTATGACATTACTGTAAAAATTTTAGTACGTTATTCCGGAAAAAAAAACTGTAATTTATAGGCGTGAGCTGTCAAAAAGCTATTTAGTCGCCGGACGGGGTATAGTTATATTAGTAACGCTTTAGTAATTTGTCATTTATATAGTTTTGTAATGAATGAATTTTAACAACTATTAATAAAAGTTGTTATCCTTACACAGCTAACAGAATCGATGTTTTTAGCAAAATACTATTGTAGATATGGGGAATAATAATGAAAAGTTGTCGCGCTTAAAGAGCGTTTTAGTAGTTTAGGAATTTAGTAATTGTTGCGTTATTTCAAATAATAGAAGTTACGCGTACAGAATAGAGGGTAGGGTTTGAAATAAGGCGCGTTAGGCACCTTGATTTTAAGCCTTTATTTCCTCGGCTGGCCCAAGCTGCGACACGTACCTTTCAAAAGTAATAAAACGAGACTGGCCTGTCTGATCCCCGGCGACGGTGTCTTCAGTCTTCGCTTCAAGTTCAAGTTCAATTACTAAATACACGAAGCAAATAATAAATTATATTATTGAGGGCCTGTTGCACTAGTTGTGGGTAGAGTTTATACTGTAAATAAGTAACGATTAGACTTTAACAGAATGAGGTAGAATTATAGAATAGGCCATTACGATTGTTTCGCCTCAATTAATACACTGCAGCTTTTAGATTGATTTTGTGAATAGAACTATCAGAAATACAGTGGAATTCGACGGTGAAAATATAAATAGTGATCGCAGTGTAAACACGAGAAGGAATAACAAAATTGTAACTCCAAGTTTCCGACTGCGCAAAGTAAACGTCTCCTTTCTGGGTTATGGTACTCGCATGTATAATAAAATCCCACAAACAATTTTGGAATTGTCTCCACATAAATTTAAAGTTTTTTTTAAAAACAAATTAATAGATAAAGCGTATTTTTCGGTGCAGGTTTCCATAGTTAATAAAGATGTGCGGACTTAGTGATGCTGTATTTCATGCTAGATATTACTGATTTTGTACTGTCTATCAGTTTGTATTTGAAATTTGATGAAAACTATTTTTAACGTGTCTAATAAATCGATGAACGCCGGATGCATGCACGAGAAAGGTTGACTCATTGTCACGTTACGCTCATTGTAGCGTTACGCTCTTTGTCCCGTTACGCTCATTGTACGCTTGCGCCGCGTATATTTCTCTTCCACTCGATTGCGCTATGCGTCCGAGGAGATGTTTTGTTATGACGTTGTCACGTTATACTATCGTCCGTAAGCCAACTTTACAGACAACCAATTTTGTAGACATTCATAAAGAGTGGGAGTACTAAACAAACGAAGCATTAGCATCACAATGAGTAGAGCACGCGGAGCGCCTGTTCTACAAAGGTCGCGACGCGCGGGTGGTCCACGAATTCATATGCAAACATCATACGCATTCTACGACGTACGACGTATTATATTTATAACACTTTCTTTCTATTGAAATTAACTTTTACTATCTACTTATCGTCAAACAGTTACGTTTTCGAGGTATTGTTATAGGTATAAAAGATTTTGGTTAGTAGGTAAAGGTTTTGAATTAAAAAAAAATACGAGTGTGCTTTACATAAAGAAGTATGGTTGATTTATTGTAGTTGGTTTGAAGTATTGTAGGCGACATTTTTTTATTGTTTCACGTACTACTTTATAATTTTTATGTACTTAACAAGGTAAAATACGTTAGCCAACGTAAAATGAGCTGGACGTCTAAAGCTCTCTGTGTATTCCAAGTTTTAGGTCTAACATCTTCGGTAGTTAGTATCATAAAATGAGTTTGCTTTAGACCACACGACTGAAGTAAAACTTACGAAACGTAACTCTCTCTCATTCTATCTTGATTAACTTATATCTCCCTCTCGACTTCCATTCGCCTCACCCGATCACACTTTTTGTAACGCTCTCGTCAAGCATTCACCAGCTTACTCCCCAAGTCAAGCGTGCGTGAAGAAGTTTTACTTCAAAAATTGCAATAATTTAAATAAAAAACGTGTGTGTATGAACTTCGACTTGCGAATAGAGTTTACTCCCTAACAACGACTACCTTGATATTTAAAAATTAATACGTTCTATTAAATAAATAAAATTATAATTAATTAAAACAATAAAACTTTAAAATCAAATCATAAGTTCACGTTTCATTTTTTTACGGCTCATCCGATGGTAAGCGATTACAGTAGCTTATAGACGTCTGCAACACCAGAAGGCAGAAGCGCAAGCGCGTTGCCGACCCTATTCCTAACCCCCCCCAGGAGCTCTGGTCACCTACTCAGCGCAGGAACTCAACCCTGCTTGAAAACAGCTATTTTTATTTTTTATTATATATCTACCACTACCACTACAGCCTATCACAGTCCACTGTTGGACATAGGCCTCCACAAGTTCGCGCCCGACATTATGACGCGAACTCATGTGTTTTGCCCATAGTCACCACGCTGGGTAGGCGGGTTGGTGACCGCAGGGCTGACTTTGTCGCACCGAAGACGCTGCTGCCCGTCTTTGGCCTGTGTATTTCAAAGCCAGCATGGATGGTTATCCCGCCATCCGTCGGCTTTTTAAGTTCCAAGGTGGTAGTGGAACTGTGCTATCCCTTAGTCGCCTCTTACGACACCCACGGGAAGAGAGGGGGTGGCTACATTCTTTAGTGCCGTAACCACACAGCACATATTATTATACTAGCTTCTGCGCGCGACTTCGTCGGCGTGGACTCCGCTCCTATTGGTCTTAGCGTGATGATACATAGCCTATAGCCTTCCTCGATAATTGGGCTATCTAACACTGAAAGAATTTTTCAAATCGGCCCAGTAGAACCAGAGATTACCGCGTTCAAACAAACAAACAAACAAACAAACAAACAAACAATCAAACAAACTCTTCAGCTTTATATATTAGTATAGATATCTATTTTATTATAATTTGCTGTTTGTGTCGCTACACAGGTGGACTATTATAACCGTATCGCTTTAAATCGTCATTCTCCAACATAACTCTCAGCGTCATCCTTTTTTTAAGAAATTTATTCCAATAACTTACAATAACTTAAAAAACGATAAAGACTTAATAAATTTTTTTAATTAACTCTATTAAAACAATAATTAATAGTTTTTGTTCAGCAATTTGACGCCACAAATCACGCAGCTTGAAATTGCGGAAGTGCGAAATTCATTGCGCTGTCGCGTCTATACTAAGCGTGTACCGCGGTTCCACTCGCAAGCTGATATTTATTATTATTTATTTTTGAGGTAATGAATATATTGAGGTAAATGTTTTAAAGCTCAATAACTTGTAACAATGATTTTAATCGAATTTCTGTTATTACATACATAAAACAAATCACACAATCAATTTTATATAAAATCTCTCCTAGATTCGAGGCAGGAATGGCTTTACCACCCTGGAGCGGAAATTAAGCTGACTGCCAACTTTACCAATGGTCCATTCAATACATTACAAATTTTATCAGTGGCGTAGCATACCTTGGAGGGGCCCTGTATTAAAATTAGTTGGGGGCCCCTATGAAGTGTAAAGATTTCTCACGAAAGAAAAAGGGGTTGCTTTTTTGACTTTTGTCATTTCTAAAGAGAAAACTCCATGGGCACATATAACAGTTTTTCTATATGTTTTTTCCCGGGAAGCACGAGATTAAGTGACATCGTGTATAAAATTTTACTAATTTTTGCTTACACACGTTAGGGGCCTCTGTAGGCCGGGGGCCCCGTATCATTGATACGGCTGATACGGCGGTAGCTACGCCCCTGAATTTTATCCACTGTGAGGGGAATTGCATTGTAGATATCTAACAGACAGATGAAGGGCGTTATTTTTGCGTTTATTATATTTGTATCGAGAACCTTCCTCAACGACAGATAACGATTTTAGCTATTGTTAGCGATATTTACATTATACTCTATTGTATCACACATCAGGCTATCACATTCCACTGCTGGACATAGGCCTCCAAAAGTTCGCGCCAGACATCCCGGTTTTCCGCAATCCTCATCCAGCCTACACCGGCAATCTTACGTAGATCGTCTGTCCAACGGGCCGGAGGACGTCCCACACTGCGTTTGCCAAGACGCGTTCTCCTGACACGTCTGCTCCAGCGGCCATCGGTCCTGCGACACAGATGGCCAGCCCAGTGCCACTTCAACTTGCTAATTCTGTGGGCTATGTCGGTTACTTTAGTTCTCTCGCTACTACTCTATTGTATATTTAACTTAATTCCTTTGTAAGCTATTTACCATAATGTACTCTCTCTCTCTTTAAAGCCTAAAAAATATATTTCATATTTCAATTTTAAACGGCTATAACATAATTACCTACAAACAAACTTTCGTTTAATACTATTTATTACTACTGTAAACGTAACTCAGTTATTGTTGAAATTTTTATCACAGAATTGAGATAGCTTGTTATGTAATCTTAGTTAACTAAAATTATTTAAAAATAAAAGTGTTACACTCTGCATAAGATTTAGATAATTTTAAAATGTAACTAATTCACATTTATGTTTCATTTCGAATATTCAAGTATAATATAATAAAACACAGTTATTTTAAAGCGTAACTGCGGAGTTCCTTGCCGATTTTTCTCTGCATAATCTACATTCCAAAACGAAAAGTTGACTTTACTAAATTTATTAAAATAAATATAATTTTAATTCGTAAAATAACGATCTGGAAGTGCTTTTGAAGCATACTTAAATAAAGTCAAATATATTTTGGTTTTTGATTACACTAATCACAGCGCCTCGGTCTTTGGGAGTAGGGGCACCACTTAGAACGACTTAAGCACAAAACTACAGTAAATAATAAATCTTAGTATAGATACCACTGACAAAAACATTTGTAAGGTATTGCGTAGCATAAGGCAGGTTTTGACAATAGACCGTTTGTCCAGACTAGTTCGTAGACTCGGTTCTAAATCAAAGCTGTTGCAAAAGTTTTTGCGGAGACTTGTGACTGGAGGCTTGTAGCCATGATCGTAATTATTAATATTATGAGAAATTTGTAAATAATACTCGTAGATATTTTGTTATTAATGTAAAAATTAAAAGAACAATATTATAAAGCTGAAAAGCTTGTATGTTTGTTTAAAGCACACACACAGCTAGGCCACAGCTAGTTTTAATATAAAGCGACCATAAATTTTGTCGTACCTTGCAAATAATGCAACCTCTTTATAATATATTAAGCAATATATTTAAATTTAATTTTTTTGTTTTACATAATTATTATTTTTTTTAATATTAATCTTTTTTCCTTTTTCCTTATACCTTAATTTAAAATTAAAGTAAAGCAACACTTTTTCGTGTTTTAACAATATCAAAAAATAAAATAAATTACATTCAGTTGAATTCAACAAAAAATGTAGATCGTTATATCAATATTTATAAAGTCACGAGTTCGATACTATTTTTAACCGGCTTTAAAAAAGGAGAAGCTTCTCGATTCGACTGTATTTTTATGTATGTTACCTCAAAACTTATTTAAAAAAATACAATCGAATCACGCAGTATATTTCTGTTGTCTGTGAATCGAATTGATAGCTTTCTTCTCTTTTGGAAGTCGGTTAATAAAGTACTATGAATTACTCGTACTGGTAGTTTGTAGGATTAGACGGAGTATACGTGTAAAGTATTGTAATTACTATTTCTATAAAAATACTAGTTATAGACCGCGAATATTCACATAAAATATTTATATTACGAGTACCTATATCAAATGATGATATACTATTGTAAAAGATGACAAAATAATACAGTTGTGTGACTATCATCTGGCGCAGTCGAGGGCGTCCAATATAAAAACTTAGAAACAAAGTAAAACAGGTTTTAAATATAAAGAGCCAATTAGAACAAGTCATCAAATTAATACATTCTAAAATGAAAACATAATATTGATATGTTATCTAATGATTACCGTTAGAGCTGCGTTCTTTTGCAAATTATTTTATACTGCGGAGCTCATTTACCTCACATACCAGACATAAAAAACTGAACTCCTGCAGACATGATGTCACATAACTCACATATGTAACAAGTTTACATTTAAATAATATTAAAATGGAATTGTTTTGAAGTAAAACGCACGCTTGACATGGGGAGTAAGCTGGTGAATGCGTGACTAGAGCGTTACGAAAAGTGTGATCAGGCGAGGCGAACATTTTCTTCCTCTCTTAATTTCATAGCCAGTTATGTTTCGTATATCTAAGACACAGTGCAGGCCTAATTTGCAGGCCTATTGCTAAAGAAGTTTTTCTTCAGTCCTGTGGTCTAAAGCACATTTTGTTTTGTTTATAACATTTCTTTATATCTTTAAAAAAATCTTACTAAATTTAAGTATATATCCTAGATACAATTATAAAAACCATTATAATACCTATTTATAATAAATTCATCGGTACCTACCTAATGCTTTTATCATATTGATACAGAAAATTCCATTAAGATATTTACTTCATTAGATATGAAGTACAACGAAACGTAATCAATTAAATCTTACTGTTATATTATCAATCAATTTATTGTGATTAAGATTGTTTTGTTAAAATAAGTAACAATGCGTGCCTTATGGCATTACTTGTATACAATACGTATTAGCAGACCCCTCATATCCTTTGAGCATTTCAAGGAAGCACTTACGGCCCTTAATAAATGAAGGCCTCGAGCTCAACGTCTAACTGAGGTAGGGCACAGCAGGAAATATTCTGCTCAAAATTTAACGCAGGCTCACAGCGGAAGTACCTCGACCTCACAAAATATCACAGTTAAATAATACTGCTTTCAAGCAGTATTGTGTTCCTGTGGTGAGTAAGGTGACCAGAGCTCCTGGGAGGGATTGGGAGTAGGGTCGGCAACGCACTTGCTTGTGGTGTTACAGGCGTCTATAGGCAACGGTAATCGCTTAGCATCAGGAGCGCCGTACGCTAGTTAATAAAGAAATAAAGGACATTGGACCTCAAGTTAATGAATTATAACTAAGTACACATTTGGACCTAAATTCCTTTACGAAATTCGAGATAGACAGTCTTCCAACGACTTATATCTAGCATAACTATAAGTTACAAATGAAAAAATGCTAAATACGTTTATTCTTTTGTCATTTTAAAACGTAAACAATGATAGTAATAGTAAAAAAATATTTTCCACATACCAAACAGAAGTAAAAAGACCATCACCTAGTTGACTAACATGGACTAATCACGGTTACGCGTCTAATAAAACCTTTTTAAGAAAACATATATTTTATGATTGCATCATGTCGACAATATAATGGTTTAATTAGAGATTGGGTTTTTGGAGACGTGATCCTTCGGGGGCTTCGGGGGGTATTTGTACTTGTACAAATATTTGTCTGGACTGGGTCTCAAAAAGCTGGCACTATCAGCTGTTATCAAGATCATCATCATCAGCCCACTGCTGGGCATTAGCAGCACGCATCCAGCGGCTTCCCGCGACCCTGACCAGATCGTTGGTCCACCTCGTGGGGGTTATCAAGATACCATATACAAAATCATTTAGTATTGCCACCCGCAAATATTCTCAGTGGGATGTTTGCAGCCTATTTTGGATTAAGTAATTATTTAATAAGATTATCGAATGTTTTGATAGTTCAGACTGGATACGAAACCTATGGCTTCAGGACAATAACCTACAAGGTTATAAACTCAGACCTAAAATAAATATCTGTATAAATAATACAAATATGTTACGTCGAGTGGAAAACGAATTCGTGAATGTCGCCGATAAGACGATTTTTCTTACTACTAAACCAGAATAATTGTCATACTTAAACATACATTCTCTAAGAATTAGGTACATACAACATATAAGAATGAAATCTATACTAATATAATAAAGCTGAAGAGTTTGTTTGTTTGATTGTTTGTTTGTTTGTTTGTTTGTTTGTTTGTTTGTTTGTTTGTTTGAACGCGCTAATCTCAGGATCTACTGGACCGATTTGAAAAATTCTTTCAGTGTTAGATAGCCCATTTATCGAGGAAGGCTATAGGCTATATATCATCACGCTAAGACCAATAGGAGCGTAGCACTAATGAAGAATGTTTCAAAATCGGGTGGTCCTATTCCACGGGGACGAAGTCGCGCGCACAAGCTAGTATAATATAAAATAGCGGAGGTAGAGTTAGTGCATTAACAATAAGGTCAGCTCACAATGTTAGGGCGGGGAATAGGGTCGAGAAAGGGCTCGGCTGAAGGGCAGCCGACCTCGACCTATTTTATCGAACTTTGCAATATCTGCAGTGCCTATACTGCCTACAACTGTCTACAAATGTACTTCGCCTCTTTGTTATATATTGAAGAATGACGCAGTGATATTATTGTATCTATTCTAAGAGTGTTTTGTTATAATAATTTAATAACTGTTTACATTTTTAAGACGCCGCTTTGGCGCAGCGTTTACAGCACTGGTTTGTGGCTGTTGCGCGGGTGGTTGCGGGTTTGATCCCCACACACGACATCATTTGTATTGGCCATACAGATGTTTGCCGTGGTCTGGGTGTTTATACAGTCCTTATGGGTCTCCCCACCGTGCCTCGGACAGCACGTTAAGCCGTCGGTCTCGGTTGTTATCATGTACACCTGATAGCGATCGTTACTCATAGTAGGGAATATATCAATATATCCGCCAACCCGCATTGGATCAGCGTGGTGGATTAGGCTCTGATCCTTCTCCTACACGGGGAAAGAGGCCTATGCCCAGCAGTGGGATATTACAGGCTGAAGCGATTTTTAAGTCGTGGTTTAAGAAAAATAATTAGTTACACGAGAACATATTAAATTTAAAACAATAATCTTAATAGACTGAATGTACTCGTAACAATGCTTACCTTACCTCAGAAAACATTAATTGAAGATATTTCTAAAAGGCTCATGATCATCAGCGTCTGCTCAAGTCTTAGCTTTACTGGTCAGTCGTTGGACTGTCGATCCGTAGTATTACATAATAATGCATGATGTTTGAAAGAAGCAGCGGCAATTTAGAACCCATTGATGTTGTTATTTTAAATTAAATGGCTCACGATAAAACACAATTAGTCAATAAACATCTGATACAGAAATTGCTAGAAGCTGACCATTATTTATAAATAAAATAACAAGTACATAAAACGAACAATGATATCATCGAACGCTCGATATCGAATGATATGAGATAAGGCAACGAATCGCAGACTCCGATAACGCACCTGATAGGGATTATCATGAGCAATGCCACCACTCAATACTATTGACTCATAAGTAGACCTCTGGCAAACAATCAATATATTTGATAGCTTTGTTTGTTTTCTAGGTTATATATCTATATCATCTACATATATATCGCCAGTCATTGAACTAACATAGGACATAGTTCTACATTGTTGAAATTTTTAGTTCAACTGGGGAAGTAACTCAACTTTACTGAAGATTACTAAATACTACTGCTTTGAAGTAGTGTTGTATTCCTGTGGTGAGTAAGGTGGCAAGAACTCCAGAGGACGGTGAAGAGTTAGGGTTGCCAAAATGCTTGTTGTTCCTTACATACAATATTGCGTAGCTACGATATTAGCTTACCATCAGACGAATTGTATGCTTGTATATTACTTATATATAAATGTCCAGAATAACTGGACTATACAATCTGATCCACTATATCTATATTGTAATTTGTATCTATTTTCATTGATTTTTTTGTATTTAATTAATTTGACCCTTGTTCCGTTTCTGTTTATTTTTTTTCTTTATCATTATTTTAATCCTATTAATTAACCAATTTCCTTCCTTTTTCTTTAATTTTCAGTCGTGTTTTTTTTTCAATATTTAGCTGTAATCGACGACGACGCGTTGGCGCAACGGTTACAGCACTGACTTGTGGCTGTTGCGTTATCGGTTGCGGGTTCGATCCCCGCACATGACAAACATTTGTATTGGCCATACAGGTGTTTTCCGTGGTCTGGGTGTTTGTGCAGTCCTTGTGGGTCCCCCCACCGTGCCTCGGAGAGCACGTTAAGCCGTCAGTCCCAGTTGTTAGTATGTACACATGATAGCGATGTTACTCATAATAGGGAATATATCCGCCAACCCGCATTGGAGCAGCGTGGTGGATTAAGATCCGATCCTTCTCCAATATGGGGAAAGCGGCCTATTGGCCCCGGCCAGCAGTGGTATCAGATATTACAGGCTGAGGCGAGCGAGCGAGCGAGCTGTAATCGCCTATAATTGGGAAGGTATTTTAAATGTTATTAAATTGTAGTGTACTTTCTGTTGGTGATTTTTCATAAATAATCATGTGCTCAAAATGGCACAATTTCTGTCCTCCACGTGTATTCGATCTAGGCTAATGTCATCCCATTGTTTAGGCCTCGGTAGGTCGTTAAAGTACAGTAAAGTTCAAGGTCAAGGTTGAGGTGATATATAGACCTATATCGTGCTAAACAGTCGTAACAAACTTAATATTTGTTATTATAATAGTCCGGGCCAAGTTTTTAATCGACTTCCAAAAAAGGAGCAGGTTCTCAATTGACTAAGTGGACCGATTTCAATGATTTTATTAATCGAAAGGTGGTGCGTGTCATGTGGTCCCATTTAGATTTAATTGAGATCTGACAAGTACTTTTCGAGTTAGTAATGTGTATTTACTTGACTATATTTTTCGTCGACCTACGTTGTATTATACCGCACAAATTTTCACTGGGTGTATTGTGTAGGATCATTAGGTATATTGATAGGGACTAAAATAATATATAAACGTACAAAATTAGTAATATCTTGCATGAAATACAGCGTCACTAAGTACACAGTACACACATCTTTGTCAACTATGTAATCCTGCACGGGCTGCACCGAATAATACGATTTGGCTATTGATTTGTTTTTAATAACAACTTTAAATTTATGTTGAGACAATTATAATATTGTTTGTGGGATTTTATTATACATGCGAGTACCATAACCCAGAAAGGAGACGTTTACTATGCGCAGTCGGAAACTTGGAGTTACAATTTTGTTATTCCTTCTCGTGTTTATACTGAGTGTATAAACGAGCTCGACTATCTTTTGCATTTTCTAGCAGAACACTAATTTCAATTTCATTTAATACTAGCTTCTGCGCGCGACTTCGTCGGCGTTGACTCCGCTCCTATTGGTCTTAGCGTGACGATACATAGCCTATAGCCTTCCTCGATAAATGGGATATCTAACAGTGAAAGAATTTTTCAAATCGGCCCAGTAGTTCCAGAGATTACCGCGTTCAAACAAACAACAAACAAACAAACAAACAAACTCTTCAGCTTTATATATTAGTATAGTAATATAATAAATGTTTCAAACCACTAAAGCATACAATCATATAATCTCTTTAGCATTTGTATAAATAAATTTGAAGCCATGTATGTTGCTTCTCGAACAGTTTTAGATCGACGTGGCTGATTAGTAGACCTTGATAAAGAATTTTATTGTTTTGTTTTGTATTTATATAAAAAATAAATATAAAATATGGTGACCAGAGCTCCTGGGGGAATTGGGGATAATGTCGGCAAGACGCTTGCGATACTTCTGGTGTTGCAGACGTCTATAAGCTACGTTACGGTAATCGCTTACCATCAGATGAGCTGTACGCTTGTTTTCTGACCTAGTACTATAATAATAATAAAAAGACAGTCAATTAGGTACTAGGGGAACTGCTTATCGTTTGGCGGTACGCTTATTTCCCTACCTAGTGATATTAAAAAAAAATCGTAGAAAACGTACCTAATTATTTACATAATTACTCGACAAAGAATACTCTATAGTACAAAGATGTAACAAACGAAAAAGCAATAATTATTGTTAAGCGCTTATGCAAGTGTATACCTAGGAAAAAATACCAAACATGTGAATGATAAAACTTTCTCCCACGGATTATAGCTAGCATTATGTTAGCACTGCCTTGATTATGATGAAGGGTATATTTATATATTCACTCAGGTAGGACGCAGCAGGAAATACCCTCAAAGTCTGGAGCAGCTCGACTGGGGAAGTACGTCGACTTTACAGAAGATCACAGATAAATGTTACTGCTTTCAAGCAGTGTTGTGTTTCTGTGGTGAGTGACCAGAGCTCCTGGGGGGGGAATTGTAGGTAGGGTCGGCAACGCGCTTGCGATACTTCTGGTGTTGCAGACGTCTATAGGCTACGGTAATCGCTTACCATCAGGTGAGCCGTACGCTTGTTTGTTGACCTAGTGTAATAAAAAAAAAAAGTTTGTGTGTCAGCAGAGTTAGTGAGTTGACGCACGACCGGAGTTTACTCCTTCAGATCGACTGTCTAAATAGGCACAAAAAGGCTTACTAGTCTAAGAAAAAATTTAATACCATATCAAATGTTAAATAAACGAATCCAATGTTATGTTATTAGAAAACATCGCCATATGGAGTCGATAGATGGCGTTACGAGAAACGTAACGAGGTCATTCTTTCAGTAGATTTTACTTATCATATTTTTTTTCATACCGGGGGCCTTATATGGAGTAAACTCCAAAAAATAACACTTAAAACATCACGTGATACTAATGGACGACAACATACAAACTGTGTTTTTTAAAAATTTTCTTGTTGAATTATGTATTTATTTCGTACAATTAGTACATTTTAATCACAGATCCTTGTTGCACCAGGCGTGCGATATGTCCACGTTATGTAAGACGTGTAACGTTATACAGCCTATATATCGAGCCTTGAGCCACTCGCTACTATCACTGTCGCGTAATCAATACGTTCTGAGAAATAGTAAGAGATCTCAGCTGTTGGCGAAATACTTGTATTATAAGAAATTGTTAAAGAATAGGGTAATTTTTTGAAGTTAAACTTCTTTAGAATCGTTGTGATTTCAAACCGGATGCAACGGAAAAACGACAGGGAAGGGCGCGCCGCGCTGCACGCCGCGGTACTTTGTAAATCTATGTAAATAATTTTATATTAGTTTGCCAAAGAAGTTTCACTTCTGACATGTGTATTTTGTACACACGCAATTTTTTTTGTATTCTATTCCTCCGTAATTAACACGATTATATGAATCAATACCTGTTAAATACCGCTAATAAGCTCACCTTTGTCATATAAACTAACCACGCCTAAGTACAACTCTCCTTACTCGCAAAGGAATTCCTAGTTCGAGTAATTTCAAAAACAGACCATAGTTGCGTCCATAAACGTCAAAACAACGCATACAATAATAAACCTTACATCAATAACACTGAGTTTAATTTAGTTTAGAATAAAATATCAGTGGTTATAAGACCAGGAAGGTTAGCTGTATCGAACGAATATGGTCGTGAACAGCTGCGTAAACTCTGCTTATGTCTCAGTTCTAAGGAAAATCAGTTGTAGTTCAAGTTTTTATATTACGTGTTAAAGATAAACCTGGGAACAGATCTATTCGAAGGTAATGATTATACTTTAAAGTTTAAACACATTACTGAGTTTTATTGAACCGTTTGATAAATTATTTGTAAATTAATCTTAGTTTTAACTTTTAGATAAAAAGGTTCATAGTTTAGCAAGAAAAACACAAAGCTTACAAAATTTCGTAAGTATTTAAAATAATTTTACCGGACTGCAGAAGGAGGGAAATGTTTTTTCGAGTGTGTTTATGTTTGTATGTATGTATGTATGTCTGTATGAATAAATGTATGTATGTATGTATGTATGAATGTAAGTATGTACATATGTAAGTATGTATGTAGATTTCTATGTTGGCCTCACCAGCTCAAACGGCTTGAATTGAAGGTTTTTAGGTCTCCCCAAGTTCGTGTCAGACATGCTGGTTTTCCGCAATCCCCATCTAGCCTACAACGGCAATCTTACGTGGATTGAATTAGATATTAAATTTAAAAAAAAACGGATAATAGTATCATTAGACGCTCAGAATTTCTCCAAACCATGAGTGTTTCCGTCACGAAACATGACTATTCATAATTATTATCTTTCACCGTCTGACGCTCATACAAATGAGCCGTAAACGTGAAAGGTCGTCGGTGTTTTGATTGACGTCATTATCTCGTAAAAATGCTACTTTACAGTAATATAAGGATTGAATGATTGTCTACTGTACTTCTGTTATTATAATAATATAAATGGAGAAAGAGGCTCAACACCGGGATGATACAGGTTGAATCGTAATAGTCTATTAACGACGATCTCCGTACCGCCATATTTTATTTTCTATTTTTATTTATTTAACAATTTATCATACGTACAAAACTTACATAATAAATTAGTCATGGAGACTCACGTATAATGGGTGTGCTTATCCCTATAAGAGATTTCTTCTAGCACACCCAAAATATTATTTTCGTATATATTTTCGTATAATACCTATATGTCGTTTTTCTATTTTCTATTCTACTAAACTTGTCACGAATAACTAATTTAATTTAGCATTTCAGTGGTCCGTTTTGTTTACATGTACCTATTATCGCTAGATCGTAAATATTGTATTGCTATGTGTATGACGTATAAAAAGTTCATCATTTAAGCCATTAGTACATTTTCTCTTGGATTCAATAAAATTGGCCAGAACATATGGACCGGGAGCCCGTGACAGGTTGACATGACCAATACCCTCTCAAACGAAACTTCGTAACATGAATAAGGGATTTTTTTTAATGAATTTTAGTCTTTGTCAGCTGCCACTCCGTGGGTGGGTTGGGCAGTGGCAGCCTCCCAAACATCGAGAAAAAAAATTTTTTTAGTCATTTCCTTTCACTTCAAAATTTGTCGGATTATAGTTTACCTAATATCTTGAAGGAAACATAACGTCAGCTGGCCATAACATGGTGGATTATACGTCAGCTGGCTGCTTGAACATGTAAAAAAAATTTTTTTTTCAGTGATTTCCTCTCAACTAAAAATTTGCATGGTGATAGTTTACATGCTACTATGAATGAAAATTAACGTCAGCTGGTACCTTGAAATATGTAAAAAAAAGCTGACATATAATCCACCATGTTATGGCCAGCTGACGTTATGTTTCCTTCAAGATATTAGGTAAACTATAATCTGACAAATTTTGAAATGAGAGGAAATGACTAAAAAAAATTTTTTTTTACATTTTCAAGGTACCAGCTGACAAACTTTCCACCGCGATACAGCCAGCTGACGTTAATTTTCATACATAGTAGCATGTAAACTATCACCATGCAAATTTTTAGTTGAGAGGAAATCACTGAAAAAAAAATTTTTTTTACATGTTCAAGCAGCCAGCTGACGTATAATCCACCATGTTATGGCCAGCTGACGTTATGTTTCCTTCAAGATATTCGGTAAACTATAATCCAACAAATTTTGAAGTGAGAGGAAATGACTAAAAAAATTTTTTTTCTCGATGTTTGGGAGGCTGCCACTGCCCAACCCACCCACGGAGTGGCAGCTGACAAAGACTAAAATTCATAAAAAAAAATCCCTTATTCATGTTACGAAGTTTCGAATGGGAGGAAATGATTGACCGAATTTTAACCTGGCTCCGGATCTAATAGAGCACAGCGTAGTAGGTAGTGTTCTTTCCGTGTTGAATACATCATTTTCTGATGAAAGACCACAGCAATATATACAATAACAGCAAATAATAATTTAAGCATTTCTTCGTCTAAAAAAGTAAATTGTGAAAAATGAGTTTTAGCTACAGCCACCTGATATGCATCCTCATTTGTTTATTTTTTTTAATCCAGAGCATATAGCAGACTACCAACTGTAGCAAAAAACTAGTCAGGGAGTTAGTTTCAAAATTACTAGGATCTGACTTAGTTACCTCCTTTTCCATATTAACGATTTTCCCATTACTAAATAAGTTACGCAGAAAAATAGTGAATGTTTGTTACGTAGCTTGATGCTTATCATATTTATTAAATTACTTAATAAAATATAATAAGTTATGTCAATTGAACTGAACACGTTACCGCTCACTTAACGATGAAATCGCATGTCTCGTACATGTACATGACGTTACACGCATTACGAAACATGTAAGATACTTTCATTTGATTGATCGCTGAGCTGTTGCAGTCGGTTGCACATTGTTTGCAACAGTTTTTCAGTATTTTTGAAATGTATGTACATCTATCTTAATATACCGTATGATTTTGTCATAATCTCTTTTGTAATATTTCTGTTTTTGATGTACAATAAATATTCCTACAGCAGGAATTGATTTCAATAAATCGGTTACTTAAATACCTTACTGAACTCTAAGGAGTGCTCGTTGATTAACTGGTTATTCTCATAATGTATCTGAGGCCATCCTTCCCTTTTCTGTAAAAATAACTATTATGAAAATATTTAAAATTTAGTATTAAATTAGTAAAAGATCTTAGATTTTTTTCACAATTACAAAATGTAAAAAATTATTATGGGATGTGAATGAATTCCTCACAATTTTGCGGAGCCCGGAGACTTGATCCTCTTTGTTTCCAAATTCGCAATAGTTACAAGGTGCAAAAATTAAGAGATATAACTGCAAACGAAGTCATACGATAAGCTTCTAAATAAAAACACACACAACCCCATTCCAAATTCCTTTTTCCAAATTCCAGATTCCCAAAGTGGAGGTGGTTTTATGGGGCAAAATTTCTGACAAGGTTGAAGTTTGCGTAATTAGGTATGTTGTATCAATAGGAAAAACGCTAATTACAGGATTTTTAAAGTTAATTCCCTATGGCTCTGAGGTATCAGTTCATTTTGGAGTTATCTCAAACTCAAAATAACTTAAACTTTATGCTCCGTACAAACATGGCAATTGTTTCAAAAAACAAATGAACGGGTATCGAACCCATTGCTGCCGTATAACCAGTAGCTGTTGACTGTTGTCGGTAAACGTAACGAGGTATAAGGTCTCATAAACGCAGTCAACAGAGGCGCAGTTAATCCAATGTTTGCGGAAACATTCGCTGCCTTAGGAGGAGTACTCACGCACGGATCATCTTCTCATTCTTTGTCTACTGAATGTGTCATTAAGGAACTTCGAGCACTATTTGTCGAACTCTTTTCTCTATCAAAATCAAAAATAACTCTATTCAAATAGGCTTCAAAAGCACTTTCAAATGGTCATTTTACAAATATAATTATTAATTATGTTACCACCGATTCGGAATGTAGATTCTGCAGAGAAGAATCGGCAAGAAACTCCGCAGACACGCGCGCTATACCTACCTATGTACCCTCTATACTGCTCAGGCGTAGTTTCCTTTAATGTCTTTATTCAATTAGTCTTAAAAGGTCTTTTTAATCGTAATAACATAATTGAAAGTAGCAATTATCTGTATGTTCATGTTCACTTTTTTTTGTTTGTTTCTATTCCATATGAAAAAAAATTGGTTGTCTGTAAAGTCGGTTTACGGACGACAGTTTTACGTGATAACGTGAAAAATTGATGAAACATTGCATACTTTTATCAATTGAATTATTATTATCACTGAATTATCATTATTTAGTACAATACAAAGAAGGAGTTAATGGAAAAATACAATTTTTTCGTTAAATTAACATTTATTTATTCGAACTTAGAGATAAATGTGTCACAAGCCAACGCTTGGATCGATCGTGCCTCTCTGTCGCTCACTGGCGGATATCACGGTCGGCTGGGACCACGACTATGTGACCCCCCCCCTGGCGCCTTGATCATGATTGTGACCCCCCTCCCTGGCGCCAAAGCTGGATCCGCCCTTGCTGTCGCTTGTTCCGCGCTCTCGCTTGCACGCTCAGGATCAGGCGGAACGTGACACTTTTTCGTGCGTGCAGCCGGTGTTCATCGATTTATAAGTCAAAAGAATAAGAACATAATTGACTCATAAATTATAAGCAAAGCAAAGAGTATAATAATAAAAAAGTTTGTTTCATATGTTAATAACAATTGACAAATCCCCCTCTCTTCCCGTGACTGTCGTAAGAGGTGACTAAGGGATAACACAGTTCCACTACCACCTTGGACCTTAAAAAGGCGATCGATGGCGGGATAACCATCCAACTGCTGGCTTTGAAATGCACAGGCAGAAGACGGGCACCAGCGTCTTTGATGCCGCAAAGCCACCCCTTCGGTCACCAACCCACCTGCCTAGCGGGGTGACTATGGGCAACACTGATGAGTTCACGCCATTTTTGGAACTTGTGGAGGCCTATGTTCAGCAGTGGACTGCGATAGGCGGATGATGATGATGATGATGATGATGAATTGACAAATGTTCAATGTTTGTCTTCGTTTTTACAACTTAACAAATAGGTATATTCGTGTGTATACGGCTTATAAGATTGCAGTTAAGGCCGAGACCAGATTCCAGACGCCTTGGTCGAGCGTAATCGCTCATTGTTCGTTAAACGTGCTATTGACTTCAAGTAGGTACTTAACACAAGTAAACATTACTCTTAGTATTTTTATTAGTATTGTTTTTGTTGTAATTAATATTCACTGCTGCAATTAGTGATTATTGAAGCATTGTGGTGGACATTCATGTATTTACTTACTTAACTTGTTTATTCAGCCTGCAAGTTCCCACTGCTGGGCATAGGCCTCTTTCTCCATGTAGGAGAAAGATTGGAGCTCAATCTACCAAGCTGTTCCTATCAGATATGAGTGATAATAACCGTGACCGACAGCATAACGTGCTCTCCAAGGTACCCACCGGGAGACACACTAGGACAGACATTCAAACCGGGAAGAAATATTTGTACAAATACAAATATCCACCCAGAGCGAGAATCGAACTAGCAAATCGTTGATGTTTATGCGCCTACACGGACAACTACACCTAAACGAAATATCTGTCCATGCATTAAAACGTGCTACAACTGCACGCAGGTAACGTTCTCGTACGTATCAATAACGGTACACGTGTAAACGGTCTCTTCGGAGAGTTCAAACACATCTTTATTTATGCAAGGTCGGAACTGGGTCACTCGGCTCAAGGATGTCTTAGACATTATTCTATAACTTGCGACGATGTTCTGAATAATCACTTTGAACTAAAGCATTTATGTACATATTTTTTACCAATTAGTAAGATATTATAATGAAAAAACTTTTTCGGATTTTATCGAAATAAATTAAATAAAATTTCATTCAACGAGTTACTTTTCAGCACATCTGTAACATACGATTCAGCCTGTAATATCCCACTGTTGGGCATAGGCCTCTTCCCCATGTAGGAGAAGGATCGCAGCTTAATCCACCACGCTGCTCCAATGCAGGTTGGCGGATATATTCCCTACTATGAGTAACGATCGCTATCAGGTGTACATGATAACAACCGGGACCGACGGCTTAACGTGCTCTCCGAGGCACGGTGGGGAGACCCACAAGGACTTCACAAACACCCAGACCACGTCAAACATCTGTATGGCCAATACAAATGTTGTCGTGTGCGGGGATCGAACCCGCAACCGCCCGCGCAACAGACAACCGCAATCCAGTGCTGTGACCGCTGCGCCAACGTGGCGTCTCATCTACTGTAACATGTTATATTATAATTAATGTGTATAATAATCTTGTAATAATTTCTTTAATAATTTTGTGTTTTCTTTTGTTTCTATTTTTTTAACTACTCCCTGATTTTGTCCTGTTGTCAACATATCACATCCCAAGGTTCTGTACTTCCCAGAAAAATTCGACATGATTTGAGACTAATATTATTTAATTTTATCTTCAAGGTCTTGGTAATTTCGAAATCGTGCTGCCGGGTAAGATTGGCAATGTGCTTGCCATGCTCCTGGCGTTTAGCAGGCGTCTGGAGTCTATGGTAATTGCTTACCATCAGGAAAACCATTTATGTTTGTTTGTCACCCTAGTAATGGGTGTAAAAAAATGAAAGTAGACTGTGCTAAACCGTAAAGTGTCAGTATTAAAAAGTTGGTTGCATCATAATGCAAGCAACTTTTTATTCGATAAAAATAATTCGAGAATCGCTTTTATTAAACAAGTATAACACAAGACAGGTTTTACTTTTTTTTATAAAGCTTTCTATAACACTTTCTTTAAAAGAATTATAAGAAATTTATACAATAAAGTGTAAGCAACTTGTTATTAAAGCTTGGTTTCTTGTGTGCAGGAGAAATGTATGATAACCTGATAGCGATAGTTACCTACTCGTAGTAGGGAATATATCCGCCAACCCGCATTGGAGCAGCGTGGTGGATTAAGCTCCGATCCTTCTTCTACATGGGGAAGAGGCCTATGCCCAACAGTGGGATATTACAGGCTGAAACGTATCTGGATCGCGTACCACGCAGTAAGTAACAGAAAATGCCACGAAACGTTCTCTAAACAATCCTAAAGCCTGATATCAAAATGCAATTCTGCTGTTTACGCAGCGAAAGCTCTCAAAAGGAAAAAAAGCCCGACTTTGAAACATTCTTAATTGGTGCTACGCTCCCATTGGTCTTAGTGTGAAGATATATAGCCTTCCTCGATAAATGGGCTATCTAACACTGAAAGAATTTTTCAAATCGGACCAGTAGATCCTGAGATTAGCGCGTTCAAACAAACAAACAATCAAACAAACAAACTCTTCAGCTTTATTATATCTATACTAATATATAAAGCTGAAGAGTTTGTTTGTTTGTTTGTTTGAACGCGGTAATCTCTGGAACTACTGGGACGATTTGAAAAATTCTTTCAGTGTTAGATAGCCCATTTATTGAGGAGGGCTATAGGCTATGTATCATAACGCTAAGACCAATAGGAGCGGAGTCCACGCCGACGAAGTCGCACGCAAAAGCTAGTTAGTATATATAGATTATAATACTTTCATAATATATCTATATGATTTAAACATGTGAAGACATACGTAAGTCGGTAAGTAAATACTCGTTTCCCAAAAAAAAAAAGCGTATGAGCGATGCAGCTGGTAAAAGTGCACCAACCTGTTGATTCAATAAGTATTGTCTTATTGGTTTTTCGGCGCTGTCATCTCACCGAGCTTGTTGAGGCAAACATCGCCATGACTGACCCTGTAATATATATGAATGTAGGAATGTGACCAACAAGGGTATGACTTATATACATCAATCGTTTATATAAGTAAAAAAAAATCTTTGTTTGAGTATAGGTAATTATTAGTACGAAGTGTGAAGTGAAAAACATACGTTTTACACTAAAATTCTGTATCTACTATTAGCCCCTGAACCAGCGAACTATCCTACTTCCTTTATCCTATATAGTAGGACTAGCGACCCGCCCCGGCTTCGCACGGTTGCAAAAACTATCAGTGTTCCTCTACTATATTATGCATGTGTTATACCTACATATAAACCTTCCTCTGGAATCACTCTATTTACTGAAGAAAACCGCGTCAAAATCCGTTGCGTAGTTTTGAAGATCTAAGCATATATCCGACAGACAGCGGGAAGAAACTTTGTTTTATACAATGTAGTGATACATACTTGCTTTTTGTAAACAGGATGTTATGGGTCAGTAATATCTTCTCTAAATCTTTCACCCATCATTGTCAACATTAGTCTCTGTAGGTATATAAACATCTAGATTCAAACGTAAAAAATAAAAAAAGTAAAAAAATAATTTAAATAAACAATAGATTGTAAAACTTAGGTTTAAAATTGTATAAATATATGTAACTTAAAAAAAATTGGTTGTCTGTAAAGTTGGTTTACGGGCGATAGTTTAACGTGACAACGTCATAACAAAACGTCTCCTCGGACGCATATATGCCAATCGAGTGTAAGAGAGATAGATGCGGTGCAAGCGTACAATGTAACGGGACCATGAGTCATACTTTTTCGTGCAGCCGGCGTTCATCGATTATTTATTAGACGTTGTCACGTCAAAAATAACTTATATAACTAAAAGTAAATTGTAGTAATTGTATCTTTCGCTTAAAATTGTATAATACATGGGAAATAATTGTGTTTGCTTGCAAACGAAAAAAAACCGACTCCAATTACATCGACAAGTAATACAACGTAATAAGACGAAAAAATTGTCAAGTAAATACGCGCTTTTAACGATTACTCAAAAAGTTGTAATCAGATCTCGGTCTCATTTAAACAAGACTACATGACAAGTATTAGCTTTTGATTAAAGTAAGAATCATCAAATTCGGTACACCGAATAAAAAGTTATGCGGTATAATACAACGTAGGTCGACGAAAAAGTAGTCAAGTAAATACGCATTATTAGATATAACTTTAAAAGTACTTGTCAGATCTCAATTAAATTAAAATGGGACCACATGACACGCAAAACCTTTAAAACAAAATTGATCGAAATCGGTCAACCCAGTCAAAAGTTCTGAGCTAACATACATAACAAAAAAGAAAAAAAAATACAGTCGAATTAAGAACCTCCTCCTTTTTTGGAAGTCGGTTAAAATTGTGATATAGCACGCCACTCGGCAGAATACAGCTTGTAACTGTTCAAAATGTAACATCTTTGTGTACCTATACTTATTGGCAATAAAGTGAATTTGAATAATACAATATCCGTATAATTTTTACCGGTCGGTCACAGCGGTGTTTACTCATCGCAAATTGGTGAAAGCCCGTTGCAATTCGAACATTTCCCTCCATCGTTGAGTAGATGTGCTTAAACGTGACCGAACCGAGCTTGTAACAAGAAACTTTATATCATCACGGCTTTGAGATAAATCAATATATTATTATTGCTCTGATATGAATCATTAGATTTGAATCATAAGATTTAAATCATTAATGTTATACGGTAAAATGATTAATTGTTAATTTATATTTCAATTCATATTATTAGGTCGTATACCTACCTATATTTTGTTAAAGTTTTCAATCTGTACTGATCGGACTGAAGCAGTCGTTTTTAATTGGTTGTTTTTTCTTTTTCTTTTGGACACTACATTTCCCGAGGAAGGCTATGAACACAGATACATACCTAGTTGGCAATAAAATAGCGTTACTATTCTAAGAGCTTTTATTAGTTAATGAAAATTCAAAAAGTGCTGTGTGGTTACGGCACTAAAGAATGTAGCCACCCCTTCTCTTCCCGTGGGTGTCGTAAGAGGCGACTAAGGGATAACACAGTTCCACTACCACCTTGGAACTTAAAGAGCCGACGGATGGCGGGATAACCATCCATGCTAGCTTTGAAATACACAGGCCAAAGACGGGCAGCAGCGTCTTCGGTGCGACAAAGCCAGCCCTGCGGTCACCAACCCGCCTGCCCAGCGTAGTGACTATGGGCAAAACACATGAGTTCGCGTCATAATGTCGGGCGCGAACTTGTGGAGGCCTATGTCCAACAGTGGACTGTGATAGGCTGTAGTGGTAGTGGTAGTGGTGGAAAATTCAAATACAGTTTTTTAAACTTGTAGTATATATGACAATAATAATTGATATTAATACCTACATTGTTTTTTAAATATCGATTTATGAATTAAATTTTAACCATTAATTTTAATTTTGTATGAATGAAATTTACCTTGATTAAATATAAAAACGATTAAAATATTTCAAAAAACAATTACTAGTGTCATTGTTTTATCTTGTTTAAGATTTCACAGAACTCGGAATTTCTTTTTAACAGAAAATGAAAAAAAAGTTACTCAAAAACTCCCCGCGCCCACTTCTCGACAAGAAACTTCATCCTTATTAGTAACATTAAGAACTTGAAATTACGTGGCAGGTTTTCCCCGATTACGAGGTATTAACTATTGATTAATATTAATACTTATTTTAAATCCGAGAAATATCAGAAACTTCCGAGACATGCAAATATGAAATGAGTCATATGCCTTTCTAAAAATAAGGAATTTGTCTCATTTGCGGATATACATAGTTGTACAAAAAGTTTTACTCATTATTATCTTTCGTTACACGCAACTTTTTAACTTACTTCCAAAAAAGGAGGAGGTTCTCAATTCGACACGTATGTTTTTTTTTTTTTTTATGTATGTTAGCTCAGAACTTTTGACTGGGTGGACCGATTTCGATC
The DNA here is from genome assembly GCA_905220545.2 of Melitaea athalia. NCBI lineage: Eukaryota > Metazoa > Arthropoda > Insecta > Lepidoptera > Nymphalidae > Melitaea > Melitaea athalia. The sequence continues at coordinate 19,477,566 of HG992191.1, read as the reverse complement.
AATTTTGTTTTAATTGAAATGTGTTGCGTGTCATGTGGTCCCATTTTAATTTAATTGATATCTGACAAGTACTTTTTGAGTTATGTCTAATAGGTCGGTTTATTTTTCGTTTGCGAGCAAACACAATTATATTAATGACGAATGGGTGCAGCAGTCGCAGCAAGTGGTTAACGAATTTGATCTCCAATCCTCCGTCAAGACAAATTTTTACGATGCGCGCGCACACCGTCACAAACAAAAGCCGACACCCTGAAGTTAGTCAACGAAGAAGAAATTTTTTTGTACTTCATGAATTCCATTTATTCATTGAGATCATTGGCTATAAAATCTTACACTATAAGTTATACACTACAACCAAAAATAATAAATGGTAATAAAATATCGACCAATCTAGACCAACATGTCTAGTAAGTAGGTATAAAATTAATGTAAACTATTTTTAAAGCAATGATGTCAGCACACAGTGAAGTTTTGCAATAAGCAATGCTGCCTGATTTGCGTAAAAATAATTGTACTGAGCACGCAAGATTCTTCAATATGTAAATAAAGTTTATAAATTAGTTGGAAAAGGCAAAAATTCATGATACACGTGAATTCGAATCTACGATCGATAGTCACTCGCTAGTTCTTTTCCACTTTACTAGATCTATAAATCAAAATAGTCTTATTCAATTAGGCTTCAAAAGCACCATCAAATCGTCATCTTACATATTAAATTTTTAATTATTGTTAAAAGTGAAACTACCTCCGATTCGGAATGTAAATTCTGCAGAGAGAAATCGAAATTCTCAGTCATCAGTTCCTCTCTTGAAAAAGTAAACTGTGTTTTAATACATAATTGGTTTTATCTTTACACTAGCTTCTAAGCGCGACTTCGTCCGCGTGGAATAGGATCAATTCTGTCATACATGATTTGTGCGAAACTTTAACCGTACGCAGCGGAAGTTCTCAAAAGAAAAAGAAAACGATTTTGAAACATTCTTCATTGGTCCTACGCTTCTTTTTGCCTTAGCGTGATGATATATAGCCTATAGCCTTCCTCGATAAATGGGCTACCTAACACTGAAATAATTTTTCAAATCGGACCAGTAGGTCCTGAGATTAGCGCGTTCAAACAAACAAACAAAAAATTCCTCAGTTTTATAATATTAATATAGATTAAAACACCACCAGTATTTATTATTCAATTCAAATCATTACATGCAACGAGCCGCGCATATGATAGCTGTCAGTATTATGCATGCAGAGGTGTACGGTCGAGCACTCGAGCCCGCTTAGCATACGAGTAAGGGCGTCACGAGCGTTGCGTCATGCACCTGACCTACTGTCTTGTTTTACTGATTATTATATTGTGTAAAGGTCGTTTGATATAAGGAAAACTCTTAGACATTGATTTATTTTTAACTATGTAAACTTTAATGCGTTAGTAGCGGTGAAACAGAAGGTTAAAGGAAAGTGAAGGAAAAGAGGCGTTAGTCCAATTAAATAAGTATAGACTGGTCACACTTAACAGTTTTTGAAAAATTCGTACGGTTAAAAATTTATACGATTGTCGTTTATATGCCTACTGCAGCGTTTCTGAAAGCTTTATCATAATGTAAATAGTTTATAATTTATTTGTATACTAGACTTTACTCCTGTGTCGGGGGTCCACATACATTATGCACAAATGCCCAGACTTGGGAAAACCTTTATATAGCCTGCATAAAAGTTAGCGATGAGCAGGAACATAACCAACGACTGTCAGCGCAATATGCCGTGCATATTAAATCCTTACAAAGTGACGATCTTTAGGTAAACATTAAGGTTATTGCCGATCCTTCTTAACAGAATCTACATTCGGATTCTTTAGATTGACAAACGAGTAGCATAATTGTACATTGGCGAAAAGTAACTAAGTAGAAGTGAGTAAGAAATTTAATAGTGTAAGTTTTATTATGTTATACCAAATTAACTAACTTAACTGACTTAACTGAGGTAGGGCACAGCAGGAAATTTCCTGCTCAAAATATGGAGCAGCCCGACTGGGGCAGTACCTCGACCTTACAGAAAACCACAGCTAAATAATATTGTTTTCAAGCAGTATTGTGTTCCTGTTGGTGAGTAAGGTGACCAGAGCTCCTGGGGGGATTGGAGATAGGGTCGGCAACGCGCTTGCGATGCTTCAGGTGTTGCAGGCGTCTATAGGCTACGGTAGTCACTTACCATCAGGTGAGTCGTACGCTTGTTTGTCGACTTAGTAACATTAAAAAAAATATATTACCAATCCAATTAAATACTTAGGTTTGACAATAAGTGTAAGTGTATTAGCAAGCGCACGGAGCATTTAATGTAAGCAATGACAATGTCAGCGAAGCGGAAAGTGTCTTTATCGACCGATTGTTATCGTGTCCGAGAATCAATTATAAAATAATCTATTGACTATGTTGATAACTTTATAGTATTAGCAACGTTTGAGTATCCATTTTCGTATTAAATTATAGATATGATAACAAATTTATTTAAATAAGATACAAAGCCTAAACTTCTTATAATAGATATAAGTATTATATGCAGTTAACAATCTTACATCGAAACCGACACTATTTCAAAGTTATTATGATTATTAAAAGCATGTGAAGTAACAATAATTATGACAGCGATAAATAAATAAGAGTAAAAGGAAATATTGTCAAAGAACATCACAAAACATACCTTTTCACCTAAAACCAGTCCGGATCAGTTCCTTTAGGTAAAAATCTTCATCATCATCACTTCAGCCTATCGCAGTCCACTGCTGGACATAGGCCTCCACAAGTTCGTGCCGACAATGGTGCGAACTCATGTGTTTTGTCCATAGTCACCACGCTGGGCAGGCGGGTTGGTGACCGCAGGGCTGGCTTTCTCGCACCGAAGACGCTGCTGCCCGTCTTCGGCCTATGTATTTCAAGCAGCAGTTGAATGGTTATCCCCCCATCGGTCAGCTTTATAAGTTCCAAGGTGGTAGTGGAACTGTGTGATCCCTTAGTCGCCTCTTACGACGCCCACGGGAAAAGAGGGGGTGGCTATATTATTTGCTGCTGTAGCAACACAGCTGAGTGCCAGCTAGTAAATAATATAAAATATAGATACATATCCACATCTGAGCGTTCGGATCCCCAGCACGGAAATATTCACCGAGAACTACAGAAGGGCATCTTTATATTTAATCATTTAATAAGTTTTCTAATCAGCTAACATTTGAGTTAGAACTGAATACAATCGCTGTCTTATCCGATTAATATATTTGATAAAATTTATCACGTTTTTATAAGAATTTCAATATAACACGTATCTACACAAAAATGTACAATTGTAAGAAATGACGGCGTTTTGTTTTTTATATAGTAACTATATGTAAATTTCATACCGATGCACTGGCGCTGATAGCTAACTTTCAAAAGTAATCAACTCCAAATTGAAGTTCTTTGAACAAATCTTATGAAAACAAATCGAATAACAAATAATACCTATATGTATATTCCCAAAAAGATTATTCTGTTTTCCTAATGACTTTGGTTTTAACACGTTAAAGTAATTGAGAGCTGATGCTCTCTCAAATAAACCTATATAGGTAGGGATCCCTAGTACCTACATTTTTTTCACCTGATCAGTATCAAGCTAATTTTTTGGGAGTGGCTATATTTTGATGAGGTGAACAAAAAATTCCTCTTCGAAAACTCTCGATTGTGGTAGCTAACAGAGATAGTAGGGGGTAGAGCAGCAGTGAGCGTAGGACCGGGATAACGTACCACGCAATTTGTAGGACATTATTACTATTAAATTATATAGATAATCATTAACTAAAAGAAAAAAAAATCAGCTGGTTAGTAATAATTTTTGATGACCTTACGAGGTCATCAAGTTGATGACCTCGTAAGGTCATCATAAATTAATTTTTTTTTTCTGATATTTTTTTTTGGGTCACAGCACTGGCTTACCTATGGCTGTTGTGCTGCCGATTGCGGGTTCGATTCCCGCATATAACATGCATTTTTATTGGTCATACAAATGTTTGCCGTTGTCTGGGCGTTTTTTCTCATGTATTGTGTATGTTTTCAGACACAGGAGTAAATCATAGTAAACATTAGTTTCGTCATGATTATTTTGGACAGTTTTTGTAGTCTACTAATTCTAGCTCACTCAATCACTACATTTACGACATACTAGCTGTGCCCGCGGCTTCGTCCGCGTGGAATTTAACAAACAAGCTATTGTTTAGTTTGCAGAATTATAAAATAAATAATTTGTTAATTTAAAAGTAGCCTAAGTTACTCCTTATTACATCAGCTATCTGCCAGTGAAAGTCTCGTCAAAATCGGTCCCGCAGTTTCAGAGATTAGCCGGAACAAACAGACCGACAAAATTTTTTAAAAAATGTTATTTTAGTATATGTACCGTGTATAAATCCATATGAATTTATTAAAAAGCGGTTATTTTAATATTTTACAAACAGACACGCCAATTTTATTTATTTGTATAGACTATTTATTGCAATGTCGGGTCAATGTCCTCCAAAAATACTTGTATAATATTATTAATTAAACTGGTTTTATTATTTATTTTAAATTAATATGATAAATTAATGTTCTAATGGTAAGAATTCATATTCAAAAACAAGTTTGAGTTATTCCTAAAATGCAAATTGTATATTAATTTTTACATATATTTTTATATAATGTAACTTTTAATGATGATTAATTACTTATATTTTTTATACCTCTAAGGAAAACAATATGCGTACGGTGCACCTGATGACAATCAGCAATACCAGAAACGTCTCACGGGCCTCGCCAACCCTACCAAGGATGAAGGACCCTCCTCAGGAGCTCTGGTCACCTTACTCACCACAGTTGACAGTGAGCGCTGGTGCCCTACTTTGCCCAGGAACTCTGACTTCTTCTTCTTCTTTCTGCTTTTATCACTGTGCAAACGCACGGCTAATAATTAAATATAAATAAATATAAATATCTTATAAGTATAACATACCATTAACATACACACACGGTCGTCTGTTCCTATGGTAAGCAACTTAATGCTTGTGTTATAGGTAACAGCCGGCTGATATAGCTAAATATTTTTTATACATAGAAATATACATATGTAAATATATAAATAATAATAGACTCAGGTGGGAATCGAACCCGCAACCCTCGGAGCAGAAAGCAGGGCCACTAGAAACTGCGCCAACGAGCTAGTCGAATGTTTCATTTAATTTATTTATGAGTTGAATTAAAAAATGTAATAAAGTAAAAAAACAGATGTATACATGAGTAAAAACTAATTACAAAATATTCATGAGCAAAAGAATGTTAATGTTATTTTCGTTTAATTCTTTGAAACATACTTTTAAAAGATAATATCAAACGTGGTGATCATCGGAGCAGAATAGAAATTATTAAAAGCGAAATTCACAAATGAAACACTATTATAATAATTTCTTTATCTGTTTCATTATCAGTAATCTATAATCTATACTAATATAATAAAGCTGAAGAGTTTGTTTGTTTGATTGATTGTTTGTTTGTTTGTTTGAACGCGCTAATCTCAGGATCTACTGGTCCGATTTGAAAAATTCTTTCAGTGTTAGATAGCCCATTTATCGAGGAAGGCTATAGGCTATATATCATCACGCTAAGACCAATAGGAGCGGAGTCCACGCCGACGAAGTCGCGCGCAGAAGCTAGTAATATATAAAGCTGAAGAGTTTGTTTGTTTGGTTGGTTGGTTGTTTGTTTGTTTGAACGCGGTAATCTCTGGAACTACTGGGCCGATTTGAAAAATTCTTTTACTGTTAGATAGCCCATTTATCGAGGAAGGCTTTAGGCTATGTATCATCACGTTAAGGCCAATATGAGCGGAGTCCACGCCGACGAAGTCGCGTGGAAAATTATTTTAAAAAATATTTATGCCAATTTCGGCCTTCCTCGATAAATGGGCTATCTAACACTGAAAGAATTTTTCAAATCGGCCCAGTAGTTCCAGAGATTACCGCGTTCAAACAAACAAACAAACTCTTCCGCTTTATATATTAGTATAGATTTACTTCTTTTTTTATATTATTATCAATATCAAAAACAATTTTATTCAAATAGGCTTCAAAAACACTTTCGGATTGACATTTCACAAATTAAAATTTTAAAGTAATTATTATTTCTTAAAAGTACCTATAGCTACCACCGATTCGGAATGTAGATTCTGTAGAGAAGAATCGGCAAGAAACGCGGCAGTTACCTACTCTTTTGAAAATAATATATATCTAAATTCTAAACTGTGTATTAGTACAAAAATTAGTAATATTAACTAAAATAATTATGGAGCAGCCCGACTGGGGTAGTACCTCGACCTTACACTAGGGTTGCCAACCTCAAATTAAAAAAACCAGGATTTGAAGTTGGAAAAACCAGGACAATTCAGTTTAAAAACAGGACGAATTTAATTAAAATAATCAAATTTTTTAATAAAAGTATTTGGATGAAATACGAGTTGAAAACTAGTTATTAAAATATAAAACAAACACTTTAATTTGTAACAAATTTCTTAAACAGCATGGCAGCGCGGCAACGCGAACGCGAACTTGCGAGCCGTGAGGCTGCTCCTAGCGTAAAAATTTGAGAAGGGGCGCGCGAATTTTTTTGTTTAAAAACTATTCAGGACGTCCCAGGACACTACAAAAACCAGGACATGTCCTGGGAAAACAGGACGGTTGGCAACCCTACCTTACACAGCTAAATAATACCTACTTCTTACAAGCAGTGTTGTATTCCTGTTGGCGAGTAAGGTGACCAGAGCTCCTGGGGGAAGTTGGGATAGGGTCGGCAACGCGCTTGCGATGCTTCTGGTGTTGCAGTAGTTATATTATACCTATATAAAAAAAATAATTGCGTGCGTTCAAAGTTCACATGTCAGAAGTGAAACTTCTTTAGCAAACTAATTAAAAAAAACTAATTAACAAAAACGAATTTAGAATACAAAAAAAAAATTATTTAAAATAAAACCAAAAAGCCAACGTCACGCGGTGTTCCCAGGCGGTCACCCATCCAAGTACTGAACGGCATGACGCTGCCGCATCACCGGTCGTTCGAATTTTACCCCTCATGCGCCTGAAGAAGTATCTATAAAAAAAATTGCGAGTGTAAAAAGTACACATGTCAGAAGTGAAACTTCTTTGGAAAACTAATTTAAAATTATTTACCTACATTGATTTACAAAGTAGCGCGGCGTGCAGTGCGGCGCGCCCTTCCCTGTCGTTTTTCCGTTGCATCTGGTTTGAAATCACAACGATTCTAAAGAAGTTTCACTTCAAAAACAAATATTAAATAAAACGCAGTGTTTTTTTCACCCTGTTTTTCATCGAATTAGACAAGAGAGCCAGCCGCGTGCCCGTTGCAGTTCTTTTCAAAGACATTACGTTTATTATTACGTTGTATAAGATATTTTTATTATAAGCTATATCTTTTTGGACCCGGTTTTCGAAATAACACTTTTTAATATAGTTTTTTACTGATTAGCTGTGGATATAAATAATAAGCCTCATTCAGTGAACTTATACTTTACAAATCTAAAATACACATTAAACGTTATAAAACAATAGAAGGTGCACAAAATTATTATGTACTAGCGACCCGCCCCGGCTTCGCACGGTTGCTAAAACTATCAGTGTTCCTCTACTATATTATGAATGTATTATACATATAAACGTTCTTCTGGAATCACTCTATTTACTTAATAGAGAAAACCGCATCAAAATTCGTTGCCTAGTTTTAAAAATCTAAGCATACAAACATCGGGAAGCGAGTTCGTTTTATGCCATGTAATGTAATGATTATATCTTTAAGTAATTATTATGTGTAAAGTTAATTATATTAAGTACATACATTACATTATTGTTGAAACTACAAATTATCTCCTTCCTCCAAAACTATCTTCCTTCCTTAAAAAAATGCAATAATTATTTCAATGCCTACGCAAATTTAATTGTAATTTGAATATGAACTAACCGGTAACGTTAATCAGGTTGTCGTAAAGTCGTAATATTGTTTGTTTGTTTTACTTTTAACGAACATAAAAATGGAGGAGGTTCTAAATTTTTTTTTTACTTTTTACAGGTGCATCGATTTTGATTATGGTGTAGTGTGGTCCAAATTTGAGCAAGATAAGTTTTTGAGTGAATCATAGTGTAGTAGGTACCTAAATGTCGATGAAAATTGATGTCGTCTTTTTTTTTTTGCTTAACACAATAATTATTTATTACAGACTGTACCCGTATTTTTGTTCGATTTTAGTTCACAATTATTCATTTTTACCTTTATTATCTCTGAAGTAGCAGTATTTTCAGCGTGATGTTCGGCCAAAAGTCAAAACATGGGCATTTTTTAGCCGAATATCAGTCAGGTATACAAATGTGACGTTTTGTCTTCATTCTCGAATATAGATCTTAAAATTAGTATACCTATATATACATACTGGATATATTTTTTTTCGATAAAGATAGTTATAAATCTCCGATCCTTCTCCTACACGGGGAAGAGGCCTATACCCAACAGTGGGATATTACAGGCTGAATCGTAATCGATAGTTATAAATAATAATACATATATAAACGAATATGTATATTACACCCTGACTCGGGGTGGGAATCGAACCCACAACCCCCGGAGCAGAAAGCAGGGTCACTACAAACTGCGCCAACGGGCTAGTCAACAACAACATACAGGTAAGTGCATGGATACGCACGTATCGTCGACATTCCGTTAAAAAACTTCATGATTCGTTGTCATAACGCGACTACTTCGTGACACAATCTGCACGAAACAAGGCTTTTACGCGTAAGCTCAAACAATCATGCTTCATGGTTGAATGCCCTGTGAAATATTTAGCACCTAAACCAGAGAGATGGTTAGTTTTTGATGTTGCCTTATTGAAACAGATTGTGCTTTGTCTTTAATTTTTTTTTTTTTTGAAAGTAAAAGAAACTTCGTTTAATTCACGAATAGTATCGATGGAGAGTCGACTACTGTCATTACCAAAAATCATTCTCTTAGTTATAGTTTGAAGTAGGTTTTACTTAACTTTGGAATCACTATATTTAATTTTTTATTAATACAGGATAGCAATAGATATAAGACGTAGAAAGAGCAACTCTGTCTTACGTATAAGAGATATAAATGAGTAAGCACACTTAAAAGTATTATGCCTCCATTTTAAAATAAATAAAAATTCATCTACAAATTTTTAAAACTTCGAACTTCTTTAAACTTCTTGATGTCTATACTTTAAATCCAAGACTGCTTTTCATAAATCACAGGAAAGTTCCAAAAATAAAAATTCTTATCAGCCAGAATTAAATTTCTAAAGTACAAAAAATACTTCTAGTTAAAAAAAAAGTGTGTGTCAGCTCCGACGCACGACTGGAGTTTACATCTTCAGATCGACTGTCTAAATATGCACAAAAAAGACTTTATAGTCTAAGAAAAAGATTAATACTCGTACCATATCAAATGGTAAATAAATGAATCAAACCATGCCATCGACAGATGATATTAGAAAACGTCGTAACCGATACCGTCGTAGCCGTCGTAGCCGGTACCGTCGTAAACAGATAGATAGCGTCGGATAGATAGCGCACAAAAACGTAACGAGGTCATTCGTTCAGTAGATTTTACTCCTAATATTTTTTAATACCGGGGGCCTTATATGAAAATCGATTCTTAAGGAGTAAACTCCAAAAAGAATTTATTTCCATCACAAATAATTACAGACATAAAATACGGCGTGTACATTTGATCTAATTAGACCTAGGCTGTTTTATCGCATTGGCGGTGTGCGTTACAGTCTCAAATATTGGGTGACACATGAACCATTGCTACAATCTGAAAGACAAGATGTGTGTAATAAGAGACGACACTTTGATTGACAATGTGTTTATTGCAAAAATCTTAATAATATAAATTAACATTCCATCTATTATGCACAATATAAATTATAAATAATTAATTTGTAAGTTTATAAAGATATCTTTATTATAAATAGGAAACATTACGAAATATTCAATTACATTTTTAACAATAAGGCAATTTTATCACATCGCGGGTTTCGGGAGGTTACACTCTCGCTGAATAATCTATTCTGACCTTAGAGTATCTACTGTAATTTATACTCTAAGATTCTGACGTTCTTCGACTAAAAATACGTAAACCACAAAAAAGTTCTTAGTTTTAAGCAAATTATATTATTAAAAATGTTCTATTAAGTATCTCTGAAAGTGAAGTCTCTTTGAAAAGTATCTTTTTGTTACTAATTGTTTGTAAGACGTATGAAAACTTAAAAAGGACATTAAGTGATAATTGTTTTTTTTTTTTTAATTATTAGTTAATAACTTGAAAGTTATTTTGCACTTAACGTTCCTTCCTACGTCCAAAAGGTGTAGAAAAAATTAAAAATATATAATTAATGCATGTTACAATCGTCAAGATTATTATTAAAATAACGAAAGTATCGTTTGTACTTTTCTAAAAAAAAAAGACGTTTTCACAAAAACGAAATTTTGAACGTAACGACTTTTTAGTCTAAGAACTATTACATTCTAAGTATTTTGAAACTGTGTTTGGAGAATATGTAACCAAATAAATTATTAACAATTTCTTTGTAATGTAAATACTTTTTTAATATAACTAATTAAATAGTGATAAGGCATTAGTGAGGTGTACCTGGCACAGACAGAAAATTCTATAACTTAGGTAATTCGTAACCGCGTTATATCTAACAATCTCAATAATTATTGTATTATTTGTTATCTAAGTACGTTTAAATTGACTATTTTGAGTGTGTTTTAAAATAATACTATAGTCGACAGTTCTTTTGTAATTTGTTTTTTAATTATTTGGCTACAATATTTATAATCTGGACATAAAAAATAAATAATTGTCAATGTCATGTGAAATAGAGAGTACACGATTTAAAAACAGTGTGTTCAAGATATTAGTCTTCATTAATTTTTGAAGGTTGAAGAAATAGTAGGTATTTTGTATTAACCTTTAGTTGGAATAAAATAGGTTCAAACAAATTACTGTAAGTTAACTTGATTTTAATTACAAAATGTTAAAAGCCAGTATGCTTTTATTATTTCAGAACACACCCTAATATTTTATTTGTAAAGGCAGTTAACATCAACACAAAATTTATTTTACTAAGTAAAATTGTCATCGGTTTGTCATTATCGTTGACATGTAGGTAAACATCACGAAATATAGATGGGTACAAGGAGTCTGAACGGTATAGGCTTTCCATAGTATTCATGTTACACTATAATAAACCCAGATCTTAGTTCTCTTTTCTGCCACTGGCTGCGCTAGAATTTAGGACGTACCGATGCTATTATTATTTATTACACGTAAACACGCGTTGGCACGCGAATCTTGAATTTAATTAATTTAAATCTATACTAATATATAAAGCTGAAGAGTTTGTTTGTTTGGTTGTTTATTTGTTTGTTTGTTTCTTTGTTTGAACGCGGTAATCTCTGGAACTACTGGGCCGATTTGAAAAATTCTTTCAGTGTTAGATAGCCCATTTATCGAGGAAGGCTATAGGCTATGTGTCATCACGCTAAGACCAACAGGAGCGGAGTCCACGCCGACGAAGTCGCGCGCAGAAGCTAGTATAAAATATTAATTTATTTACTTAAAATTAGTAGTCCAGAGCTTTCAATAGCAACAAAACTTCCTGTGTAAGGATTTAAACGAGTACCTACTTCTTGAAAAATGGCGCGCTCTACCGGCAAAATTAGTATTAACATTCGGTCGCCTAAATTGAGACCATTCGTTTAACATTACGTTCGGACTCCTCGTATCTATACTTCGTGGCAAACTTATTAAATACAGACACAATTATTTATGCTTATTTGTTATATATTATGGTAATCTGTATTTTAGTTTAATGGGAGGTTTTACGCCAAGAGTGCAGATAATAATAATTCAAAAAAGTATTTTTTTGTACTTATTTAAAAAATACACTGAAAAAAATATTAATTACTAGTGAAAACATCATACCTTTTTATTACAAGGAATTTACATAAATAAGCGATTGTCATGTAATTATGACTAGATGTTATACGTCTATGTCCTCAATGAAATTCCAAGTAAAATCTCCCATCAAAATCAAATTTACGAAGACATTATTTTAATTATTATTATTAATGTATAACATGTCTAAATTGTGCAGTAATATTACGTACTTTTTTATAATAAGGCACATACTATTGACACTAATTTCTATATTTGAACATGTATTATTCTACAATAAATTCTACTATAGATATAATTTTTAAGTACATTGTAAAATTCTATCTCAGTACAAAGTGCAAAGCCATGTTTCTATAGAAGCTTGTTATAGATAAAAAAATATTATAAAAACATTGCTCACGATTAAAATATGTAAATTTTAATATAAAAAAAGATAAGTACATCGAGAAATGCATTTGATAAATAATTAATAATAAAAAAAAAACATTAAATAATTTAAAAAGGTATCCCCTTTATAAATATTCTCCTAAACAGTCCTGCTGTGTGGCCGTTTACATAATTTAAAAGTTTGCGGTTTCTTAAAAACACAAATTAATTATATTTCTAAATACAATCCTAATTTCCGATCAGCTCTTTTGACATCTTGAATCATCATTAATTACCTAATCATCACTCAACTTCGTCGTTTAACGACTAATAAAATAAGTTGTCATAAATGTCATAATGGCAAAGTCAGCGGATTGTATTTCGAAATATATTGAAAAAAAAATCATTTAACATCTACCGTATACAAAATGCTACTTTAGATCACCTCATCAAAATCGATCTAATATGGGTGGGTGTACCATGGAAGGCCATGCTCCATCGAAGGCCAACTATAGTATTAATGTACCTATGTAGTGAAAGTATTACTTAATTTGATACAAATAACAAGCCGGCAGTTGACTATAGTTAATTGCAGCGATCGAAGTAATTGTCGCAATACTCGCAATCATTTACAATACAGAAAAACAATAATAAATCGACGTAAAGTAAACGTCGGCTGTATAATAATAATAATTAACATATCTTATTATAAATTCAGTCAGAAATAATTTTAGAAAATGACTTGAACAATAGAACATAACACGTTATTTACACACTTTGTTACAACGGTGATAGCGTAAACGGGAATGATGGAGAAAGCAAAATGGAAAAACGCGAGTGAATCAAACTAAATTTCAACTATCGCCTATCCCGCGATATTCCCACGGTGTCGATTGAAACCTCATAAGGTGCTACGTGTGACAGACTATTAGCTACAATATTGCGGGAAAGCGCTACAAAAAATTTATAAACTTTTTTTCAGTCGCCTGTAATAATCGAACAATAGGAAGAAATTGTCTTACTCACGTCGACCCGCGTCGTGTATCGCCTGCTTTCCAACGCGGAGGTGCGAGACAATTATTCTTACGGATAACCATCATTTGCATTGTTCGAGCTCTGGAGAAAATTAATCGTTCCACATTCGATCGAATTGTGAAATTAATCGACATGAGATATTGCCCCGTTCGAACTATCGATGTAAGACGTTTTGACCGTTACCTAAATGTATCGATAGACGATTGTCTCGCGTACAAAACGGTTGTATTACCCGCAGTCACTCCGTTACACTATCCACCAGATGACGCGTTACACACAACGTATGTACCGGCTGTCGGACACACTCAACGCGCACGGTTCCGCTCGCTAGCGATCTTGATTAACGACACAAATTTGGCGTCACACGCCCTAATATTATGCATTTATTCCGTTATTTTTTTAGCTTAGGTTAGGTTTAGGCCGCTCCAGCTTCTTGCTTCTGTTGTATAATAGACTCCCATTGCGCTATGAGGCGTGTCGAGCTCGGTGCCAGGAACTCTTGGCCGGGTCCGAGGTCGCACAGTTCCGCCAATGATTTGGTCGGTTTTAAGCTACCCAATGATTCGTTTCCGGAACTATTTCTTGGAGATGGAGATCTTAGGTCTTCGTTAAGCGCCTCATATAATTCACCAATAGATTTAGTAGCTTTCAATTTCCCAGGCATAGGAATTTCCTCATCCTCCGACTCTGAAGTAGTCTCATTATCACTCAGCTCAATATCGAACGGTTTTTGTTTCTTCCTCATTTTCTTTAGTTCGTGTTCCCTATCTTTCATTTCTCTTAGTTCTTTTTGAATTTTCTCTTCTACAGGTACGTAACCTTTACGTACAGGCTTTCCTTCAGGAGTACGGTTGATCACAGCTGGATCCGGAGCAACGAGGGGCGCAACTGTGACCGAAGTGAGTACGAGTGGAGATGCTATTGCAGAGGGAGGTGTCGTCGAAACAGGTGATGAGGCTGGTAACTTGCCCTTATTAGCTATAAACCTTTGCATTATTCCTTTAGTTCCGGTTTGTGGTGTGAATCGGCGAGTGTAGCCGTTCGTGTTTAAAACCGTTGGTGTGGGCGGCGGAGAGGGCGCGATGGGCCCAAGAAGATGGGACGTTGAGACCGCTCTGTTGAGAGTTTTTGGTTTTTCAGCATTTCCATTGACGTGCCCATTTTGAATACTCATATCAAGCGTTGATTCGGACATGAGTCTATTAATTCTAAAGTGACCCTCTTTGAACTCACGCTCCCTCTCCGTCACTTCTATGATCTCCCGTTGGATTCTCGAAAGCGGATCCTCTTTCAGCATTGACTGCAAAAACGAAAACTCAATTATTGTATAAGATCGTATTAATCAGATTGACAACAGCTCCGCGAACGTGACTCTAACCTAGTTAAGCAATGTCACCAAGTAAGTATGTAACATTTTTATACATGTTGTCTGGGTATTTACCGATAGCGGCGTAGGTACTGGTTGTAGTGACCTTACGATGTGACACAAATGAGCAGTATTATGAGACTCTCAATCGCACAGCTTATATAATTTTAGAAACGAAACTTACTTATTTTTAATTAATGTCTGTACAA
Source organism: Melitaea athalia (assembly GCA_905220545.2). NCBI lineage: Eukaryota > Metazoa > Arthropoda > Insecta > Lepidoptera > Nymphalidae > Melitaea > Melitaea athalia. The sequence goes on along the minus strand of HG992191.1, from coordinate 19,462,549 downwards.
AGCAATAAAAATCGCAAGCGGTAAAAACGAGTGGTTAACATTGAAATAATGAGTCATCATAATGTTAATCATGAAATCGTTTCGTTTTCTTTCTAGAACAGATGTTTAATAAGAAAAATATATTATGAAACATTTATTTTTCTGCTAATTATCATGAAAAGGAGTTACAGCACGACTGTTTTATCAAGACCACTTTCTAAAAATATATTAATAAAATAACTTTAAAAACAAGAAGAAATATTATCGTGGAAATACAGGATTGGCTTTTTATTTACTAATGATATTGTGCATTGTTCCAAGGTTATTGTGTATTTTTTGTGTGTTTATGAAATCTGTGTTTCTTCTTACTTCAGTTATAAGTACATAGAAGAAAAAAAATACGTGCCGGTGGGTATCTAGGTACCTACTGCATATGAATGTTGTAAAGTAGGTACCTACTATTGTATTTATATAAGACATTTTAAGTATTTAAGTGATAACAGATTAGATACAGTACCCTGCTGAAAATTTCAAATAAAAGCGATGGGTTGTATGGCAAGTTATTGTAAACTATTGTGTGCTTGAAACGGGGATTCCAAAATTTTCATCTGTTTTTATCTGGATCCAGATAGGTCCAGATAGATCTATCTGGAATCCAGATAGCCCAGATAAAAGTATAAAAATTGTGTGAAAATTTTGGAATCCCTGTTTTAAACACACAATAAGTAGTTTACAATAACTTCCCATACAAACCATCGCTTTTATTTGGAATTTTCAGCAGGGTAACTACCTTCACCCGCATTTTTTATGATATCTGTAATAGCTTTTCATTGTCTTTGGGTTTACAATAATGTTTATATAGGGAAAAAATTATAAACTCGATTTTTTTTATAACCTAGTTACTAGACGTAGTTTTTTGTTTGAAAATATTCTTATAATCTTATATACATTCGTAATAAATGTTTTATGGCACGGAATGTAATCAATAAGGATTAACTTTATACGGTAAATCTCTAAGTTAATCTGTAAGTATTACTTCGTTACGTTTTAATATCTGCCTTGCCTCAAGCCTCCGAACCAGTTTAGATCAATTTTGGTGCGCATAGATCTGACCCTGAAAGAGGGCAAAGCCTGTCCTTTTCGCGAAAACAAAACCTCTTTTTCGTAGTTTCAGTGTGGTTCATTCATGAATAATACTTCTACGTTTGAAAGCGTATTTAATCAGCAGTTTTAGTTGCCAAGTGGTCTTAATAAATTTATTGAAAACAATCAATAGTCACGTTATTATCGTCATTAATACTTGGAAGAGATAAGAATATCCACTCTTTTTTATTACAAGAGCTATTCGATCGCAATAAATATAAACGGAATAATATCGAAGATAATAATATCGCCGCGCTGCCTTATCAGATCTATAACAGTACACGTCTAATCTCTGCGGATGCGATGCGAGCGAGCGCCACATAACTTAAGACCTCGTAATAAAGCTTTCTACCGTCTGGACCCGGCATACATTCCAAAACTTGCACAATTATTTGTCGTACGAAAGTGCAATTAAATCGGACGCACGAGCGGCGTGCTACTACCACGCATACGCTATGGGGCATGGACCATATCCCGAGGCGACGACCTACGAACTCGCGATTAGAATCGTAGGACCAAGAAACGAGAGCGTCCACTCTCAAACAATACACCAGATCCGGACGACGGTGATACTCACTTCGGTCATGGTGAAACACAAAGTGCAATCCGATATGATTTGAATAGAAGTAAAAAGTTCGGCACTAAACTTCACAGTACACACATCACGGCACCGACACCTGCCACGGTTGCGGAACGATTGACGGAGCCAGTCGACGCGTTGGCGGCCGGTCGCGGGCTAACGTCCTCTGGCCGTCGGTCGTATCACCTCGCGTTTGCTTAATTGGAGCGAGTGAGAGGGCGATTGTTACCTGTAGAAAAAAGAAAGAAAGGGGCATACACCTGGTCTAGCGCTGCAATGCCGACGCGTACTGTTTTACCGATATTAAATTTTTGACGCCAGTTTTGAAACTCGAGCGCGGATTTCCGCGCCAATGAATTTGGAGGGGCTCGGGTCTGGAAGACAGGAAGAGGGCTGTTTCAGGATAATTAATATTCAAATAAAACATGATGCGTACTAGGAATGTTTTATTTCCATGTGCATAAACATAAGTAAATAACACAGTAACACTAGTTTTCTTACAGATAGATTCGTTCCCGTTTCCATTAGTCGTTCTTGACTGGAAGATTGTGCTCCACAGCCTTCGCGATTATGAAATTTCGATCCAATAGCCAGAAAATAAATTGAAAGTTAATATTTAAAGGAATTTAAAAGTTAAAGCCTATTCAGTTCAAGATTTTATTAATGATAAAGGTGTGTGGATTTAGTGGTGCAGTATTCCATGCAAGATACGACTAAATCTATCTTCTTCTATATAATAAAAATAAATGTTGCTAAGCGCATAACTGGAGAATGGCTCGACCAATTTGGCAATTTTTTGGAGTTTACTCCTTAAGAATCGATTTTCATATAAGGCCGCGGTACGAAAAAAATATAAGGAGTAAAATGTACTGTACGTCTACCATGAGTTTCCAGAGACGATACACGTTATCGAGTGTAGTTTTCTATACGGAAGAAAGATGAAGATATTAGTAACTAATACGCAATATAACGCATTTAAAACTATAAGTCTTATCGAGTGCTCGAAAGACTCTATAGTAAAATTTAGAAATACTCATAATAGGTATGGTATAGTTAAATATTCCAGTTGCGTTTCTACGTTTACTACTGTAGTTTACGTCATGTGCGCTTGTAACAAAACTCATGGTAGACCTACTGAACGAATTACCTCGTTACGTTTTTGTGCGCCATCTATCTGCTACGAGACGTTTACGACAGTAGCGGCTACGGCCTACGACGTTTACGACGGTATCGGTTACGACGTTTTCTAATAATGCAATCGATGGATGGCGTTATTTGATTCGATTAAATACCATTTGATATGGTAATAATTTTTTCTTAGACTATAAAGCCTTATTTGTGCATATTTAGACAGTCGATCTGAAGAGGTAAACTCCAGTCATGCGTCGGAGCTGACACACACACTTTTTTTCGTATGTGCCTTAAATCCCACAGGTTTTTATACTAAAAAAAAAAAAAAAACATAACAGACAGAACGAAGTCTGTCCGGGCAGCTAGTTTATAATAAAACAAAGTTTTTTAAAAGAGTAACCTCAGAGTTTCTTGGCAATTTTTATCCGCAGAATCTACAAAAAAAAAAAAGAAAAAAAAAAAATTGGTAATAGCTTTACTGATTATATTGAATTTATTAAAAAAAATACATTTTTAATTTGGAAAATGACAATTCAAAAGTGCTTTTGAAGCCTACTTGATGATGATGATACCATATCTTTTACCACAAATGTTTACTTAAAAATCTTTTTTTTTTTTCTGCAATGAGAAAAAATTAATTACTTGTTACCATAATATACATTTCACCCTACCCTACTTCTAAATTGTCAAAATAATTTTCTAATATTGCCCTTGTATAAGCTAAAGCTGGAAGAGGAAAAAAAAATGACATAATTATCAATACTTACAATACCAAATAATCTTGTTTCTCATTACAAATATAGCTTAAACAATACGTAGATGCACTTGACTAGCATTTAGTTTATCCACTCAGTCTTAAATGATCCTAACTATACACAATAGGTTTAGTAACAATGGTTTTCAAAGATGGCTTGAAGTTAATGTCCATATGACTAGCCCTTAAATGTCGAGTCAGATCACTGTTCCGGAAAAATCGTCTCGGACAATGCTGGCAGATGTACGGTGTGTGGTTTGTATGCTGCTTCAATAGATGGAACTCTAGCATAGTTGCCGTAGGAAATGTCTTCGTACAATCTCCTATGGAACATTTGAATTTCCCTGCGTTTTCATGTTTGAATATAATGTGGTGAGTTAGACTGCCTTTGACGGCAAACGTTGCATTGCACGTCCCACATACGTAGGGCTTCTCTCCTGTATGTTTGCGCATATGGACTTCCAAGTCTGAAAATGTCTTGAGGCATATTGTACACTGGCCAGATTTCTCAGAATGTATTCGTCGGATATGAGTCCGTAAATTACCCTTGACAGAAAATGCCATGCCACAGAAATTGCATATATTTTGTCTTTCATTAGAATGCAAGCCTATGTGCACGTTTAGCGCTGTCCTTGATTTAAAACATTTGTTGCACAAGTGACACGAGTATTTTCTTTCATCGCTGTGAACACTTTGATGTTTTTTAACTAGACTCCTGTAAGCAAACTTTTTATTACAAATATGGCAAGAAAATGGCTTTTCCCCCGTGTGAATTTTCTGATGACGGTTCCTCGTAGCTATTTGTCGGAATCTTTTCGAGCAAAATGGACATACATAGGGTCTCTCATCAGTATGAACTCTTAAATGTGAAATAATATCATTTTTTCTAAAAAAGCTACTACCGCAGGTTTCACAGGTGAATTTTCTTTCCCTCGTTGAGTGAGATGTTTCAATATGTCTTTTTAATGAACCTTTAGAACTGTATTTTGCACCACACGACGTACAAACAAATGGTCTTTCACCAGTATGAGAGCGCATGTGGATCTCCATCGCAGACGGACCATTAGTCATAAGACCACATATTACACACTGTAGTGGGCCTAATTTACCTCTTTTAATTTTCCTGCGTCTAAATGTGCCTGAATTATTCTTGGAATCCTTTTCATTTTGATAATTTTCTTCTTGCAGAGAACTTTTACACTTGCTACTTTGATCGTCTGTTAAGTTTTCATATTCTATAGTTACGTTTCTTTCGATATTAATTTGAACATCTTTACATGAATCTTTTTCTTGTTGAAAGAGCGCTTCAGAACAATTTTCCAATAAAAAACTATTAGACAAACTATCTTCCTGGTCGTCGCAGTCATCAATTTCGTTTTTAACATCTTCTTCTTTGACATTCAATTCAATATTCGTTTGCAAATCTGAGTATAGTTCGATCGGTGCGCTGAGGCAACGCAACGCTTTGTCGGAGGCTTCACATTTTTGTACAAATTGATAGGCCAAAGAGAGATCATGGGTACAACTGTCGCACATCATACTCGGTAAGCCATCATCTTCAGATACTATATTGTTAACTAACCGCATTAATTTCACACTGTATTGAATATCATCACCCTCTCTATCGAAAACAGATATCGTGCCGCTCTTGTCGAGACAGATTCTACAAATTAAAGAATCCATTGAGCCTGCACACTCAGTTAAGTATATCTCGTTGAAATAGACTCCATAAAATTATTGTGATTATGGTACAATAATAGTAATAAACAAAATTCAACAAAATAAACAAACATGATACATTTTTTGACGTCTAAGTACACAAAAAAGTTCAATTGTCAAGTATTGAAGTATATCGCCAGTATCGCCAGTACCTAATACGTTTTTATTTTTAATTTTAAAACAGTAAAACTTATTTATTCTTTATTAAGCTACTGCTTTAAAAATTTAATTTGTTGATTTATTAGTAATTAAGATTTTTTCTTAAAATAGATTTAGGCAAAATAAAAATAATCAATATTCAATTTATTAGGTACATTCTGATTATTTCTGATTGCATAACAGTACATAGTTACATAGGGTAAACTACCCAATTGTTGGCACTTTAAGACTGAGCTTCGTGTCAGTCTGAAATTAAATTACCATAAAATCTCATTTGCAAAAGCTAGTAGACAAAACATGTGATAGAATCAAAGAGAATACTTTAATCTTTGTCTTTATAATCATTATAGCATTAAGTAAATGTTTTACACTTAAATCCGAAAGACTACAGAAATCCTATTATTGGCATAGAAATTTTCAATATTGGCATTTACTAGTCCAATTATTGCCACGTAATTAAAGTAGGAAATAGGTGGGTAATTACCTACCTATTTATCATTAAAAATTATATATGTATAATTAAAACACTGTTTTACAAGGTCTGCTTTTATTTTGGTATGTTACATACCAGTATTTAAAGTTTTCATAAAAATATTAAACATAAACTTATACATAACATTTTTATCTGGGCATTTTTCGATCCAGATAGATCTATTGATCCTGATCAAAAAATACCCATATAAAAACAGATAAAAACGTTGTATTTTAAAGTATGAAAATTTTGGAATCCCTGTTTCAAACAATAGTTTACAATAACTTCCCACCAACCATCATTTTTTATTTGAAACTTTCAGCAGAGAAAGAACGAAATTTGTTTCGTCACCATTCAATACTCTTTTTGGGTCTAATAGAATTTCAACAAACCGTGATCTTTTAGAAATTTTGCAATTGCCTAAAACCATCCTTTTATGTCATTTTCTGATACGGAAGTACTTGCCGCAGTGACTGCTTCAGGAGTTCTTACAACAATATCTGGGTGCTGCTTTAAGAAGAGTTTAAACCATTTGTCTCCTGGAATGTTGTCACTGAACGGGTTAGATCGGCCGCTTATAAATTCTGATACGCTATTCAAAATATCTTCTTTACGTTAAGGAAAACCCTACCATGTCTGACATTTACGCTTCAGCCTGTAATATCGCACTGATGGGTATAGGCCTCTTTCCCAATGTAGGAGAAGGATCAGAGCTTAATCCACCACGCTCCTCCAATGTGGGTTGGCGAATATATTCCCTACTATGAGTGACGATTGCTATCAGGTGTACATGATAGCAACCGGGACCGATGGCCTAACGTGTTCTCCGAGGCGCGGTAGTTAGACCCACAAGGACTGCACAAACCTCCAGACCACGGCAAACACCTGTATGACCAATACAAATGTTTGTCATGTGCAGGGATTGAACCCGCAACCACCAACTCAACAGGCACAAACCAGTGGTGTGACCGTTGCGCCAATGTGGTTGACATTTAACCGATTCTTTATTTTATTCTCTTCGTCTGGCTTTTTGTTTTTTTTTTTTCAATTAGTTTTTTTTTCAATATTTTTTTCTAATTATGCCTACTTTATCAATTAATTTGCCAAAGAAGTTTCACTTCTGACATGTGTACTTTGTATTTTTATTTGTATCTTTTTCATTTTGTTTCTTCATTGTTTACGATGTACTCTATATGAAAAAAAAATATACCGGTTATTAGCACCCCATACACTGTTGCCAACTGTTAGCTTTACCCAGTTGCTAGATATTCTTAAAATGTTGCTAGATTGCTAGTTTTTTTTACCCCAAAAAGTTGCTAAAAGTAGCTAAATGTTCATTTTATTTTATAACTGGCATACGATCGCCATTATACCTTACAATAAATAAATTTTGGACAATAATTTTTATTTAATTGTAATTCTAACAAGTGAATTAAAAATGTCTTGCATAGACATTAAATAAAAAAATATAAATTAAAAATTAATCAATTAAAGAGGAAGATTTTGATGGCTGGGGTTAAGTATCTTTTGATTTTGAATATTTTTCAGCGGTGTCCATTTTATGCAGTACACATTTTTAGGCAAAACACAGTTATGGCAGCATTTACCACTATTCCTGAGGGAGTCTCTATTGCAGAGGATTGAGTTTAGAGTTATCAAACTCATTCGGGTTCCTTGCTTATTTTTAACCAAATTCATTTAAGAGAATAACCTCAATACCTCTGCATTAGAATTTGGCAGTGAAAGGCAAGTTAAAGCAAAAGTACTTATAGTCTTGGTATATGTTGTCACCAGAAGAATTTCTAAATTTTTGTACTTCAACCCAAAATTTAACTATTTCTTCTGTAGTTACTTTTTCAAAGGTAACTCCATTTTCAAATTAAATTAAAACAACGAGCAATAGCATTACGGATAAAACAAAACAACACAATTTAATATACTTTATACTTGTATTACGTACTAGCACGTACTATTTTGGTTTACTAAGTATTCTGTCGCAGCGCAGCAGTAAACGGGAGACACAGATTAGTATACGGGAGATTCACGTATTCCCGGCCAACGCCGACCTGTAGTCTGTACTTATTAGTAGGTATTACATGACCATAGATTCGCGTTTGGTTTTTATTTTTTCTTTCGTCTTCACTCATCCTATTTTACCAATCTCGATAGCCTCAAGTCTCATGATGAAAAGATGCTAGAAAAAGTAGCTAAAAAATTTAGCTACAAGTTTTACTAAACTGTAGCTGTCTGTCACCAAGTAATAGCTAGATCTAGCTATAAAGTTGCTAAGTTGGCATCACTGACCCCATATTGTATTATGGGCACTACTGCCAATAATTAGTTTTTGCTGTTGGCACTGTGAGCCAACATTTAGAAATAGCTATTATAGAAAAAAAATATTGATGTGCAAACAATAACTTAATTTAAAACCTTTACAGATAGATCATAAACTCGCTTGTTGACAATATTCTTAGAAATCCTAACATTGGCACTAATGCCAATAAAATTATTTTGATGAATTTATTGATCCATATATTGGCACATTAAATAAATAGAATGTGATAAAAAAATTAAAAAAATAATCTTTGAACCTACTGCTTAGATCTTTTACTATTAAACGAGCAATTCTTGTATATATATATTCTGAATCTCGGAATCGGCTCCAACGATTTTCGTGAAATTTAGTATACAAAGGATTTCGGGGGCGAAAAATTGATCTAGCTAGAATTCATTTTTAGAAAATGTCATTTTATCCCTGTTTTTAGGCAATAAAAAAATGGCTAAAATATTGTTATAATAGGAAGGTTAATTTCGTAATTGTCATTAAAGTTACAATGGCTGTGGTGGGAAATCGGACGGTCGAGATTGACCGAAAAAACCATGGTTCAAATCTCAGTCGAGATTACTTCTTTTTTCTTTTTTTTTTTTAAATTTCACTCGTGATTTTTTATTTAAATAAAAATAAAAAATAAAAATACCGAGAAAAAAACAAAATACTAAAATAAATAAAATAAAAATAAAAATACCGAGCTAGCTAGGCTCGGTCACCCAGGTACTGTGTAACTAAGTGTATAAAATTGTTTCGAAAGCATCAATAAGCCGAATAGCTGCTGTGATATACTATGATTAATAAAGCTCTCTCCTTAAGAAAAAACAAAAAAAAAACGTCTCCAAATCACTATCACAAAATGTCAGTTGTTGTTTTTAAATCTATATAATTATTAGTTATTAGAACAGTGTTGCCAATTTGTAATAGAAAATTAATACTAATTATTTTACTTTTTAATTCATAATTTTTGCATACTGAACTTGAATACCTAGTCTACCTATAGTTTCCTTGTTTTTTTTTTAAACCAAACTAGTGCCAACAATTGGAGGAGTGCCAATAGAGTGCCAACGATTGGCCATTGTTGGGTGGTTTACCCTACATGTTATATTAGACGTTATAAATTTATAATTTACATTCAAAGGAAAATAGTTTGAAACTTATTTTAATAAATAATACACAACATTGAAAAGTAATTCTTAATTTTATATGATTATTATTCAATCATTGCATTTTATTCTTATTGTCAAATGATTTTGATCAATACCTAGTGCTGTTGTTCGCAGTGATGCCAACTTAGCAACTTTATAGCTAGATCTAGCTATTACTTGGTGACAGACAGCTACAGTTTAGTAAAACTTGTAGCTAAATTTTTTAGCTACTTTTTCTAGCATCTTTTCATCATGAGACTTGAGGCTATCGAGATTGGTAAAATAGGATGAGTGAAGACGAAAGAAAAAATAAAAACCAAACGCGAATCTATGGTCATGTAATACCTACTAATAAGTACAGACTACAGGTCGGCGTTGGCCGGGAATACGTGAATCTCCCGTATACTAATCTGTGTCTCCCGTTTACTGCTGCGCTGCGACAGAATACTTAGTAAACCAAAATAGTACGTGCTAGTACGTAATACAAGTATAAAGTATATTAAATTGTGTTGTTTTGTTTTATCCGTAATGCTATTGCTCGTTGTTTTAATTTAATTTGAAAATGGAGTTACCTTTGAAAAAGTAACTACAGAAGAAATAGTTAAATTTTGGGTTGAAGTACAAAAATTTAGAAATTCTTCTGGTGACAACATATACCAAGACTATAAGTACTTTTGCTTTAACTTGCCTTTCACTGCCAAATTCTAATGCAGAGGTATTGAGGTTATTCTCTTAAATGAATTTGGTTAAAAATAAGCAAGGAACCCGAATGAGTTTGATAACTCTAAACTCAATCCTCTGCAATAGAGACTCCCTCAGGAATAGTGGTAAATGCTGCCATAACTGTGTTTTGCCTAAAAATGTGTACTGCATAAAATGGACACCGCTGAAAAATATTCAAAATCAAAAGATACTTAACCCCAGCCATCAAAATCTTCCTCTTTAATTGATTAATTTTTAATTTATATTTTTTTATTTAATGTCTATGCAAGACATTTTTAATTCACTTGTTAGAATTACAATTAAATAAAAATTATTGTCCAAAATTTATTTATTGTAAGGTATAATGGCGATCGTATGCCAGTTATAAAATAAAATGAACATTTAGCTACTTTTAGCAACTTTTTGGGGTAAAAAAAACTAGCAATCTAGCAACATTTTAAGAATATCTAGCAACTGGGTAAAGCTAACAGTTGGCAACAGTGGTTGTTCGGGGCTCGGGCGTTGTTGTCAAGAACTCAAGAGTCAAGAAGAGATAAAATCAGATAAAATTAACTTTGGGTCCTGTATCTTTGAACGAGTGGAATTGCAGTAATAACACAAATCAGAACGCAAAATTAGAAAGGAGTAAATAAAAGTGACTCACTTTAAATCTCTAACTTTTATCTTTTAAACCAATTTAATTAATTGGTTTAATAAAAAGATCAATAACTGTTTCGCAGAATGAACAATATATGTCGGCTATGCTTTATCAATACAGGTATTACTTCCATATACGAGTACAGTTCGGGCACCCAAATAAGCGCAAAAATAATGCACTGTTGTAAAAATATTCGCATCTCTGATGAAGAAGACTTACCTGTGCTTATTTGTGCATGTTGCGAAACGGAGCTGGAGTCATCTTACTGTTTTATTCTTAAATGTGAAGAAACAGATAAAAAATTGAGATCGTTCGATTTTAAATATTTGAAAAAAGAAAGCAAAATTGAAATAAAGGAAGAACCAGACGCTGATTCACTGCCTGAGGTTGAGGTCGAGATATATGAGTCACATACCGTCGTAAAAGAGGAAGATGCTAAATCAAATTTGGAACTAAAAAATGAAAATGAAAATATTGAGAAAGTTTTAAAAACAATGAAGAAAAGTAAAGATTCTGAATTGTGTTCTTGCCGCATCTGTGGTCGTCAGTGCCCAAACCCTTCAACTCTTTCAATCCACATGAGAACTCATACAGACGAAAGACCGTACTGTTGTCGGTTCTGTGATAAGAAATACAAAGACAGCGGTAGTCTTAAAAGACACACTGAAAGAAATCATATTAAAGACGGAAGGGAGAAAAGATTTACATGTGAAGTTTGCGGTAAAAGTTTCTATTCCAAGAATGATATTAAGGTTCATATGCGGGTTCATACCGGAGACACTCCGTATGCATGCTCCGAGTGTCCGGCGAGGTTTACACAGATAAACTCACTCCATAGGCATCAAGTACGTCACACAGGAGAGAAGCCACACCAATGCCCTTTATGCCATAAAAGATTTTGTAGTAAAGAAGAAGTAAAAAAACACAGTGTATCACACACTAGCACTAAAAAATATACATGTCCGACGTGCAATGCACTGTTTAAATATAAAAACAATCTCAGAAAGCACATTAAAAAACATTCAGAGATGGATAAGTTCACATGCAACTACTGTGAGCGGGAATTTTCAGTCAAAGGCAGTTTAACTCTGCACATCAAGCGACTGCATTCATCAAAATCAGGATATTGCAATATATGTTTAAAAGATGTTCCAAATATTGAAGTGCACACGTGGAAACATACGGGGGAGCGTCCGCTTAAATGTGACTTTTGTCCGAGAAGTTTTGCAGAACAGAAGACACTAGTCAGACATGTCAATTACAGACATAAAGACACAGACAAGTACAAATGCATGCTCCAAGGCTGTACGGTCAAGTTCCCTTCAAAACAAATGTTAGACTTTCACGTCTTGAAGCATCACGGGAACACTGTACCCTTTCAGTGCGATAAATGTTCCAGAGGGTTCTACAGGAAGAGTGATTTGGCAAGACATAAGATAGGAACGCATAAAGAGAAGCTTTCTGAATAGTAGTAAAAACTGGAGCTAATAAAAGATCACAATCTCCCATTTATATATTTATTAGTACTGATGGTGTTACAGTACATTATCACAGAAGAATAAGTTACAAAGCGAGAAAACAAGCAATAGCCAAAAATGTAAATACTTATAAAAAGTTAAGAAAAGTTAGAATAAAAAGTTTAAGTAAATAAAACAAGTTCTTTTCAGTGAATTGTTATTTCATTTCACTATTGCAATAATTACATTTGTCAACACAATTTTTATACTCTTATTAATAAAATAACATTACAATGATTCATATATTACAGACTAATGTAAAGAAAAATTGCACAAAATCCAATCAAACTTTTTGATCCAGTCAAATGTATAAATATTTCATTAAAAAAGAAATAAAATCAATAATCTATGGAAATGAGCTTTATAAATTATGCAGTCAGTCAACAATTACTTATATGCCTATTTCTATGTTCTGCACAATAGCGTGTGCGCGAATGTGCAAATTGTAACAGATAATAAATGTCAACAAACACTCCACAGACAACAAATATCGTAAAATCTACATCCAAACGACCTCCTTTCACATCATTTTAGGCCGTTTTGTGCCCGTTATTCTAATATAAGCTCCGCTATATTACCCAGTGTCACTAAACGTAATAATTATAAATTAACAGTATCTAGCCCTAGCTAAGTAATTACTAATGACTAACTGAAAAATGAACTTGCAGAGTAGCACCAAAGAAATTAGGATATATAGCATTTATACATTTAGCTAATATATTTTTTAATAAAAAAAAAAAACTTCATGATATTTACATAGAATTCATGTAAAAAGTGAATTATAATATCTCTTCAATCGTATGAAGACTTAAATGTATTGTTCATGTTATTATCTTCATGTTAAACTATTTCGACACGAGGCGGATACAGTCGATGTAATTGTTTCTTATTATCTTTAACTTAATCTATAGATGCTTATGTCTATGTTATGTCACAGATAATGAATGTGCTTTAACAAACTTCTCATTTTACAAATATTGTTTTTGCATTTAATGTACTCATAGATTTATAAATAAAAAACAGCAAACCTTATAATTTAAAAATTATTATCATAATTAAATAGCAATTAATTTATATTAAATGAAAATTGTATATATTCATAATTCATGCCATAAATATGATGCTTTATTGCAGTATTACTATTAAATTATTATCTAATATATTTTGACTCTTTAAAACAAAATACATATTACGAATCTGTCATTGTTTAGATATGGGAGAAATATTGCAAGCGTTGTTACGTTATCTTTACATTGAAGAAAAACACTCAAATTGTGCATTAATTTTAAATATTTCTCACACCATCCAATAAATAATAAGCTCACTTAAAATTCGTTACTTTCAACTAAGTTACAACGTCAGAACACGGGTATTACCTAGTAAATAGGTAAATCGTATGAACCTCTCACACGAGAGAATTATGAATTACATTTACGTAAAATAATTGACATTCTGCGTAACATGTCATCGGTACGAAAGACACTCGACGAGGATCATACATCGGATACAGTATCGACACGACAGTTTCCTAACAGCGCGTCACATCCCTATCGTAACAAGTAGCAGCGCGTCACCGTCGAATGAACATCACGTCACCATATCACTGTATCACTGTCACGTCACGTCACTTAACGCCGCTGTCACGTCACCGGCGCCGCGGTCACTAGTTGATCGCCTGTTCGGTCATTTGCAGGCAGAGCGCGTCGAGGCCGGAGTAGTCATCGGCGGAGGGCGGCGGGGGCGGGCGGGGCAGCGCGTGGGCGGGCGGGAAGGGCGGGTACGAGTGGGACTTGCCGCGCGGGGGCGGCGCCCACGAGCGGCGCAGTGGGCCCTGTGGCGCGCGCCATCTGGATAACATATTGTACCGTGTGAACAGGGGGGGCGGATGGGTTCAAGTACACAGTGGGAATATAGTGGAATGGTCTAACAATAAGAGTATTAATATGTCGACCAAAATAAAATTATTGAACATTATTTACTTATTATATTATATTAATCGTATTATATTAATTCGTATGTAGTATGCTAAGTAGTCCGGGGTGATGCGAGACTGATGACCTGTAATACAGGTATTTCTATACCTAGCATAGGCATCAGACTCACATCAATTTAAAAAAAAAAAAAAAAGAAAAGAAAAGATTAATATAGATTAACGTTTCTCTGATAAAACTTCGCTACTAAGTCAGACACTTTTTTGGCAAGTTGGCAAAAATTAGAACACGTATTAAAATTTGGTTTTTCTTAATGAATGTTCCTTGTGACGCAAACGCAGTCACTGTATCTATACAAGCATGGTGCACACATTAAGAATGCGTTGAATATCTACGTACAAGTGATAAGTTTACACATAGATGTGGACGTACACGCATACACCCAAATGCACACACACTAATGCAGAGGTGGAAGAACTGTCGCGGCGGCAAAACTGTTGAACTGTTGCAATTCACGTACACACGTCACACACAGACCCACACACACACGTCACCTGTGCTTGAGGCGGCGGTGCGGCGCGTCGCCCACGAGGTGGAAGAACTGTCGCGGCGGCAGGCGGTGCCGCAGCTCACGTGCACACGTCACACACAGACCCACACACACACGTCACCTGTGCTTGAGGCGGCGGTGCGGCGCGTCGCCCACGAGGTGGAAGAACTGTCGCGGCGGCAGGCGGTGCCGCAGCTCACGTGCACACGTCACACACAGACCCACACACACACGTCACCTGTGCTTGAGGCGGCGGTGCGGCGCGTCGCCCACGAGGTGGAAGAACTGTCGCGGCGGCAGGCGGTGCCGCAGCTCACGTGCACACGTCACACACAGACCCACACACACACGTCACCTGTGCTTGAGGCGGCGGTGCGGCGCGTCGCCCACGAGGTGGAAGAACTGTCGCGGCGGCAGGCGGTGCCGCAGCTCACGTGCACACGTCACACACAGACCCACACACACACGTCACCTGTGCTTGAGGCGGCGGTGCGGCGCGTCGCCCACGAGGTGGAAGAACTGTCGCGGCGGCAGGCGGTGCCGCAGCTCACGTGCACACGTCACACACAGACCCACACACACACGTCACCTGTGCTTGAGGCGGCGGTGCGGCGCGTCGCCCACGAGGTGGAAGAACTGTCGCGGCGGCAGGCGGTGCCGCAGCTCACGTGCACACGTCACACACAGACCCACACACACACGTCACCTGTGCTTGAGGCGGCGGTGCGGCGCGTCGCCCACGAGGTGGAAGAACTGTCGCGGCGGCAGGCGGTGCCGCAGCTCACGTGCACACGTCACACACAGACCCACACACACACGTCACCTGTGCTTGAGGCGGCGGTGCGGCGCGTCGCCCACGAGGTGGAAGAACTGTCGCGGCGGCAGGCGGTGCCGCAGCTCACGTGCACACGTCACACACAGACCCACACACACACGTCACCTGTGCTTGAGGCGGCGGTGCGGCGCGTCGCCCACGAGGTGGAAGAACTGTCGCGGCGGCAGGCGGTGCCGCAGCTCACGTGCACACGTCACACACAGACCCACACACACACGTCACCTGTGCTTGAGGCGGCGGTGCGGCGCGTCGCCCACGAGGTGGAAGAACTGTCGCGGCGGCAGGCGGTGCCGCAGCTCACGTGCACACGTCACACACAGACCCACACACACACGTCACCTGTGCTTGAGGCGGCGGTGCGGCGCGTCGCCCACGAGGTGGAAGAACTGTCGCGGCGGCAGGCGGTGCCGCAGCTCACGTGCACACGTCACACACAGACCCACACACACACGTCACCTGTGCTTGAGGCGGCGGTGCGGCGCGTCGCCCACGAGGTGGAAGAACTGTCGCGGCGGCAGGCGGTGCCGCAGCTCACGTGCACACGTCACACACAGACCCACACACACACGTCACCTGTGCTTGAGGCGGCGGTGCGGCGCGTCGCCCACGAGGTGGAAGAACTGTCGCGGCGGCAGGCGGTGCCGCAGCTCACGTGCACACGTCACACACAGACCCACACACACACGTCACCTGTGCTTGAGGCGGCGGTGCGGCGCGTCGCCCACGAGGTGGAAGAACTGTCGCGGCGGCAGGCGGTGCCGCAGCTCACGTGCACACGTCACACACAGACCCACACACACACGTCACCTGTGCTTGAGGCGGCGGTGCGGCGCGTCGCCCACGAGGTGGAAGAACTGTCGCGGCGGCAGGCGGTGCCGCAGCTCACGTGCACACGTCACACACAGACCCACACACACACGTCACCTGTGCTTGAGGCGGCGGTGCGGCGCGTCGCCCACGAGGTGGAAGAACTGTCGCGGCGGCAGGCGGTGCCGCAGCTCACGTGCACACGTCACACACAGACCCACACACACACGTCACCTGTGCTTGAGGCGGCGGTGCGGCGCGTCGCCCACGAGGTGGAAGAACTGTCGCGGCGGCAGGCGGTGCCGCAGCTCACGTGCACACGTCACACACAGACCCACACACACACGTCACCTGTGCTTGAGGCGGCGGTGCGGCGCGTCGCCCACGAGGTGGAAGAACTGTCGCGGCGGCAGGCGGTGCCGCAGCTCACGTGCACACGTCACACACAGACCCACACACACACGTCACCTGTGCTTGAGGCGGCGGTGCGGCGCGTCGCCCACGAGGTGGAAGAACTGTCGCGGCGGCAGGCGGTGCCGCAGCTCACGTGCACACGTCACACACAGACCCACACACACACGTCACCTGTGCTTGAGGCGGCGGTGCGGCGCGTCGCCCACGAGGTGGAAGAACTGTCGCGGCGGCAGGCGGTGCCGCAGCTCACGTGCACACGTCACACACAGACCCACACACACACGTCACCTGTGCTTGAGGCGGCGGTGCGGCGCGTCGCCCACGAGGTGGAAGAACTGTCGCGGCGGCAGGCGGTGCCGCAGCTCACGTGCACACGTCACACACAGACCCACACACACACGTCACCTGTGCTTGAGGCGGCGGTGCGGCGCGTCGCCCACGAGGTGGAAGAACTGTCGCGGCGGCAGGCGGTGCCGCAGCTCACGTGCACACGTCACACACAGACCCACACACACACGTCACCTGTGCTTGAGGCGGCGGTGCGGCGCGTCGCCCACGAGGTGGAAGAACTGTCGCGGCGGCAGGCGGTGCCGCAGCTCACGTGCACACGTCACACACAGACCCACACACACACGTCACCTGTGCTTGAGGCGGCGGTGCGGCGCGTCGCCCACGAGGTGGAAGAACTGTCGCGGCGGCAGGCGGTGCCGCAGCTCACGTGCACACGTCACACACAGACCCACACACACACGTCACCTGTGCTTGAGGCGGCGGTGCGGCGCGTCGCCCACGAGGTGGAAGAACTGTCGCGGCGGCAGGCGGTGCCGCAGCTCACGTGCACACGTCACACACAGACCCACACACACACGTCACCTGTGCTTGAGGCGGCGGTGCGGCGCGTCGCCCACGAGGTGGAAGAACTGTCGCGGCGGCAGGCGGTGCCGCAGCTCACGTGCACACGTCACACACAGACCCACACACACACGTCACCTGTGCTTGAGGCGGCGGTGCGGCGCGTCGCCCACGAGGTGGAAGAACTGTCGCGGCGGCAGGCGGTGCCGCAGCCGACGCAGCGCCGCCTGCAACTCGGGACTGCTGAACGACTCGTGGTGCAGCGCCTGCACCACAACCGCACATTACATTCTATTAGTGGTGACAATTGTAAAATATTAGGTATAAAATACCACTCCAGCACTATCAAACTACCGCGCACTGGCCTAATAGCAGCATGAGGTAGAGGGTGAGGGGGTCACCCTCTACCCACGTACTGGGGTCCCCACTACCTCCGTAGTGTGAAGTAAAGGGTAGTGTAAGTTAATGTGAGGTAGAGTCAGTCAGTGTGGGTAGTTTAGGGTAGTGGGGGGGTAGTATGGGGCCGTGAGAGGTAAAGGTGCGGTAATTTGTGGTAGTGTGTGGTAGTGTGGGGTAATGTGGGTAGTGTGGGGTAATACGGTGCAGTGTGGGGTATTTTGGGGTGGTGTGGGGTGATTTGGTGTGGTGTGGGGTAATTTGGGGTGGTGTGGGGTAATTTGGGGTGGTGTGTGCTACTATGGGGCAGTGTGAGTTAGTATGAGGCAGTATGGGGTAGTGCAGCGTGTACTGACCTTCTCGATGAGCCAGCAGTGCAGCGACACGGGGTCGAGCGCGCCGGGCTCCACGCGCGCCGCGCTAGAGTACAGCCGGGACGGGGACGCTCTCGCCACTTGCAAACGTAAAGCAAACAATCATTAGCTGACGCACCACAGATAAAATTATGTCAATCGAATAACTTACAAGAACTTTTGTTCCTAACGCAGTTCATATACGATCAGTGAAAAACAGTAATGTATTGTGTGTATGTGTGTGTGTGTGGTGTAGCTACCAGTGTCGAGCGCGGCCACTACGGCGGCGGGCAGGTCGGAGGCGGGCGGCATGGGCGACAGTTATGTAGTGTGTGTGTGTGTGTGTGGTGTAGCTACCAGTGTCGAGCGCGGCCACTACGGCGGCGGGCAGGTCGGAGGCGGGCGGCATGGGCGACAGTTATGTAGTGTGTGTGTGTGGTGTAGCTACCAGTGTCGAGCGCGGCCACTACGGCGGCGGGCAGGTCGGAGGCGGGCGGCATGGGCGACAGTTATGTAGTGTGTGTGTGTGGTGTAGCTACCAGTGTCGAGCGCGGCCACTACGGCGGCGGGCAGGTCGGAGGCGGGCGGCATGGGCGACAGTTATGTAGTGTGTGTGTGTGGTGTAGCTACCAGTGTCGAGCGCGGCCACTACGGCGGCGGGCAGGTCGGAGGCGGGCGGCATGGGCGACAGTTATGTAGTGTGTGTGTGTGGTGTAGCTACCAGTGTCGAGCGCGGCCACTACGGCGGCGGGCAGGTCGGAGGCGGGCGGCATGGGCGACAGTTATGTAGTGTGTGTGTGTGTGTGTGGTGTAGCTACCAGTGTCGAGCGCGGC
The DNA here is from genome assembly GCA_905220545.2 of Melitaea athalia. NCBI lineage: Eukaryota > Metazoa > Arthropoda > Insecta > Lepidoptera > Nymphalidae > Melitaea > Melitaea athalia. The sequence goes on along the minus strand of HG992191.1, from coordinate 19,443,286 downwards.
CACTACGGCGGCGGGCAGGTCGGAGGCGGGCGGCATGGGCGACAGTTATGTAGTGTGTGTGTGTGGTGTAGCTACCAGTGTCGAGCGCGGCCACTACGGCGGCGGGCAGGTCGGAGGCGGGCGGCATGGGCGACAGTTATGTAGTGTGTGTGTGTGGTGTAGCTACCAGTGTCGAGCGCGGCCACTACGGCGGCGGGCAGGTCGGAGGCGGGCGGCATGGGCGACAGTTATGTAGTGTGTGTGTGTGGTGTAGCTACCAGTGTCGAGCGCGGCCACTACGGCGGCGGGCAGGTCGGAGGCGGGCGGCATGGGCGACAGTTATGTAGTGTGTGTGTGTGGTGTAGCTACCAGTGTCGAGCGCGGCCACTACGGCGGCGGGCAGGTCGGAGGCGGGCGGCATGGGCGACAGTTATGTAGTGTGTGTGTGTGGTGTAGCTACCAGTGTCGAGCGCGGCCACCACGGCGGCGGGCAGGTCGGAGGCGGGCGGCATGGGCGACAGCAACACGCCGCGCAGTCGCTCCAGCGCGCGCAGCACGCAGCCCGCACCCGACGACAGCTCCGCCTGGATACCTGGACACGGGTACACTTGGCTTGGTTGTGTGGTACCGGACTACGTACGAGTACAGGCGAATGCACACCCCCACGCGTACGTACACGCACATAAAAACTCGCAAGCGCACGTTCACGCACACGCGCGCACACATGGACACTCAGAAGCACACGCACACACGCGCACTTACACATACCCGCACAAGCGCATGTACACGTACACGCAAAGCCCCACGCACACGCATACGTATGAGTACACACTCAAGTACACGCACATGCGCACGTACACGCTCACACGCCCTCACATGAACTCACTTATGGACAATTTTAATACATTACCTTCCAATATGGCTCCCCGTTCATTCAACTTCTTTATTGATAAGAGTATTTTGTGTCTAGCACCTTTCGTTACACCTGAAAAATTATTTATCATCAGATTATTACAAAAAATCGGCCAAGTGCGAGTCAGACTCGCGCACGAAGGGTTCCGTGCCATTGGCTAGGTAAACACCAGTAGGTACATTGATTTTAATATCGGGCAAAAATCGGCAAAAAATTCATTTTCGTTCTATGAGCCCCCCAAATTTTTTTAATTTTAAATTTATTATTACAAATTATTACATTCCGTTTTTACCCTTTGGGTACGGAACCCTAAAAAAAAGTTTGTCTACTTTTACAACTTACAAAAAATGAGTATTAGTTTACAAGTAGGACCAATGGCGTTAAACAAAGTTTTTAACGACAAAATAAGGAAAAAGCTTTACATATTTATAAGAAAACTGATTTAGCTGATTCACTATTTATTCAATGGTTTAAGGAAAATTAAAATAGTTGCTAAAATAGTTGCTGTCAAATAAAACATAATTGGTAGTTGGGGTAATTCGTCTCCAATAAAAGCCCGTTCCTATAGTCAAAAACGATTTCTTTTCTTAGTGATTGTTGAATACAGGGGGTTAAAAGGATTATTACCTAATTTTTCTAGATACTTCTCGTCAATCGCCATCATTTGCTCGTACGTGATGTTCGTGAACAGCCACACATACTTATGTAGCCTCAGGCTCTTGAGCCATTGTGCCACTGTGGACATACCCGGATGTTCCGTAAAGTTGTTCGATCTGAGATCATCCAACCTCGTCTCGCTGCCCGTCGTACCGTACATTATACTGATCGGTCGCAACTGGCTCAAACTGTGCTCACTGGACAGAGAAAAGCTCCTTGGTTTCTGCACGAAGGGCTCATCACTCAAATTTTCAGAGGATGATGACATGTGAGTGAAATTAGTCGACGGTGGAGTCAGACTGTTCGATCTTTGGGACTTGGGTTGAGCGATCGCTGCGTCAAAGTTCAGGATATCTCCATCTATACTAAGGTCTACATCTCTGCCGTTCTTGGAGAAGGATTCTTGTAAAATATCCGTATAAGGGGTCTGGTCTAACGAGTCTAACATTCCTCTGAAGTCGACGTTCTTGCCGATGGTCCGTCTGAAAGTGTTGTTGGTCGCCCATATGTTCGAGTCCGGTAGGAGGCACGGATCTATCCTTTGCTGCCACACCGATTCCGTGGTTCTGTTTCCTGACATATGGTTTTCTAAATAGCGTAGCCATTGCGTTAGTGCACTGGAAGAGTTTAAGTTTAAATTTATAAGTATGTATGTAAAATAAACAATATCACAAAGAGGAATTATATGATTTTTTTGTTTGTCTGTAAAGGCAAGAGATTGTGTTGTTACCACTGTTATCACTAAGTAATAGTCCATATTATAAAAGGAAAAAACGAAATGGTTAATATTAAGACCAACCTTAGTGTACGTAAACGGCATGGTGACTTATGACAAACAAAACATTCTTAGCATGTCTGCCTTAAGCCATGCTAAACAAGCTACTCTAGCTTGTCTGCCATAACCCTGACATATAACTCTGGTCATGCAACGCAGTATTTGCCAGCAGGTAGACGAGCAGAGCATTAGTTTAGGAATAGACGACCGTTTTTTTCCAAGTTAGTACAGTTTTTACGACCGCTCTGGTGCGTGTGCCATGTTGGTGGCGCCTTAGCAACAACGGTCGCGGGTTCGATTCCCGCTCGGAGTGGATATTTGCGTTTATACAAATATTTATTTCAGGTCTGGTTGGTCTTCCCACTGTGCCTCGGAGAGCATGTTAAGCTGTAGGTCCCGGTTGTAATCATATACACCTGATAGCAATACGCCAACCGGTATTGGAGCAGCGTGGTTGATTAAGCTCTGATCCTTCTCCTACATGTGGAAAGAGAGATGTGGAAGATGCCCAGCAGTGGGATATTACATTAAGCGTATACCGTTTTTTCCCAAATTAATTGAATTACCTCTGATCGTGCATCGCGAGCGCGGGGTGAGCCAGCAGATACACGACCAGCTGGCGGCACAGCGCCGGCGTGGCGGTGCGGCGCGGCGCGTCCACGCAGCGCTGCACTAGCGCCGGCACTGCGCCCACGTACACGCTCTTCGCTCGCTCGTTATCCGGACGTAACAGTGGGACCAGGGTCAGCAGTTGCCGGAGCCGTTCCCCATCTGAACCAATGAACAGTTTAATACTAATATTATAAAGAGGTAAAGTTTCTAACTTTGTTTGTTTTGTAGGGGGTAATCTTTGCGACACAGTTTTATACTAATGTAGTTATTATCGTTACAGACTGTTTATGCTTTGTATCAAATTTTTGAAATAAATAAATATTATCATCTTAGCAAATACTGATCCGATCATGAAAATTCTTTCACTAACAGAAAACTACACTGTTCAGGAGTGATATAAGCTATATTTTATTGTTATTGAACAAAAAAATTCAGTAAAAAATAATAGTATATGTAAATCAAGTCGGAGAAATGCGAGCGAGATGAAAACTGTACTATATATTTTAATGACAAAAATAATTAATGCTTAACGAAGTGGGCACGGGTCGGCTAGTTCAGAATATAATAATCGTTCGTATTATTTTTATTTTTATATTACCCACACACAAGGAAATTATAAATATTTTTTAATACCATATCAACCGCCACAGTCGCTTAAAACCGAATAAAAAATCATCATATCAAAAATTTTGATCTAGCAGGTACATCGTTCCATAGCTTGATTAGCTAGAGCACCGACACGGTCAGTCGGAGATGCGGGTTTGATCCCTGCTGGAGCGAATTTTTGAAATGATATTACAAATATTTATAATACTCTTTATATATATGACTGTGTTAAAAAATAAAATTACAGGACAGGTCACCGATAAATTAAAGTAGTGTGAAAAAAAAAACTACAAATAATATACAGATTACGTTGTAACCTATATTGATATATGTATATAGGCCAAGATATTCATATACTTAAGGGGCCATCCATAAATTACGTCACACGTTAAGAGGGGGGTAGGGGGTTGACGAAGTGTGAGATTGTGTGACAAGGGGTAGGGAGGGGTCCAAAATTTTGTGACGTCACATTTCCAAATATAATAATATCAAAATGTAAGTACAAAAACATGATATTTCAACTACCTATCAATAACTAACTTAAAAAATTAAAGTTTTACTATTTGTTTTGTTGGCGAATTGACTATTATTAAAATAAAATAAAAATAATGTCGAAACTGTCCCCATACATAACTAAATCCTAATAGTATTATAAAGTTTTTTTTTGATAATCTAACTTGCATCGTACCTACATTGTGTTAAAAAATTGTAGACTTAAAAAATGTATAGAATATTTTTATTTCATTTTAAACATGTTATGTAAATAAATACTGTGCCTTCTAAATAAATAAACATCTAACTTTGCATATATAATAGTAGTAAGATTTCTCTGATGGTTATTTATTATGTATGAAGCACTTTTTAATGAATATTTTTATAGTTTAATTATTGTTTCTTTTCCTTTCTTCATTAACATATTTATGATTAGAAAATTTTTGTACGGAAAATTTTCTAGGACTATAAAAGTATAGGATTTTTTATTATTATTTAATACTACTAGGTCGGAAAACAAGCATACGGCTCACCTGATGATTAGTGATAACCATACCCTATAGACACATGCAACACTAGAAGCATCACACATTGCCGACTATACCCCCCAACCCTCCCCAGGACTCTAGTCACCTTACTCACCACAGGAACACAACATTATTATTTAGTTGTGATCTTCTGTAAGGTTGAGGTACTTCCCTAGTCGGGCTGCTCTAGATTTTGTGCAGGATATACCAGCCGTACCCTACCTCATTTACATTTTAAAATGATGTTTTATTAAAATATTTTTTTTCTAAATAAAACTATGATAAACATTAGGTTGCTTATAATAGTAGCTTATTAGGAGAATATACATTCTGATAACTTCTTTATATTTAACAAAAAGAAATAATGCCTAATATAGGGTAATAAAACAATATTTAATTTTAAGTTTATCGATTTAAATGAATGTTTTACAAATTAGATGTTCTAGTATTAGCAAACAATACTTAATAAGTTATGAATTTTAGAGTAGTAAAATTTAGTAGGTATATTTGAAATTGAGTTAAAGAATATAAAGATTACATCAATTTTTCTCTGTAATTAATATATATTAGTTAGTTGGTTTATTATGTTAGTGAATATTATAAGAAATACATTCTTTAGCTATATGTTACCTTCTTCGTCATCATCTTCCGCTCGGGCCGCGAGGAGACTCGCCAGGAAAGTCTCATCATTGGCGTCTCTCTCCGACCGCTCGTCCTCGACATGGCTCTGCAGGGCCGCCTCGACGGCTCTCTGAACCAACTTGAGGCCAGGCCAAGGGACCCTCCGAGCCAGAGCACACGCTACCACCGTCCGCTCACAAGCGCCCCATTGCTCGAACAACCCAACCACACCCCCCAGCTGGTCGTAAAACGTGCCGTTCATCTTGCCAACAGCATATCACCTCGGTTATCTGATTTGTTTGTGTTCAACACGTCAAATACGTGACAGCTGATCGCACTGCACAAAATAGGGGCTGGATGGCGACGTTCACTCGTGTGCAGCAGCGGCGGTAGGCAAGCCACGCGTCCGATGTTGTAAAATTTTTAATTTTTCTATTAATATTGAAGGTAGGATAAAAACATAACATCCACTGCGATTCGACGGACAGTCAAATTATCAAATACCAAAATGGCCGACCATAGATAAGTCAAGCGAATATTACATTATTGTCTTTGTATGATATCAAAATTGTCACTCGCTTTTAATTTTCTATACTTTACTATTAAATATTTATCATTTAATGTGATTTTTTTCTGTATGTTTAATTTATATTTTAATACATTGAGGCAATTTACTTTACCTTCATAGTTTAGCTTTTTGACACTAGATGACACACTAAAATATTTAATTAAAAAATTAATTATTAAATTGTTTGTATAAATGTACACATAATTATACACATATTATAATTAAACTTTTTTTTTATTATTTTCGTTTATGGATCATGAACTCGGTTTTCAATATTTTCTTTGAACTTTTTTAATAATTTTTGTTTTGTAAGAATGGAGATTGTTCTATTACGTAATAGATGGCGTAACATGTCATAGCCATAATTATAAGTTCCTAATTATTCTTCTCTCATTTTATATTTTAAAATTAAATAAAACGTTAAAATTATGAACACTATGCTAACGCTTATAAATCAAATAAATAAATAATTATTAATGAATAAATTATTACTGCCTTAATAACTCATATTGCATTAAAAATTGGTATTTAAATTTAAAAAAAAACCGGTCAAGTGCGAGTCGGACTCGCGCACCGAGGGTTCCGTACAAACCTGCAGGTATATAAGTTATGGTATTTTGCTGCTAAATGAAATCCGTAACATTACCTACAATATGGAAAGTTGGAGGAGCATAAATTTAAGACAAAGGTATCTTTATCTTTTCATTAATCCTTTAATTTATATAAAATAAAATAAATAAATAACATAAAAATCGCCTTTATTTCTATTACTATTAAAATTTCAATTAATACTAGCGTAAGTATTCTTAGTTTAAACATATGTATGTATATTAACCTATGTATATATTTATTCTATACTCGTATAATTAACTCGTCTACATGTTTATAACATCACTTAATTAATATTGGTAATAGTAATAGTCGCCTCTGCGGCGTAGGCCTCTCCTAAACATTTCCATGTATCCCTTTCCCGTGCTTTCTGTATACACAGCGGTCCACATAATTATCTGGTTGAAGATATCTCTCCACCTTTTAATTGGTCTCCCTTTTTTCCTTGACCTGTCTCTTGGTAGGAAAGTTCTTTTATCGAAGTTATTTATTTACAAATTTTTTAGTCACTATTTAGAAATCTGGTTCAAAAATACTTTATTACTATTAAGTATTAAATTTGAACCATATTATATATAGTAGATATTTATTTATTATTTATTTATTTATTTAAATAGTCCCACAGATGATGTAACATTTATTTTGTAATTTAATTCGAGCCTTTTTGACCTTTGTACCTGTTTTCAAGTTTGTATAAAACATGTTTTCCTAAATTTATTTTTATTATTGTCTGCTATTGTTTAAACATATATATTTTTTAATGTCTAGAATTCTCATTACAGTGTTAATATTACTTGATTTCATTAATCATTTCAATACTGTTGATTTTGACTTACTACTAGCTATACTTGGTTCTCTTAACATATCTCCTAAGGTGTCTGACTGGTTTCATAGTTACTTGCATGGTCGCCGGCTACGAATACATATTGAAGAACTTTCTTTATTCTGGTTTAGAATCAACGCTGGCGTTAAAGATAAATATATAATAGGGGAGACCAGGTATGAAAGTAACACGGGATGAACGTAACAAATGAGTTTTAGAACGAATTATGTTGGTTACAAAGACGGCTGCTTTACCAATATGTGCCATTTTAAATCCCCCCTTCCCTCAGTTGGGCTTACGGAGCTGTGCCGCCAAGTTGTGAATGTAATGAGTCGGTGCCGCAAAATTAGGCATAAAGTAAGTTTTGACCGTTTTTTTTTCAAACTGTGATTGTTTTAATTATGTAATGTTTTAGCTTGTGTGTTATTTGTGAGTTAAATAGCACAACTATTCGTCTTTATGTTTTGGCATCTGAAATTGCACTTTTATAACAGTTTTGGTAGGCTATAAGCACGTGTTTGTCATAATCGGGAAAATTTATAGATCGGGATGAAAGTAACAACTTGTTACTTTCATCCCGAAAATACAGGCAGGCTTTGCTTGCACAGGATTTTGGCCCGTCAACCCGCAAATATTCACAGACGTGGACTTCTTGCCCAGCACCGTTAGTGATTGACCGTAAGATGATGTTCCAGCTCCTTTACCTGACCCTATTCTTTCAACAAGTCGTCAGATTGGCGCAATGTCCTGTTCACCACTATCACGAGATCAAGCAATTTCGACTATAATTTACTGATCGTACAGGGTGAGTTATGCTCAACATTGCTATAAGTAACACCACCATTGGTAGGTTCACCGTCTTTGCCAGCTTCACCGTCTTTACCAGCTTAACCATTATTGCCAAGTGTTTGGAAATGAATTGGGAAAGTTAATTCAGGAGGGGTTCCTGAATTAACTTTCCCACCAAAAACTACATATTTCGGAAGTAGATATGTCAGTATTGACATCGGCATCGACATCATCTCATAATATACTAATCCCATCTACCTCTTCAGCTGATTTCCAGGACGTTACAATGATATCGTTTAGTCCCAATGAAGTTAAGCTCCTATCAAAGGCAGGACCTAGGAATAATAATGGAGAGGTAAGAAAAGGAAGAGAAGGAAATATAGCACAAAAGACGAAAAAAGATACTAGAATAACAAAAGATACTGATAATAATTCAGATGGCGAGGATTGTTTTTGTCTAGTCTGTTTTGAATTTTTTGCAAACAACAGGTTAAAAATGGGTACAATGCCTCGAGTGTCACCAATGGGGTTATGGAGAGTGCATTAATAACGAGAGAAGTTATGTATGTCATAACTATTTGTCTGACTGAGATTGTTCAATACTTTTTTTTTTTGTTTGTTTCAGAAGTGTTTAATAAATTAGTTTTGATTATTGTGGTATAATTGTGAGTCCTAAAAGGCTGATTAATAAATAAGAATAATAATGTTGTGTTGTGATAAATAATAATGTTGATTATGAAAGTTACTTTGTGTTTATTTGCATTGTTACAACCATCCCCTGATACTGTTACAACCAACCCTACCCCTAGGGATGGTTGTAACAGATTCCACAAATTTTTTTTGCTCAATTTTCTCAAAAATGCCCATATAATTTGCATTGAAGGTGATGGTTAAAGATAGCTGAAACACTAATCTATCATTAGTATTGGTTTGAATCTTGATATTCTAAAAGTTGTGTGAGATATAACGAAATAACCGAAAATTGTTACGTCCATCCCTGGTCTCCCCTATGTACCTCTTCGCTTAAATGATAGCCTAACTTTGAAGATACCTTCACATTCGTCTTCCTTTTATTCTAAATCTTTCACTATTGAAGCTTATCGTCTTTGGAACTTATTGCCACTGTCTAACGCGCTCAATCTTTAATGACATTTGAAAAACTTGTTAAGAAAATGTACTTATCATATTAAATTATGTTAAGCAACTTTATTTTATTATTTATTATTTTTCATTAAGTTACGTTATGTTGTTATGTCATTCGTCTTAATCTATCAATTTGCTTATAGTGTAGGTATATACGTATGTATGTATGTATTTATATATTTGTGTATACATATGAGTAAACTTATATGTACATATGTGTCATTAAATATCTATTGTTATATAGTTATTTATTTAAATCTGATTTTTATTTTATATTGTTCCTTTTTTTACAAAATTTTGCGCCCTTCCCCTAGTTTATATGCAAGTCCTCTGCCCAAAGGTTGCCTGGAAGACATCGCTGTGTTAGCGATAAGGCCGCCTGTTGCAATTGATGCAAGTTTATTGTTATAAATTCTATGTATTGTTCTTTTGTGTATTGGTGTGCAAAAAGAGTTAGTAAATAAATATTACTTTGCAAAGTTTTATAATTGAAAAACAAAGCAGAAATAAACAACATTACACATACTATTTCTGTGGTTGCGATGTAACTATACATTTAAGGTTTTCGTAATTTTTCCTGTATCTGTGCTATAAGACGTTGCTTCATACCTGAAGATTTTAGGTCGACGGGAAGTATTCTTTAGATTTTTATTCCCTTGTCAGTTGTTTGCTAGTTTCAATATATGCGGTTTAAATTGCTGTTTCTTTTGATATCGTGGACATAGAAGTTTGATTTTGTTTCAGCTTAAAGTTATTATAGACGTGAGTATTTGATATGAATTTCAATTTAATACTTTAACGCGTTCAAGAGAAAAGTGGTATTAAGTGTAAAATTATTAAAATATTTTTTTTTATATGTAGTAACTAAAAATTTACACTTTTCGCAATTTTTCCTGTATCTGTGCTATAAAACGTTGCTTTGTACCAAATTTCAAGATTCTGACTTCACGGGAAGTACCCTGTAGGTTTTGATTCCTTTGCGACTATTTTCGATGAAAATATGCGGCTTAAATTGGTTTTTCTTTTGATATCGTTGACATAGAAGTTTGATTTTGTTACAGCTTAAAGGTATTATAGACCTGAGTATTTGATATGAATTTTAATTTAATACTTTTACGCGGTCATGAGAAAAGTGGTATTAAGTTTAAAATTATTAAAATAATTTTTTTTATATGTAGTAACTAAAAATTTACACTTTTCGCAATTTTTCCTGTATCTGTGCTATAAGACGTTGCTTCGTACCAAATTTCAAGATTCTGACTTCACGGGGAGTACCCTGTAGGTTTTGATTCCTTTGGGACTATTTTCGATGAAAATATGCGGCTTAACTGGGTTTTTCTTTTGATACCGTTGACACAGAAGTTTGATTTTGTTACAGCTTAAAGGTATTATAGACTTGAGTATTTGATATAAATTTCAATTTAATACTTTTACGCGTTTATGAGAAAAGTGGTATTAAGTGTAAAATTATTTAAAAATTTTTTTTTATATGTAGTAACTAAAAATTTACACTTTTCGCAATTTTTCCTGTATCTGTGCTATAAGACGTTGCTTCGTACCAAATTTCAAGATTCTGACTTCACGGGGAGTACCCTGTAGGTTTTGATTCCTTTGGGACTATTTTCGATGAAAATATGCGGCTTAACTTGGTTTTTCTTTTGATACCGTTGACATAGAAGTTTGAGTTTGTTACAGCTTAAAGGTATTATAGACTTGAGTATTTGATATACCTAAATTTCAATTTAATACTTTTACACGTTTATGAGAAAAGTGGTATTAAGTGTAAAATTATTAAAATATTTTTTTTTTATATGTAGTAACTAAAAATTTACACTTTTCGCAATTTTTCCTGTATCTGTGCTATAAGACGTTGCTTCGTACCAAATTTCAAGATTCTTAGTTCACGGGAAGTACCCTGTAGGTTTTGATTCCCTTGAGAGTGTCGAAAATTTGCAGCATAAACGGCTGTATCTTTTGATTGCCTTGGCTTAGAAGTTTCATTTTTTCACAGCTTTAAGAGGCAGCAGATCTGAGTATTTAATATAAATTTCAGCTTGATGCCTCCACGCATTTCTGAGAAAAAGGGTCTTGACAGACAGACGGACAACAAAGTGATCCTATAAGGGTTCCGTTTTTACCTTTTGAGGTACGGAACCCTAAAAAATGTACAACCTATGATGAGTAGGTATGCTAACACAAAGATTACTTAAAAACTAGTTATCGGATCATAATCAAAATATTGCTGTGTGGCTACGGCAAAGAATTTAGCCTCCCCCTCTCTTCCCGTGGGAGTCGTAAGAGGCGACTAAGGGATAACACAGTTCCACTACTATCTTGGAACTTAAAAAGCCGACCGATGGCGGGATATCCATCCAACTGCTGGCTTTGAAATATATACACAGGCCGAAGACGGGCAGCAGCGTCTTCGTTGCGACAAAGCCAGTCCTGCGGCGTGAACTTGTGGAGGCCTATGTCCAGCAGTGGACTGCGATAGGCTGAAATGATGATGATGATGATGAATCAAAATATTATTTAAATGGGACCACAAGATAAGCGCCGCCTTGGTGCAGCGGTTACAGCAATGGTTTGTGGCTGTTGCTCTGGCGGTTGCGGGTTCGATCCCCGCACACGACAACTCGGAGACCACGTTAAGCCGTCGGTCCCGGTTGTTATCGTGTAGACCCGATAGCAATCGTTACTCATAGTAGGAAATATATCCGCCTATTTGCATTGGAGCAGCGTGGTGGATTAAGCTCTGATCCTTCTCCTACACGGGGAAAGAGGCCTAAGCCCAACAGTGAGATATTACAGGCTGAAGCGTAAGTACTTTTTGAGTTATACCTATCTAATAATGTGTACCTACCTATGTACGACAACGAATGTCTGTTAATAGTTTTTTTTGTGTTCGTATGTAACTGATGTATATAGGTAATTGTCTTTATGAGAATAAATAATCTTTAATGCTAAACATAAACAGAAAGTCCTGAGACAGCTGAAGCTCAGGTCCTCTGTTATTCTCCACTCACCAGCTTCTTGCAATGCGAAACGCCGCGGAAACGGCGTTTCCATACAAAGGCTAAAATGAAACCAAGGAAACTTGATTTTGACAAACAAGAAGAACATTAATGATAATATCATCATTTCAGACTATCGCAGTCCACTGCTGGACATAGGCCTCCATAAGTTCGCGCCAAAAATGACGTGAACTCATGTGTGTTGCCCATATAGGTAGATATAGTGTTGGTGACCGCAGGGCAAGCTTTGTCGCACCGAAGACGCTGCTGCCCAGCTTCGGCCTCAGGGCCGTCTTTACCCGGGGGTTCAAGGGGTGCAGCGCACCCAGGCGCGAGGTCCTAGGGGGCGCCGAATGCTAGAAATTGGAAAGTTTAGTGACCTCTAAACTCATTTTTTACAACAGCAGGGGCGCGGGCTGATTACCCGCACCCCGGCGCGGAATATGCTTAGGACGGCCCTGTTCGGCCTAGAAGTATTTCAAAGCCAACAGTTGGATGGCTATTCTGCCATCGGTCAGCTTTTAAGTTCCAAGGTGGTAGTGAACTTTGTTATCCGTTAGTCGCCTCTTACGACAACCACGGGAAGGGAGGGGGTGGCTATATTGTTTACTGTCGTAACCACACAGCAGATTAATAATATAAGATACATAATATTAATTATAGGTATTCTTCTTTTTTGTCAGATCAAGTTAAAGTCAAGTAGCGTTATATTAATCACACAACATTCTGTTAAAAATCGTACTATATCCCATAAGTTAAATCCGTCAGGGGCCAGGGCCAAGGTTAACATAAATATTATACCTAAACAGTTCTTCAGCTGTGTGGTCAAAGGGGGCTGACAAAAACGAATAGGTATTCCAAATCTGTTCCAAAATTGTTAAATTATAATGATTAGGTAATGAAATTATTAGTAAGATGTTTAATGTATTAAAATAAGAAATTTCTTTTTATTTATAACACTAAAATACTGTTACTGATGATAAAATATATAACTTTAATTGTAAAAAAAATCCTTGTTTTATTTATCGAATATTCCGTCGCAAGTCAAATCACTGGGTACATATTATATATAAAACAAAGTCTCTTCCCGCTGTCTGTCTGTCTGTCTGTATATATGCTTAGATCTTTAAAACTACGAAACGGATTTTGATGCGGTTTTCTTTAGTAAATAGAGTGATTCCAGAGGAAGGTTTATATGTACCTAGGTATAATACATGCATAATATAGTAGAGGAAAACTGATAGTTTTAAAGTTTTCTAATGTGATGTCGTAAATAAACACATTTTTTGCGCTTAGATTGCAAATATTTATCTTATATTTTATATTTAGTACTAGATGCTGCCCGCGACGTCGTCTGCGTGCGTTCACTGCTCGTTCCCCGTAGGTGATAGCGTGATAATATGTAGCCTATGTTCTGACCCGACTTCTTAATAATATTCGTACCAAATTTGAAGTAAATCCATGCAGTACTTTTTGAGTTTATCCCGGACATACATTTGAAGAAATAAACGTTCACTGCTCGTTCCCCGTAGGTGATAGCGTGATAATATATAGCCTATGTTCTGACCCGACTTCTTAACAATATTCGTGCCAAATTTGAAGTAAATCCATGCAGTACTTTTTGAGTTTATCCCGGACATACATACAGACAAACAGACAAACAGACAAACAGACAAAAATTCTAAAAACTATATTTTTGGCTTCGGTATCGATTGTAGATCACACCCCAAGTATTCTTTAAAAAAAATATTCAATGTACAGTTTTGACTTTTCTACCATTTTATTATATGTATAGATCAGCATTGCACCCGTGCGAAGCCGGAGCGGGTCGCTAGTAGGTACTCAAATAATTAAAAGCATCCCCGGAGGGCGAACATCCGTTCAAAAGCATTTTAAACTACCTACTTATATGTAGGTATATAATATTTAATAAATGATACTACCAGCTTTATGTATAGTACATATACCTATGTATGAATACATTTTTAATGTTTCACTAACTGTAAAGTCCATATTTGTTGTTACAATTTATAAAATCTACAGACAGAGCTACTGAGCTATCATTTAGTTAAGTCTACTAAAATCTAGGCATTAATGGCTTCAATACATATTAATTACCAAACATACCTATATAGGTACTTCCAAATATTAAGTTTACATTATACCTAATTATTGCAGTTTAAAAATTAAAACTTTAAAAGTTAAAAAATTCCTCTTTAATATTCAAGTTAGTAGGTACCTACCTACTCATTTGATACAAAAATACAAGTTTTTCACAACATACGATTTTTAATTTAACGTCGGGTTTATTTTATTTTATGTTTATTTTATTCTTTTAAACATTAAAAAAAATTAAAAAGGCCTTTTTATTTTAAATATTTACTTATAACGAAATTACAGCTATTAACAAAGCACAGAGTGAAACATTAATTATATAAAACCACAATATTTTAATCTACCACTTTCTGTGACATAATATCTTTAGTTCCAAGTATTTACACAATGACGTTGTCGTACTCGCGCTCTATTGGTCGGCATCTACGCAAGGCGCTGCTGACGCGAGCCTCGCCCATTCCGATGATAAACACTGCGGGTCTGCCCGCACATGGCGGACGGCACTGTACCGTAATAAAAGTGACAAAACAGTTTGTAAGAGCCGTATTTACTTCTTAAATGTTATTTATTGCTCTAAGTTGTGGGCGTAGCGATCACATTTATATATATTCTTTGAAACGCATCTACCATCACCATGTATAGCCCAGTACACTTGCCGCATTGATTCTGCCAGTACACTAGTACCTAATCGTTATTATTTTAAGACTTATACAAGTCACAATAAGTTGAACAAATAATGCGATTTGTGAAATGATCAATGGTAAATATACCTAGCTGTCTAGAACGCAAATCTGGCAGACAACGAACATTATGTCTTAGTACCTATTTCTCTAGACGTTTATTATTCAAAACAAAATTTAAATAATAGTGTGAAACTAAACGGATAAAATAGAAATAAAATAGAAGTTAAAAAGAAGAAATAAACTTATTCAGAAAATAACGAAATCAGGTACAACTGAGGAACAATAAATTCGGTGTTAAACAATAGCTTCTAAATTGAATAATTTGCATTGTGATATTCGCAAAGGGTTTCTTCGTAATTAACGGGACGTTGTCTCTCAAAGAGCTTTACTTTCTAACGCAACAAAAACTTCCTTGTTCTGAGTCTATTGTCTGTTTGGTGACTTACCGAAATAGTAACGTTATATGATGTATTTATTGCTCTATGTTGCTCGCAAAAAATTAACGACACGTGTTTATTGCTTTATTGCTTGTAACGTTTGAATACTATTTTATAAGCGCAAACTACAGCTAGAGTGACCAAAGAAATACTTGTTTTTTTTTTATGTTACTAAGTCGACAAACAAGCGTACGGCTTACCTGATGGTAAGTGACTAGGTACTGTAACCTATAGACGCCTGCAACACCAGAAGCATCGCAAGCGCGTTGCCGACCCTATCCTCAATCCCCTTCAGAAGCTCTGGTCACCTTACTCACCAACAGGAACACAATACTGCTTGAAACAGTATCTATTATTTAGGTGTGGTCTTCTGTAAGGTCGAGGTACTACCCCAGTCGGGCTGCTCCATATTTTGAGCAGAAAATTTCCTGCTGTGCCCTACCTCAGAGAAAAACTAATTAATTATTAATTTATTACCTATAACATTACAAGAAAGTTTGGGTGTCGGAGAACGCTACGAGTATAATAACAAAATAATTATAATGAGAACAGTTTTAGTTAGGGATCCCTAGTACATTTTTTTTAACCTGATCAGTATCAAGCTAATTTTTTGGGAGTGGCTACATTTTGATGAGGCGAACAAAAAGTTCCTCTTCGAAAACTCTCGATTGTGGTAGATAATAGAGTTAGCAGGAGGTAGAGCAACAGTGAGCGTAGGACCGGGATAACGTGAGACGCAATTTGTAGGACATTATTACTATTAAATTATATAGATATTAACTAACTAAAAGCAAAAAAAAAAATCAGAAAAAAATTAATTTGTGATGACCTTACGAGGTCATCAACTTGATGACCTCGTAATGTCATCAAAAATTATTACTAACCAGCTGATTTTTTTTTCTTTTAGTTACTTAATATTTATATAATTTGATGGTAATATTGTCCTCCAAATTGCGTGGTACGTTATCCCGGTCATACGCTCACTGCTGCTCTACCTCCTGCTAACTCCATTGTCTACCACAATCGAGAGTTTTCGAAGAGGAACTTTTTGTTCGTCTCATCAAAATGAAGCTACTCACGGAAAATTAGCTTGATACTGATCAGGTTAAAAAAATGTACTAGGGATCCCTACCTATTTTGTAGCGGAGTTTTTTGCCGCTTCTACCAATCCATTGATTTTTTTAACCAATCTATACTTATTATAAAAAAAAGTCCCCCGGCCGCGTCTTTCTGTCCTCCTGTCTGTCTGTCCTCCTGTCTGTCTGTCCTCCTGTCTGTCTGAACGCGATAAACTCGAAAACTACCAAACGGATTTTTATACGGTTTACAACAATAGAAAGAGTGATTCTTGAGGAAGGTTTAGGTATATAATTTATTATGCTTTTATGTAAATTAGCTGAAATACGGCGATAACTGTTGAAGAGGTCGCAAAAAATCTTGCCAACTGGGAGCTATCCACGCAAACGCCGCGTAAACTAGCAAAGATATAGTTGAGTAATGTACTAGCAAATTGAAAACCTATAAAAAATGCTACAAAAAAGTCCGCGATAGCATATCTCTATCTCTTATGGTTGACTTACAATAACCACTTTTATGTTCATATTTTTAACTAAAAACATTACGTTATTTTCAAAGCTATTTTCTTTAGTTCAGTATTAATCCTTATCCAAATGAATATGTTAGTTAGCTTAGGCATTTAATGCAGATTAAAATGGCCTTTACACTATATCAATTAGATGAATATTTTTTGAGATATCGTCGTTAGAAGTAAATAAAATTAACGCGCAACGAAGTAGGCACGGGTCGGCTAGTATATAATATAATTATGTTCATTAACCGACTTCAACAAAGGAGCCTCCTCCTTTGTTGAAGTCGGTTAATGTTCTTAATTATACTTTATTTTATACGTGAGTTATATTGCGGACGCGATTTGGAATAAAATTTTCTGTCATTTGATAAAAATCGTGATGATGTTGCCGTGGGCAATTATTATTGTTAATAGCTTAAATTTTAACAAAAAAAAAAAAAATTTTTTTTTCAAACAATTTATTTTTCATAGATACGAACTAAACACCTTTTATACCTTAGACATTTTATTTCATGTAAGCCCTTGGTCGAAATAAATGAGTCCTCTTTAGATGCACTTTGAGAGAAAATAATAGTTCGCGAGTCGTGTTTGACAGAACAGAGCTAACGAACTCTTTGTCTTTACTACACAGTACCTACTACACACTAATAGCTCTCTATCATATTCTGTAGTTCATTATTAATTATATGCTGACCTCATAACAAGATTAGGCGTAGGTGGGCTTGTGGAGATTATTTAAAAAGGTATCAATCACAAATGAAACAAATTCTTTCGGATTTTATCGCAGTTTATTACGTTTCTTAATTTCCCGACGTTTCGGATACTTTAAAGCAACCATGGTCACAGGAGGACTGGGGCATCTGTAGAAACTTTACCCTCATGCGCCTAAACAAGTTTCCCTTCAAAAATAATAATGTTTCATTTCTTATCATTGACGACATCTCACAGTGGGGTATTGAATACTATTAGGTACCTACTCACTGGAATAACTTGTTTTTATATTAAATTTCATATTTTAAAAGAATCAAAGAAAAACCGTATTTGAAACGCAAACAATTTTATTATGAGATGATCCTTTTATCGTGGGATACACATTTGGTCGACACGCTGGTACGGTGATCGTTTGTTTTCAGCCATCTTTCCTTCAATCATTTCATAGTCCACTGCTGAACATAGGCCTCCACTAATGTTGGCTACTCCGCCCGGTACTGCGCCTTCTGCATGCTGCACCTTCTCAACTCTTCACGTAGAAGGTGTAAAGAGGCTCCCCACACTCGAAGCACATGTATTGGTTGCCCGTGGGTAGCTCCCACAGTTCGTAAAACATTCTTTTGTCGATCTTTCCACACTTCTCGTGTGGAAAGTACTTGACGAAACAATCGTCAAACAGTTCACCATTGAGCATGTCTATGAGGACATTGAGACACCTCAATATAAGACTGGTCTTAAACCTTTTCGGCAAGTTTGACGACATCACCGTGTCAGCTACTTTAGCCAACACCAGTGCGTGGTGGTCGAACGGCACCATAGAGATCAGGCTCTTCGCCAACTGTTCTTCACTTTTCGAAGAGAGGGTGTCCATTGTTGTTATAATATTCGTCGGGTCGGTCGGTCTTCACTTCGAATGTGAACGCGGTTGAATGACAAGTTTTTGTCCGTTCGGTTTATATATAGGTCGGACATGCTCACTGTGTGTGTCTTTTAGCATCTAACCATGCTTAGTGCACTAATAGCTATTAATTATATTTAATTTACCAGTGTGATTATAATAATTAAAATCAAAAGGTAAATAAACGTATCTATACTGTTAACTAATGCAGTATTTATTTAATCATCGGTAATGTTCTACAATTAGTAACTATGTCGTTACCTTAAAGACATTTTGTAATATTTCTTTGAAGTAATTTATAATTATCTAATACTCAAGTGATTGCGTTCTTTAATAGCAATACATCGCACAGACATGCCACCACACGGCAAGCGTCTATAAACCCCAACCCCGTGCTCTACGCCCACATTAGTTGTGACGTACAAACCTCCAGTAGGTATCATAATAATTTCAAAAAAATAATGACTGCTTTAGGAAAAAATGAAACAATACATCTAAATTGAATAACTTGCTTTGTGACATTCGCAAAGGGTTTCCTCGCAACTAACGGGATGTTGTGTCTGAAAGAGCTCTACTTACCTTACAACACAATCGTTCGTCTTCCTGACTATTGTCTGTCAGATGACTTGCTATAATAATAACGCTCTCTGATACATTGTTTTATGTTTTGTGTTTCTTAAAAACCGTTTCTAACAACAAATAGTTATTGTATTATAACTTAATTACGTTCAATTCGTTTATTGGAAACAACGGCATATTATCACTAGATAATATTATAAAACAAAGTCGCTTCCCCCTGTCTGTCTGTATCTATGCTTAAAATTTTAAAACTACGCAACAGATTTTAATGCGGTTTTCTTCAGTAGATAGAGTGATTCAAGAGGAAGGTTTTTATGTAGGTATAATCCAAGAGGTTTCTAACGTATCTTTTATTGTAGATAGTATTTATTTTCAGCATTGCAACTGTGCGAAGCCGGGGCGGGTCACTAGTTATGAATAACTTGTAGAAGTAAAAATATCTTATATCTTGGTTTCGATCAAGTCGTAAGAAAGGAATACACAGCACATTTAAAGAAAAACTAAAATTACTGAAAAAATAATACCTACTAAAAACTATAAGTCAGAACTCCTGAGCAAAATTTCAATTCATTATCCCTCGCATACCATGGCATCCCATTGTGATTTGCTTATAAAACCCAGAGAACAAAACTGAGTTATTATTCCCTCATACCTAGACTGAGTAGGGTCTACAGTAATTTATATACAGATAAAAACGAGTCATTGGACATCTATGCAGACGAAATAATTGTGTTTGCTCGCAAACGAAAAAAAACCGACTTCAATTACATCGACAAGTATACGTAATTATAATACAACGTAATAAAACGAAAAAATAGTCAAGTAAATACGCGCTATTAAAGATTACCTACTCAAAAAGTTGTAGGTAATCAGATCTCGATCTAATTTAAACAAAACTATAGGTATACATGACAAGTATTAGCTTTCGCTTAAAGTAAGAAACATCAAAACCACTACAAGGAGTAAAAAGTTATGCGGTATAATACAACGTAGGTCGACGAAAAAGTAGTCAAGTAAATACGCATTATTAGATATAACTCTAAAAGTACTTGTCAGATCTCAATTAAATTTAAATGGGACCACATGACACGCAACACCTTTCAATTAAAACAAAATTGATCGAAATCGGTCCACCCAGTCAAAAGTTCTGAGTTAACATACATAAAAAATACAGTCGAATTGATAACATCCTCCTTTTTTGGAATTCGGTTAAAAAAAAGAAGTCATTTGATTCCTCAATTCGAAAGCTATGTAGCACTAATGTGAATTTAAAATACAATAGTTATTTAGTTCTATTATTTTTATGTTTTTTTTTTAAATCCTGCATGCTTAAAATTTTTAGAATAGGTAGATGACTTAATTGTCTAAAGCGCATGCTGTAACTACGTTAGGAATTATATGTAGGTATATTTAATACTTAGGCATACTTATAACTCATTGTAATTTTTTTAAACATGTTATTCTGTTGGTGGCTCTTTTTTTAAATAAATAAATAGAAAATTATATTATTTTTCTAAGATTTCACTTCGCTCGCTTCAGCCTGTAATATGTATCCCACAGCTGGGCAATAGCCTCTTTCCCCGTGCTTATCAGGTGTACATAATAGCAACTGGGAATAGGTACTGTTAAATTCAGACTAAACAAGAATTTATCAGTATTTTTTTTTGGAAAGTTGAGACAAGACAGAACTAGTTATTTGAAGGATTTAAGCTTTGAACAACATTTCAAAATTAAACTTCAATAATTGTGTTTGCTCGCAAACGAAAAAAAACCGACTTCAATTACATCGACAAGTAATACAACGTATTAAGACGAAAAAATAGTCAAGTAAATACGCGCTATTAAAGACTAGCTTCTGCGCGCGACTTCGTCGGCGTGGACTCCGCTCCTATTGGTCTTAGCGTGATGATACATAGCCTATAGCCTTCCTCGATAAATGGCCTATCTAACACTGAAAGAATTTTTCAAATCGGCCCAGTAGAACCAGAGATTACCGCGTTCAAACAAACAAACAAACAAACAAACAAACAAACAATCAATCAAACAAACTCTTCAGCTTTATATATTAGTATAGATTACTCAAAAAGTTGTAGGTAATCAGATCTCGATCTAATTTCACGAAGACTACATGACAAGTACCTATTAGCTTTCGATTTAAGTAAGAATCATCAAAATCGGTACACCGAGTAAAAAGTTATGCGGTATAATACAACGTAGGTTTAATCTGAAAAAGTAGTCAAGTAAATACCTACGCATTATTAGATATAACTCTAAAAGTACGTGTCAGATCTTAATTTAAAAAAAATCGGTCCACGCAATCAAAAGTTCTGAGCTAACATACATAAAAAAATACAGTCGAATTGAGAACCTCCTCCTTTTTTGGAAGTCGGTTAAAAATTTAAGTATCTATTAAAGAAATAGCAGAACATCAGTGTTATGTAACTCATAAAATATTGCATTCGGTAGAAAACTAATCTTAAATATCTGACCTCTTGCTCCATTTCAAACAAAAGGCTAGCAAAAAAAAAAAAACATTAAGTATTTACGAGTACAGCGCATGTGGTATTACCATTCGGCAGTTGCTTTTGAAAAATCTGATTTGTTTAAGATCTTTACAGAAATTTTTACTTTATAATTCACTAGCCGACCTGTGCCCACTTCGTTGGGCGTTAATTATTATTTTTGTGATGCAAGTATATACTTACTAGCTGTACCCACGACTTCGTCCGCGTGGAATTTAACAAAAAAGTTAAAAAAAAGTTCGATAAAATGATCTTTGATATAGCGATGCAGGGCAGAGGGGATGGACTCGCCCGCGCCGTTATAGGCATCTCAAGGAAAGAACGCTCAACGCTGGCTCGCCGAGCATTAAATGTTTCGCTGCTACTTACTTCTAACGACGATATCTCAAAAACTATTTATCCGATTAATATAGTGTAAAAAGCAATTTTAATCTGCATTAAATGCCTAAGCTAAATAACATATTCATTTGGATAAGGATTAATACTGAACTAAAGAAAATATCTTTAAAAATAACGTAATGTTTTTAATTAAAAATTTTAACATAAAAGTGGTTATTGTAAGTCAACCCTAAGAGATAGAGATATGCTATCGCGGACTTTTTTGTAGCATTTTTATAAATTTTGAATTCGCTAGTACATTATAAAACGATATCTTTGCTAGTTTACGCAGCGTTCGCGTGGAAAGCTCCCCGTTGGCGAGATTTTTTGCGACCTCTTCAACATTTATCGCCGTATTTCTGCTAATTTACATTAAAACATAATAAATTATATACCTAAACCTTCCTCAAGAATCACTCTTTCTATTGTTGAAAACCGTATAAAAATCTGTTACGTAGTTTTCGAGTTTATCGCGTTCAGACAGACAGACAGACAGACAGGAGGACAGAAAGACGCGGCCGGGGGACTTATTTTTATAATAAGTATAGAAGATATAGAAGATAGATAGATATAAAAGTTTTCATCTTAGGTACTCGAATTTCTTCGACTTGATTTACATATAACTATTATTTTTCATTGAATTTTTTGTTCAATCACAATAAAATATAGCCTATATCACTCCTGAATAGTGTAGCTTTCTGTTAGGAAAATAATTTTCATGATCGGCTAGGTACCTATTTGCTAAGATTATCCCATACAAACAAAGTTAGAAACTTTACCTTTTTATAATATTAGTAGGTATAGATAACTCAACACACTGTACAATTTTATTATAGACAAATTTATAATATCCTGCTCCTGTGGGGGATTGGGGTATAGGGGGTGGGGAATAGGGTTGGCAACGCGCTTGCGATGCTTTGGTGTTGCAGGCGTCTAAAGGCTACGGTCTTACCATCAGGTGAGCCGTACGCTTATTTGCCAACCTAATTACATTAAAAAAAAATCATTTTAATTTTTTTTCATTTAGAAAAAATGTATAATTTCTTTAATTAAATTGCAATTTAATAATTGTTTTTCATTCTCGGTTACTTTTCTCGCGTTCTGAGTGACAGAATGATGTTACGTAGCCTATTATTATTAACTAGCTGACCCCGCAAACGTTGTTTTGCCATATATTTACATATATAGATAACCTTGATGTGTTGACAATATAATTGATGTCACCAAAATTAAATGTCTTCCAAGTAAAAAATGCTATTCCATATTTATAAAAAAATTATCTAATCATACAGCGGCAGCGGTGACACCAGCTCTCGACTTAAACCAAAAGGTACATTAAGTCTGGGACTGACCGCGTCTACTGTAGATAAATTATCGCGGTATAGTTTAATAATCTTTAAGTTATCCGTGCCGCTGAACGCCATGATGCTGCCGCGTTACCGGTCGCTCAAATTTTACCCCTCATGCACCTAAATAAGTTACACTTAAAAAAAAAATGAAACAATCGAAATGTTTTCTATTTAAAACCCATTAATATTCACAAAGGCCGGTTTATTACGAAACCGGTATTAACATAGAAAAATACGTAAATAACGTTACTGTTTTGGCAAGTCGTCTAACAGACAATAGATTGGGGTAGTACCTCGACCTTACAGAAGACCACAGCTAAATAATACTGTTTTCAAGCAGTATTGTGTTCCTGTTGGTGAGTAAGATGACCAGAGCTCCTGGGGGAGATCGGGGATAGGGTCGGCAACGCGCTTGTTGCGATGCTTTTAGTGTTGCAGGCGTCTATAGGCCAGTCTTACCATCAGGTGAGCCTTAGGCTTGTTTGCCAACCTAGTTACATAAAGAAAAAAAAAATTGATCCAGGAAGAGCTGTTGTTGAGTAGGTACCTATGGGCATTTATTGTCGCTATTAATTAATATTGTTAAGTGACACAGAAGCGACAAACATCAATATATAACGTCAAGTTAGTTGCGAGGATAGGTACCCTTTGCGAATATCACGATGCAAGTTATTCAATTTGTATTTTGTTTTATCTTATTAGCACACACTTAACCCCTAACTGGTATCCTGGGGGCCGCGCGGTCCCCAACTCCCCACGCATGACGTTTTCTTGGATTTCTAATAAACTAAGCATCGTGAGCAGGTGCAATTTTAAGTATTCATATAAATAGATATAACTAATAAAACCAGTATTAGATATCAGTTTAAAAATTAATCAATAAGAAAGTGGGTAGTTTTTTTTAAATGACTATCTATTACTTCACTTAAGGTAGGTAGGTATATAAGTGTAGAAAGATAGAATTTGCTGAAACTGTAAACTAAAATAAATATTTATAGATGTAATCTGTTTAAATTATATATATTTTTATTATATTTATAACGCAACTACGTTAAGCTAGATACTACCTATTTCCAGTCTACCAGCTTGCTTCTCATAACAAAAGCAAAGTGAGACCAATATGATAAAATTACATGTAAAAAATTTATCTATTAATGTAACAAAGTATTAATAATAGTGTAATAAGTTTCAAACACAATACTCTCCGGGTTTTCAAAGAAGATCTTATAATATGTTCAAATAGCGGGCGTTGAACTTGGCAGCTGGACCAGCGATTTACAAAATTTTATATTTCCACTTGTTTAGGAATTTAGAGATGTATCAAACACTTTGATACCTACAATTATTTTAGTAGTATTTAAGATTTTAACACTATTAGGTAGGTACTATATACTTAAAAAAACAGTGAATTTAAATAAATCTATATCTATATAGATATAAATAAGGTAGGTGCGGTCAATAAGGCCTGTCGGGTAATAAGGCCTAAGCAACAGAAACCCGACTTAGAATATTCTCCGCCGACTGAAGTCACAGTCATAGGTAGCTTACCATCACAGATGGCACCCTAAACTTGTCGCGACTTGCTAGCCCGCGTTCTGCCCCCAGTGCGGCGTTATTCATCGTGGCCGGCAGAAGCTCAGCTTGAATTATAATATAACGGTCGAACCAAAGGTTAGTAATTTTTGAAATATTACTTTTTTCCACAATATTTTGCAGTTTAATGTTCTATTAGTTCATGCTTTAGAGGTATGTGTTGTGGGAATAGTATAAATTAGACTGAATAATGTTATTTTAAAATTTTCTTCGCAAAGTTGTCGGTGGTTAATAAGGCCTATAAAATTCGACCATAGGCCTTATTACCCTCCCTTTTTCAGCATCATCAAGTGACTATTTTACTGTTTATTTTATGCCTTTAGAAATGTTAGTCCCATCCACGCCAATGCCCCCGGGACACCCCAGCCATCAACATCAATGCAATAACAAAGAATTGATCATACCCCAAAAAGACCATCCGAAAGGTTTTACAGAATGGTTTATGATAGTTCAAGTTCAAGGATAATTTAAAAGAACATCGTTTAAGCAGCTCCTGTCTACACTAGCTAAAAATACCGAAAAGACACCAACAGTCAGAAGATAAGCAATAAATTATAGAGGAATTACTCCAGTCACCAAAGACCTGTTTAATAGAAATAAAATAGAAAGAAAGACCTTAAAAATGAAAAATACCGGAAAGGCGGAGATCACTAAAGAGAATAGACTGTCACGCATGTAAGCAGGATCAAGAAGCTGCTATGAGGATGTGTTGCAAATGCAGCAAATGGTACCATGAGGAGTGCGTTGGTTTGTCAGAGGAGGACGATGATGATTTTGAGTGTCCAGACTGTTCCTAATTTAAAAAAAAAATTTTTTAAGTCTTTAATGTGATTATCGCATTACTATTATTTTATGGACCTCATTTACCAAATATAAGAAGTTTATTTTGTTTTATTTTATAGGTTAAAGTATTAGGCCTTATTATACTACCATAGTTTAATAAGGCCTAAAGACAGTGTTTTTAAAAATGTTTAATTTAGATTATGTTTATGGTAGAAGTTGCCGGTTTTCGTTTATAATGTTTATTGATTGATATAAATGTTTAATTTACATTAAAATTTGTTGATTATCTTAAATAGTTTTTGATTTATTTGAATTCCCGCTTAGCTAGGCCTTATTGGCCGCACTTACCTTAAATAAAATTGGTGTGTCTATTTGTAATATTAAAATAACAGCTTTTTAGGGTTTCGTACCCAAAGGGTAAAAACGGGACCCTATTACTAAGACTTCGCTGTCCGTCCGTCCGTCCGTCCGTTCGTCCGTCCGTCACCAGGCTGTATCTCAAAAACGGCGATAGCTAGACAGTTGAAATTTTCACAAATTATGTACCTATTTCTGTTGCCGCTATAACAATAAATACTAAAAACAAAATAAAATAAATATTTAAGGGGGGCTCCCATACAAAAACGCGATTTTTTTAAAAATTTGTATACCTACTGTTGTTTACATAGTCAATGGTACGGAACCCTTCGTGCGCGAGTCCGACTCGCACTTGGCCGATTTTTTTACTAAATGCATATGGATGTATACCTACACGGTACATATACCAAGATAACATTTTTTACAATTTTTGTCTGTCTGTCTGTCTGTTTGTTCCGGCTAATCTCTGAAACGGCTTTTGACGGGACTTTCACTGATAGATAGCTGATGTAATAAGGTGCAATTTAGGCTAATTTTATTTTTGATTTTTTTTTATAACTGCGAACTGAACAATAACCTATTTGTTAAATTCCACGCGGATGAAGTCGTGGGCACAGCAGCTAGTTTAATATAAAATTTAAGGTGCTCCAGAAATAGCATGTAGGTGTTTTTACAGTATAGTAGGTAGGTATAGTTGTAATAGGTATTAGTTAGTGTTCTCAGCGATGTCTAATTTATGTAAAGTGTTTGGTGATTGAAATTCTGTTGTAAATACATTGTTAAACATAAAACAAATCGTAATGTTAGGAACTGCTGGACAATTTTTTGTATTTTTATTTTTACCCCCATATGTTGATAGTTCATAATATAGGTAAGTGACCGTGTTTTCAATGAGAAAATAAATATTCTTTATACCTATGTCATCAACGGACGGACACTATATTTTAGTAATTTGAACTGTTCTCTTGAGTTTTGCGTTTGCTTGGTCTCGGAACCTCAATAGCGCGTAAATGTTAAGTAGGTACCTATAGTAAGTTCAACTCATCTTTGCGCGCGGGTATAATATGTGTGTAGTGACGCGACCGTCGCACTGTCCCTGACCGTCTGCTACACAAATTAAAGTTGTATAATTACAAGCGCACGCACACATAGAGCCGCGCGCAAAGATGACTTGAACTAACTATAGGTACCTACTCATTTTAGACTTGACTTAAGGCTAAGTTTAATTTATAAGCTAAGTTTAATTTATAAGTTTAAATAATAATTTAAAAATAGGTTCTTCGGTATAGGAAAGGAAAATAACAATGAAAATGTTTTATTAATAAGTATAAAATGCGTTTATTTGCATTTATTTATTAGGTACATGTCTTATATATAAATGTATTATAAACTAAAGGCAAGGAAAAATCGTTCAAAGTACCTACATTTACAATATAATGTGTAGCTACCTAATTATAATTTAATTGAACAAAGCATCGTCGAGAGTCAGCTGCTGTTGTCAAAGTGCTGGAGGGTCTGCCGCCTCCGCCGCGTGTCCTGGAGATAATATTGTATAATATTAAAACATAATAATCGTAATTATTAATTTAAACATTTCTCGTTAATGTTATATGTGTATGTCTATGTGTGTTTTGTGTGTATGTGTTTAATCTCATATTGACTTACCTAATTAGTGTGTGTCTGTCACGCGTGTCGTCCGTTCAGCACACATTGAACCAGAGACACGCGGTGACAATCATTTACAGCAATTCGTGCATCGCTTCGAAAGCAAAGAACCTTTAAGTCGCGTCAGTTCGTTGCAAAGGTATGTCACTTTTAAAGCCAGATGCAGTTCCCGCAGCTTCCGCTTGTCACGACTCTGCTTCGCGGCAATGTTGTTCATCTCCCTCTGACGTCTGTACGAATCGTCCACATTTTTTCCCGTCTGGGCGGTACGTCGCATCCTTGGGTTATATTTCAAAAGAGATCCGCCATTTCTCTGAGATATTGCTCTGAGTACGTCCCTTTCAAATCTTTGAAAGTTGGTATCGTTTTCCAGAGTATCGACGTCTGCCATAAAATGTGGATGACTACCTTCGCTTGATGAATCCGGTGAAATTGAAGGCGTTGCTCTCATTGCAATGGGAAAACACACGGCTTCAGGCTGTGTTGGTGCTGCAAGTGGCACAGCATCAGCGTGAACAAGACTCGGCAAATTTTCTGAGGCTGGTGGTGCGCTGTCGGTGTGTCGGTTCACTGACAGATCTGTTGGCGCGTTGACTTCAAACGGTCTCCAGATAGACATGGTTGATGGTTGCGTTTGCGAGTAACTAGTTGCAAGCGAATAGTTGAAGGAATGAAGTGGACGGCTCCTTTTATACGCAAGGGGTGTGGCCTTAATTGTGCAGCCCGTCCCCACAAGGGTTCCGCTACTTGCGTTAACGAAACTTATTTAAACAAAAGATCTATTGTTGTTATTGCGGTCTATTGTTGTTAGTTTCGTCAAGTGACATTTGATAGAAATTCTCGCTTGTTATTTTGTCCTATCTATAAAGATTTATAGACCAAATTTATAACCAGAGCTGACAGTTAGATGTGATTTAAAAAACGAATAAATTTTTTATTAAAGATTTTATTATTAGTTTAGTAGCATTACCTATGCTTAATATAAATCTATACAAATAAATAAAACTGGTGTATCTGTTTTAACCGCTTTTTACTACAGTAGGTACATATACCAAAATAACATTTTTAACATTTTTTGTCTGTCTGTCTGTCGTCTGTTTATTCCAATCTCTGAAACGGCCCGACCAATTTTGATGGGAATTTCACTGACAGATAGCTGATGTTATAAGGTGCAACTTAGGCTACTTTTATTTTAAACCTTTATTTAATTTTAGAACTCCGCGAAGTGAACAAAAACTTTTTTATTAAATTCCACGCGGATGAAATCACGGGAACAGCTAGTATGAATAATAAAAATAGAATGAGTGGGTAGTATAAATAGTTAAAATATCTAATGGTTTTATAAGTCGCAGCGCTGTGCTGTACCGGATATAACATAACTGGGTATAATGAAACAATTGTACCAAGTTTTCGATCATTTAAGTGTTATATCGAGTAATGAAACATATTGTACCTATATACATTGTTGAAGGTATAGCAGGTACATAGCTACCAAAAACATGCGTTTTAATATATTATTACGATAATCCATCAAGACTATAATAAATTATAACAGACGACAATTAAAACAAACAAATATAAAAACATGCAATTAGTGATAAGCATTTGTTTGCAAACTATAGGGTAAAACCGGGATAGATGCCCCAGCGGGATAGTTGCCTCACATTCTAAAAACCTAACTTCCCGAACTCGAGACTAAAAATTAATCGCATGAGTAGGAGCCGAAGTCACCCCGTACATAAATTACCCAGGGACAGTCGTACGATGAGGACGCGTTTTGCTAGTGTGTGTAATTATTTCCGCGGCGAAATTGAAAAACACGTCAAAGTTTTAAGGGTTAGTATTTAAGGTTGTGTAACTTTATAATTAGTAATAAATTCTGTTATATTTTTCATTACCTCAATAAACTGGTTCATTGAGTCTGTATCTAGGTGTAAATAGATGCTATTTTGTTTATAATTTATTTAAAAAATACGGGGGCATCTATCCCTATCACAAAGGATAGTTGCCCTGATTTTTCGAGGTATAGGTGCCCTTAGGGGCATCTATCCTTTCATAGACCATATAAGGACTAACTGTATATTTTAAAAATATTTTTATTCTCTGTTATATTATTTATATATTTACGTATATTTATATTTTATATTTAGACATTTTAATAATTTTAGCAGAACTATGCCACGAAAATATAAAAAAAGGAAGGAATGCGAGCTAATATAGAACAAGAAACACTTTCGAAAATGCTAATAGAAGCTTTACCTATTCCAAAAATCCCTTTGACCATGGCTAAGAGGGCGAAACAATCAGCAGATATTTATAATTCTAATCCATACTAATATAATAAAGCTGAAGAGTTTGTTTGTTTGATCGTTTGTTTGTTTGTTTGTTTGAACGCGCTAATCTCAGGATCCACTGGTCCGATTTGAACAATTCTTTCACTGTTAGATAGCCCATTTATCGAGGAAGGCTATAGGCTATGTATCATCACGCTAAGACTAATAGGAGTGGAGTCCACGCCGACGAAGTCGCGCGCAGAAGCTAGTGAAAATATAAAACACAAGAAGGGTGTAGCTGACAGAAAGGCAAAACAAATAAAAATTAAGTTTGACCAGAAAAACAAGACTGAAACTACCAAAGAACTTAGGAAAACAAAGAAAGAAGCCACAAATAAAAAACAAGACAAAAAAGTCTTTTAGTGAAAATGACGGTGACAAACTAGGTGATTTGTGTGATACCTAAAGAAAATGATAATTATTTAAAACTATATCAAGAACGAGCATCATTAAAAAGACAAATTATTTACAGTGCAATCAGCGAAGATGAAGATAATCCACATAATTTGAAAGTTAAAGGAAAGAAAACTAAAGATTTGCCCGTAAAGAAAACTAAGAGAGATCGACAGGATAACCCTAAAAGTACAAGTAAGGATAACTGCATTTAATGTTTTGAAAACTATAAGAATACGAAGTCGCAATCCAACTGGATTCAATGTGTAGTCAGCCAGAACTGGCTACATGAAATCTGTACACTTTTCAGAAATTATTGCTCAAGATGTGGAAAATTAAAAATACTATCCGGCTAAATTTCAATTAACTTGGTTAAAATAATGAAGATAATTAAAATAGGAGTAGAACTATTAGAATTTTAATTGAGTATTTCGTTTACACGGTATAAAGGGCATCTATCCTCCACTGCAGGCATCTATCCTTCTCAGAATTTTCATAGTGGGGCAACTATCCATACAGGTAGGCATCTATCCTCCAAAAAAAGGTTCCACGAAAAGTTAATTTCTGTTAAATATGTATTTGATAGGTTAAAAAATAGTAATAATAATTCAACATAAAGGACTGAACTAGCTATGTTAGTAAAAATTATTCGTATAAAATTCATATTTTTAAAATTAGGTGACTATTTCAAAAAGTGGGGCATCTATCCCGGTTTTACCCTAAACAAATTACATCATTAGTTACAGTTGGTGACAATAGTTGTCAACAGGATGTGTTAATGCTTAGCTGAGTGACTGCAGACGACCACTTTGTTGAGTTGTAGGTAATGATCGGTGATGAATACACGTTTTAATAAAATAATACTTCAACTAGCGACCCGCTCCGGCTTCGCACGGTTGCAAAAATAAATATTTGCAATCTAAGCGCAAAAAATGTGTTTATTTACGACATCACATTAGAAAACTTTAAAACTATCAGTGTTCCTCTACTATATTATGCATGTATTATACATATAAACCTTCCTCTGGAATCACTCTATTTACTAAAGAAAACTGCATCAAAATCCGTTGCGTAGTTTTAAAGATCTAAGCATATATATAGACAGACAGACAGCGGGAAGAGACTTTGTTTTATACTTCAATGTTGATGATATTTAGAACATTACAGTTTGGAATAGACCAGTGTTCCGCAATTGGTGTACCGCGGCACACTGGTGTGCCGTGGTCGTTTATTGGTGTGCCTCGGAAAAATAAAGTTTACGTTTATTGATTAATAATAAATATTGTTTCAATGATTAATAAATAAATGTTGGTTAACGTTACTTAAAAAATGATTTTTCATTTGTGGTGTACCTCCAAAATATTTTCCTATTCCTAGGTGTACCTTGAACACAAAAAGTTTGCGGAACACTGGAATAGACCATCGTTATAGTGCAGTTTAGGTTACCGTACCGTACCTACCTACCTACCTATAAACTAAAGTTACAAAGACTTAAAAGTTTGAATTCTTCCGAAATGCATTTTAAATTTTGAAGCTGACGAGAAAAATATATCTACCGATCCAAATCAGTAAAGTTCCCATTAAACGATTTCATCATTCTTCTTCGACTAGCGCGTTCTCCTTCATTATAGTCCAGTCCACCAGTTCCAGAAAAATCACCACTTTTTGGAGAAAATCATTAGCTTTTGTTCAAGTAGATACAAAAATTATTATAAACAAAGTATGAATTTTTTTTTCAACTTTTGTACCGAGATCTTGTTAATTATATAGGTAGGTACCTATATAAGAAAGGCTCTACGAAATGAAACACCTATACCTACGACAATTATTTAAACTTTTTTTTTTCATTTACAATTTAGACGTAATTTTGAGAAAATTTTGTTAGTTAACAATCGTTTAACTTGTTGAAAAATTAACTTTAAGTAAAATTTCCAACGGGAATTAAGTATTTATTTATATAGTGTTCAGACTACACCATAATTTTTTCAAATTAAAAAAATTTATTAAAAGCCTTAAATAAATTAATCAATGTGTCGTACCTACTCGCTTTTGACGCCGCGCGCGCAACCTAAAATGTCACGCGAAGACCCACTTTCAGCTTTAAATTAAAATTTTAAATAACGGAGATGGAGTTCCAAAAGCTACGAGTTTTTTATTGAAAATTTCCTCCTCTTTCAGAATCTTTTTTTGAAATTTTTATTATTAATAGTTTATGAAATATTGGCAAAAAACGAAAAGCCATTTTTTTCCTTTGTTTAATTGTTTATAACTTTTGCAATTTTTATGTGCAATAATATATGTGTAATAGTTCTACTACGTGAATGGCAAACAATTTACCTATGTTTGTGTTTCGGATTCGCAAGGAGCTACTCGGTGTACAAATATTAAATTGATTTATGTATTTGATATTTTATGTTAGTTTGAGTTTGACAAATAGGTAGTTATCGTTAGACATGTTTTTCTATTCTACTGCTGCTAAACCGATACTGCTGAGCCCGCGACTACGTCCGCGTGGAATTTAACAAAACAGTTATTGTTCAGTTAGCAGAATTATAAAAAAAAATCTAAAATAAAAGTAGCCTAAGTTACTCCTTATTACATCAGCTATCTGTCAGTGAAAGTCTCATCAAAATCGGTCCAGCCGTTTCAGAGATTAGCTGAAACAAACCGACAGACAGAGAGACAAAAATTGTAAAAAATGTTATTTTGGTATGTGTACCGTGTATACATTCAAATGCATTTAGTAAAAAGCGGTTATTTTAATATTAGGTACAAACAGACACTCCAATTTTATTTATTTGTAGGTATAGATAAGATCTTATATCTCAACATAAATTTCAACAACATCAACATAAATTTAAAGGTTTTATTTGAAAAAAATAAAATAAATAAAGCGTATTATTCGGTGCAGGATTATTACATAGTATTAGATGATATGCTGTGTGGCTACGGCATAGAATTTAGCCTCCCCCTCTCTTCCCGTGGGTGTCGTAAGAGGCGACTAAGGGATAACATAGTTTCACTACCACCTTGGAACTTAAAAAGCCGACCGATGGCGGGATAACCATCCAACTGCTGGCTTTGAAGTACACAGGCCGAAGACGGGCAGCAGCGTCTTCGGTGCGACAAAGCCAGCCCTGCGGTCACCAACCCGCCTGCCCAGCGTGGTGACTATGGGTAAAACACATGAGTTCACGCCATTATTGGCGTGAACTTGTGGAGGCCTATGTCCAGCAGTGGACTGCGATAGGCTGAAATGATGATGATGATGAAATGATGATTAGATGATAAAGATGTGTGGACTTAGTGACGCTGTATTTGAGTATTTCATGCAAGATATTACTAATTTTGTACTAAAACACAGATTATATCATTTTCAAAAGAGTAACTGCGGAGTTTCTTGCCGATTCTTCTCTGCAAAATCTAGGTACATTCCGAATCGGTGGTAGCTTCACTTTTACAAAAAAAAAAAACACTTTAAAATTGTAATTTGTAAAATGACAATTCGAAAGTGCTCTTGGGGCCTATTTGAATATTAACAAATAAATTTAGAAATAATCGTCGAAAACCGAATGCGAGTCAATTGTAACAATTGATTTAATTATAGTGGAGTTGGTGATTAACTGACCAGACGTACTTTACGACGTTTTAACGACATATTTGCATGCTTATCACTCTCACATCCAAATTAATAATTTAATTACACAATTAAGTATTATAATTATTTGTTTTATAAACAAATAGTAATTGTGTTTGCCTTTATTTCTACGAACAACGTAACAAACGAACAACGTCACAAACGTAAAATTAATATTACATTGAAGTACCTACGTAGAAACAAAATGTGTTTAGTGGGTACGAGCGTTATTTACTTATTTAACACTGAATGTACTTAACATTATATAGGTAAGTTGGGATCGTGTGCCTGTGTCGTGTAATATTCTCAGATGTGTGTCAATAATTACAAATATTTTACAAGTTATTTCTTGCACACATTGAAAATTCTATGAAAATCTTCGTTAAACAAAGTATAAAAATTAGAAAAAAAGCTCCTAGACTTATAATTAAACTAGCTTCTCCGCTCCTATTAGTCTTAGCGTAATGATATATAGGTAGCCTATAGCCTTCCTCGATG
The DNA here is from genome assembly GCA_905220545.2 of Melitaea athalia. NCBI lineage: Eukaryota > Metazoa > Arthropoda > Insecta > Lepidoptera > Nymphalidae > Melitaea > Melitaea athalia. The sequence continues at coordinate 19,408,639 of HG992191.1, read as the reverse complement.
AATGTGCTATCTAACACTGAAAGAATTTTTCAAATCGGACCAGTAGTTCCAGAGATTACCGCGTTCAAACAAACAAACAAACAACCAAACAAACTCTTCAGCTTTATAATATTAGTATAGATTAGGTACAATATAATATAATAGTTGGTACCTGCAACGCACTATTATCTATAGGTACCTACTAATATTATAAAGCTTGTTACAAAACAGTTTGTTTTTTTGTTTGTTTGCTTGAATGCGCTAATCAGAAAGTACTGGTCCGATTTGAAAAATTATTTATACCTATACAAATAAATAAAGTCGTAGTGTCTGTTTGTAATATTAAAATAAACACTTTTTACTAAAAATGCATATTATGTATACACATACTTTAAAATTGTAATTACCACATTGTAATTACACGGTACCTACATATAGGTACCAAAATAACACACTTTTTCAATTATTGTTTGTCTGTCTGTCAGTCTCTTTGTTCCGGCTAATCTCTGAAACAGCTGGACCGATTTCGACAGGACTTTCTCTGGCAGATAGCTTGCGTAATAAGGAGTAACTTAGAGTACAACTTTTATTTTAGAAATTTATTTATTTTATAACTCTGCGAACTGAACAATAACTTTTTTTGTTAAATTCCACGCGGACGAAGTCGCGGGCACCGCTAGTTAATATATAAAATTATTTATATTTATTTAATAGGCTATAGGTTTTATATCATCACGCTAAGACCAATAGGAGCGGAGTCGACGGTCGAAGTCGCGGCAGAAGCTAGTTTATTATATATAGGTACAAATTATTTGTTATATAAAAACACAATTACTGTTTAAACTAGGTCCGCGTTGTTCTTTGTTGAAATTTTGACAGAACTCGTACATAGAAGTCGGCACCATTTTTATTTTCATTTTATTTTCATTTTTATTTTTATTTTTATTTTTATTTTTATTTTATTTTTATTTTATTGACACACCAACAGCATAACATACCTACAACATATTGCAAAATCTTACATCTAATAATAAACATACCTACACAGTATGCATGCAATTTAAAGGTGCATACAGCACTCAAAAACTGTTACTCGATAAAATATTAGGAAAAAAAATTTACGACACGTTAATAGTCTCATTAATATTAGTGAGTTGAGAAGGATAGTTGTATATTATCGTTAAAAATAAGAATAAGATAGTAATATTACCAACATACGTTAATTATTTACCAACTATTGTAAAATTTGTAAAAAACTAAAAAACAAAAAAAATTCCATCTTTTTTTATACATGATAACAATCCACTGAACAACGCAAAAAAGGATTATTATTATTATTTTTCACCGACTTCCAAAAAACGAGGAGGTTCTTATATGGATTGTACGTTACATGTTACATAAAACAATATGTAGGTATGTTACCTCAGAACTTTTCCGTGGACAGAATTCGATGTTTTTTTTTTAATAGGAAGGTGGTGCTTGTCATAAAGTAGTAGGTACCATTTAAATGTCATTACAATGTGACAAGTACCTAGGTACTTTTCTACTTATACCTAATAATGCGTATTTATTTTATTATTTTGCTCATCGACCTACGTTGTATTAAACCTCATAACTCTTTACTGTTTGTACCCATTTCGATAACTTCTTTCTTAATCAAAAGGTGGTGCTTGTCATGTAGTAGGTAGGTAGGTACTATTTAAATATATCCAAGACCTGACAATTAAGTGCTTTTTGAGTTATCTCCAAGAACGCGTATTTACTTGACTATTTTTTCGTCTACCCGCTTTGTATTACCTACTAGTCCGTGTAATTGAAGTTGTTTTTTTTTTCGATTTCAAGCAAACACTATTATTTTTTGTAGTCTATAACCGTCCAAAATAAATCGTTTACTTATTATATTATACAAAAAAAAAATTGTTTTTTTTTTATATTTGAAACAGTATCTAATATTAATAACTAGTGGACCCGGCAGACGTTGTCCTGCCCGAAAAACAGCTACCAAATTTGATTGCTTACATACCGATAGCAGCGCCACCTACCGAGTCCAATTGAGATAAAAAAGTATCCTGTATCCGTGTCCTGGTTCTAAGCTACCTCCCTACCAATTTTCAGCCAAATCAGTTCAGCCATTCTTGAGTTATAAATAGTGTAACTAACACGACTTTCTTTTATTATATGTATAGACTAGCGACACGCTCCGGCTTCGCACGGGTGCAATGCTGATACTAAATATAAAATATAAAATAAATATTTGCAATCTAAGCGCAAAAAATGTGTTTATTTGCGACATCACATTAGAAAACTTTAAAACTATCAGTGTTCCTCTACTATATTATGCATTTATCTATACTAATATAATAAAGCTGAAGAGTTTGTTTGTTTGATTGTTTGTTTGTTTGTTTGAACGCGCTAATCTCAGGATCTACTGGACTGATTTGAAATTTTTTTTCAGTGTTAGATAGCCCATTTATCGACGAAGTCTATAGGCTATATATCATCACGCTAAGACCAATAGGAGCGTAACACCAATGAAGAATGTTTCAAAATCGGGTTTTTTTTTCCTTTTGAGAGCTTCCGCTGCGTAAACGGTTAGTTTCGCACAAATCATGTATGACAGAATTGGTCCTATTCCACGGGGACGAAGTCGCGCGCAGAAGCTAGTTATACATATAAACCTTCCCCTGGAATCACTCTATTTACTAAAGAAAACCGCATCAAAATCCGTTGCGAAGTTTTAAAGATATAAGCATGTATACAGACAGACAGCGGGAAGAGACTTTGTTTTATAATATGTCGTGATAGTGATAGGTACCCTAGCTACGGTAACCGTTCACCATCTGATCCGCCGTGGCCGACCGCTTGTTTGCCGACCAAAAATGTTTCATAATGAACAAAAATATAAATTACTAGCCGACCCGTGCCCTTTTCGTTGGGCGTTAATTATTATTATTATTATTATTATTTTAATGTAACTAGGTTGGCAAACAAGCGTACGGCTCACCTGATGGTAAGACCGTAGCCTATAGACGCCTGCAACACCAGAAGCATCGCAAGCGCGTTGCCGACCCTATCCCCAATCCCCCCCCAGGAGCTCTGGTCACCTTACTCACCAACAGGAACACAATACTGCTTGAAAACACTATTATTTAGCTGTGGTCTTCTGTAAGGTCGAGGTACCTCGAGGTACTACCCCAGTCGGGCTGCTCCATATTTTGAGCAGGAAATTTCCTGCTGTGCCCTACCTCAAACAGTACCTAATTTTGTGATGCAAATATACCTATAGTAAAGCTTTCATCGCATTTCTCCAACTTGATTTAGGTACATAATTATACCATTATTTTTCACTGAATGTTTTGTTCAATAACAATAAAATATAGCCTATGGAGTGAGGTGAGTGAGCCTAGGAGTGAGGACTCCTGAATAGTGTAGCTTTCTGTTAGTGAAATAATTTTCATGATCGGATCAGTATATGCGAAGATTACCCCCTACAAACAAACAAAGTTAGAAACTTTACCTCTTTATAATATTAAGTATAGAAAAATTATTTATTTTAATAACAGATCAAGACTGACAAATTTAATAATTTAAGTAATTAGCAAAACCATGACCAGAATCATGCTTAAGACGTATAAAAAGAAATACTAAAAAGGCTTTTTTAATTTTAATCTTTTAATTAGACAAATTAATATCAATTACAATTGAAAAGATGTGGCGTAACAGAACTATAAAAAAATATTTATATACAAACGGACCATTCACGATATATTGTATATATTGAAAATATGCTTAAATTATATTTTTATTTGCGGGTATTTGATAAATAATTCTTTTCAATCGCCCGCTTCGAGCAGTGCGCTGCGACGGCGGTACCCCTCTCATTCCGCGCTGGCGAGTGACGAGAAACGCATCTATAATCGCATGGAAAAATCTAGACCATCGCCTGGAGACCTGATCATCCCTGTAGCCGAGCTTGATACGTACGTATGATATTTATTTTACACATACTACGAGCCTTAATTTAAAGTATCTTTAAAATTATGTTTCCCTTCTTAACTATTTACTAGGTGTTTTTTATATAACTAGGTCTGCAAACAAGCGTACGGCTCACCTGATGGTAATCGATTACCGTAGCTTATAGACGTTCGCAACACCAGAAGCATCGCAAGCGTAATGCCAAACCTACTCATAACCCTTGGGTCACCTTACTCACCACAGGAACACGTCTATTAGCTGTGATCTTCTGTAAGATTGAGTTGATTTTGATCAGGATATTTCCTGCTGTGCGCGCTATAGTTTAACGTATGTATTATATGAATCTTAATTTTCATCGAGAGTTCGTGCTTGTCGGGTGGTACCATTAAATTTGATTGAGATCTGATGAGGAGTTTTTGAGTAATCTCTAATAATTCCTTATACCTAATAATTTTATTGATCAGTTTTTCTACTACCTACAATCACAATCTTCTCACCTTCAATGACATGTTAACGGCAACCATCTTGTTCACTTCGCAGTTCTTAGATTGTTTTTGATAAAATCCAATCAAGGAATAAATAATAGCATATCAAGATCAGCTTTGGCTAGTCTTTAGATTAAGAACGGCGTCGGTCGGTCGGAAATTAGATAGGTTAGGTTTATTTTTTTTGTTTCTGTGACAAAAATATGCCGATAAACAGTCAACCGTTCTTAATCTAAAGACTTACCTCAGATTTTACAAAAACAAAAAGCTAGCACTCCGTTATAATTGTCTAAGTAAATTTAAGTCAGTTTTTTTGTTTGCGAGCAAACGAGATTACCTTCTATTATCGTGGGTTAATAAATTAATTTACTTTACAGTTGTCGCCATTGTGATTTCCGAACAAGGACAAAGGACGCCGAAAATGGAACTGACAATCAGGTATAATATGGAAACAATTAACATTACAATTTAAAGATGAATCTTAGATTACGGATGAAGTAAATTCAGGTTAGTGTTAGTCTTAATTTAATTAGCTACGGAGTTAGTTATTTAATATTTTATAATAAGTTTTAACATTTTTGAACTTTGAACAAATTAATGTGTTAAAGTACAAATATTCTTTTGTAACGTAGCATTGTTTTTTTTTTATAAGGCATCTCTTAATGATCATAAGCCACAGCGGCGGCGCAACGGTCACAGCAGTGGTTTGTGACTATTGCGCTGGCGGTTGCGGGTTCGATCCCCGCACATGACAAACATTTGCATTGGCCATACAGATGTTTGCCGTGGTCTGGGAGTTTATGCAGTCCTTGTGCTTCCCCTCCACCGTGCCTCGGAGAGCACTGAGACTCCTGTACACCTGATAGCGATCGTTACTCATAGTAGGTAATATATTCGCCAACCCGCATTGAAGCAGCGTGGTGGATTTAGCTCTGATCCTTCTCCTACATGGGAAAGAGGCCTATGCCCAGCAGTGGGGTATTACAGGATGAAGCGTTAATGATCATAAAAGAGATGAGTTGTATAATTGTATAATAATTTAGATATTTAACATTGTTAACACAACTACCCTCAACTAGAATAAGTATATCTTAGAATGTATTTATTTTTGCGTGGTTAATCCATAGTTATACCTATTCTTGTTCTACCTTGTTGTATAATATATACATATATGTTAGAATTATTAAATAATAAAATGTCTGGACAACCAGGGAATGTAACCAAGGGCGGATCTGCCGTTGTGCTTGTGGGCACAGGTGGACATGCCCACAACCTTCAGCCGAAACATTTAATAGTTATTTTCAATATTTACATATTTACGAATCGAATATTTTGTTGAATTATTTTATAGATTTTATAGATTTTCGCGTAGCTGTGATCTAACCTTTTTTTGAGGGCTGGATCCGCCCCTGGATGTAACGGTAATAAAAATGTTAAATTAAAAATCTTAATTATAGGTAATGTTAATTTTAATTAAGACAGATATTATAAAACATAAATTATTAATAAGTACCTTTTGTGTGTTGTCAGTATATTTTTGTTGTTTGTAATATAATAATAAAATAATTAAAAAATATATATTTTTTATTACTAATTGTCAGAACCATTTCACAAATAGCATAGCATTGCAATTCAATGGGGAAATGAAGCTAGGATTCTTGTTACAATATTGTAAAATTTCGAAATAAATTCATATAATTTTTTTACAAATATGTAATTCAACTTAGTTTTAAAGTACCCATCAGTACATAGACACAATTATATCATTACAAATCGCAATGTCAAAAACTTATCAATCAAAATCCTATTACCTACATTATCTGTAAAACTTATCTGCAGGTGTAAATGGGAATAATTGAACTTGCAACTAATTTACTTAATTTAATGACTTAGTTTATTACTATATTATATATAACTTGTAGGAATGATTAATTTTTTGTATAATATATGGGACAACGTATTCTAGAAGAAAAAAAAACTTTTTAAACCGACTTCAAAAAAGGAGGAGGTTACTCAATTCGACTGTATACCTATATTTTTTTTTGTGTGTTCGCAGATAACTTCGTGGTTAGTGAATCGATTTTGATGATTCTTTTTTTGTTGGGAAGGAGATATTGGTAGTATCATGACAAGAAAACCGGGATGTGATGGTAGCATCCCAGAGAGATCGACGCCTGACGGGAACCTTCAAAAATCGTAGTGGCGACTATTCCCTTCGTTATTTTTGTTCGTCTACGTTGTATTAGTGGTCGATGAAATTGAAGTCGGTTTTTTTTCGTTTGCTAGCAAACACAATTATTGAATTATCGATATACTTGTCAATGTAAATTAAAGTTATTATTTTTTAACCGACTTCCAAAAAAAATCAATTGGTCCCATTAATATTTAATTAAGATCTGACAAGTACATTTCGAGTTATATCTAATAATGCGTATTCACTTGACTATTTTTTCATCAACCTAAGTTATATTATAAGTTTTAATGGGTGTACCGAGTTTGATGATTATTGTTTTAATCGAAATCTGATGCTGGTCTTGTTTCTATTTAAATTTGTTTGAGGTCTGATGTGCACTTTTTGATTTATCTTTGATAACATGTATTTACTTTAAAAAAAAACTACCTACCTACGTTGTATTAGGCACTTGTTGATGTCATTGATGTCAGTTTTTTTGTTTCTATAAATCAATTTTTCGTTTGAAAGCAAAGACAGTTTTATTATTGTTCTGAATGTTTAAGGTCTTACCTATATTTTATTATTGGTTTATTGGATATGACTTTTGTTATACCTGTTTCTGCGTTTGTGGAAATTCCCCGAAGGGAGAAAAAAATAATAATTTATTTCTTTTAAAAATTCAAAAAAAAAAAAAAAAAATAGAAATATGTCTTGAAGTCGGTGTCTCGGTGTCTAGGCTTCAGGTGATTAAAAAAAACCGGCTGAACAGCTCTTAGAATGGTTTTAAACTGGTAAGGGGCCCCAAATCAAATACATTTTAAATATCTGCGTTGTTATATAAAAAAAGTGTGTGTACTTATGTACGCACGTAAGAAGTTATACTTATATTGGCTAGCTAACTTCACGTTGCTAACTTTTTCTTCGTTGGATAGCTAACTTCAGCGTGTCTTTTTAATACTTGTTTCTGCGTTTGTGGAAATTCCCCAAAGGGAGGTGAATGAGGGATTGACAGTTCGTATGTAGGTCAGTTTGAGGAATCATTTTTGAAGTTACAAACATAACATTTTATAATTAAGGATTTTGATTACATTTGTAATCAAACACATCACGAAACACATTATGTACATAAATACGTATTTCCCAGTTTTTGTCCCTAAGAGTGTGTAAGACAAGAAGTGGCATCAATTATAAAAAGTTTTGAAAACCTGTTCCTACCTACTTATTCTAGTGTCGCAATTGTTCTAGTGCTTGTGAAAATTTTTAAGAAATATTTTGTATGAAAGTCAAGTATAATGGAAGCTTTTTTTATTGACAGCTACAAACGTAGATCTTTATACCTATTTGGTTTTGAGTGTAAAAATAAGCACCTCAATACATATTTCGATATTATGCGAAATTTTACCGCTAAGGAAATTAAATAGGAGGTATGATTTTATATGAAAGTTTGTTGCTTTTAGCCGACTTTAAATAACAGAAGAGGTTTTCTAAGAGGTTCTATAATATCATAATAAGTATTTTAATTTGGGCACTTCGGTTTTGGACCTCTTAGTAAATATAATCAATTTCTATTCAGGCAAAGCCACGAGCAACAGCTTGTATTGCTTATATTATAGGTCATGTAATGTCTGTTTGGTAATGTTGTATATATTGAATATTTGTGATTTATAACTTGCATCATTGTCTAAACAAAATAGGTCTTAATTATGTGTAGGTAAGTATATTTTTTTCACAGATAGAACGAAGTTATCGATATATTTCATAAAAAATACATAACTCAATTACCATCATGTTCATCGCACACACATTAAGAACCTTTGCATGTGCGTGTTCCAGACATTTTAAATGTCTGTTTTTGTTGTATTCAAAAATAAATTTATTTCTGTTCTAAATTCAAAAAAGAAAATAATAGAACTATGTCTCGAAGTCTTGATGTCTCGGTGTCTTAGTGTCTCGTTGTCTCGGTATCTCGGTGTCTCGGTGTCTCTTTGTCTTAGTGTCACGGGTAGGGATGGTAAAAATTAACTGTCTGTAAAGCTCTTAGAATGGTATTGAACTGGTGAGGGACTCAAACCATATAAGTTTTGACAACATATCATTGACAACATGTCATGAAATATTTCTGATTCAGATTTGAAGTCGCAGCTGATAGCAGCTATTTGTTACATGAAAAAATAATTTTATTTCTTTTCAAAATTAAAAAAAAAAGTAATAGAAATAATTATGTCTTGAAGTCGGTGTCTCGGTGTCTCGGATTCAGATGATAACAAAAAAAATAAAAAAATAAACAGCTCTTAGAATGGTATTAAACTGGTAAGGGGCCCCAAATGAAATACCTTTTAAATGTCTGTTTTGTTATATAAAAAAAAGTGTTTGTACTTATGTACGCACGTGAGAAGTTATACTTAATTGGCTAGCTAATTTCACGTTGCTAACTTCTTCTTCGTTGGCTAGCTAACTTCAGGATGTCGGTTTTTTCCGTGACGGTGTGCGCGCGCATCGTAAAAATTTACTCTCTAAATTTTTCCCTAACGCGCTAAAAGAAGTATAACTTAAAAATAAATTTATTTCATTTCCAAATTCAAAAAAGAAAATAGTAGAACTATGTCTCGAAGTCTTGATGTCTCGTTGTCTCGGTGTCTTGGTGTCTCCGTGTCTCTTTGTCTTAGTGTCACGGGTAGGGACGGTAAAAATTAACTGACTGTAAAACTCTTAGAATGGTATTGAACTGGTGGGGGTCTTAAACCATATAAGTTTTGACAACATATCATTGACAACATGTCATGAAATATTTCTAATTCAGATTTGAAGTCGCAGCTGATAGCAGCTATTTGTTATATGAAAAAAATTATTTATTTCTTTTCAAAATTAAAAAAATAATTAGAAACATGTCTTGAAGTTGGTGTCTCGGTGTCTCGGCTGCAGATGATAAAAAAAACTGGCTGAACAGCTCTTAGAATGGTATTAAACTCGTAAGGGGCACCAAATCAAATTCATTATAAATATCTGTTTTGTTATATAAAAAAAGTGTGTGTACTTATGTACGCACGTAAGAAGTTATATATACTTAATTGGCTAGCTAACTTCACGTTGCTAACTTCTTCTTCGTTGGATAGCTAACTTCACGTTGCTAACTTCTTCTTCGTTGGATAGCTAACTTCAGGGTGTCTTTTTCATACCTGTTTCTGCTTTTGTAGAAATTTCCCGAAAAGAGGTGAATAAGGGGTTGACAGTTCGTATGTAGGTCAGTTTGAGGAATCATTTTTGAATTTACAAACATAACATTTTATAATTAAGGATTTTGATTACATTTGTAATCAAACACATGATGAAACACATTATATACATAAATACGTATTTCCCAGTTATTCTCCCTAAGAGTGTAAGACAAGAAGTGGCATCAATTATAAAAGTTTTTGAAAACCTGTTCCTACCTACCTGTTCTAGTGTCGTAATTGTTCTAGTGTTTGTGAAAATTTAAAAAGACTTTTTTGTATTAAAGTGATGTCTCGGTGTCTAAGTGTCTTGGTATCTCGGTGTCTCTTTGTCTTAGTGCCACGGGTAGGTACGGTAAAAATTAACTGACTGTAAAGCTCTTAGAATGGTATTGAACTGGTGGGGGACTCAAACCATATAAGTTTTGACAACATATCATTGACAACATGTCATGAAATATTTCTGATTCAGATTTGAAGTCGCAGCTGAGAGCAGCTATTGGTTACATGAAAAAATAATTTTATTTCTTTTCAAAATTAAAAAAAAAGTATTAGAAATAATTGTCTTGAAGTCGGTGTCTCGGATTCACATGATAACAAAAAAAAATTAGCAGCTCTTCGAATAGTGGTATTAAACAGGTAAGGGGCCACAAATGAAACACATTTTAAATGTCTGTTTTGTTATATAAAAAAAGTGTGTGTACTTATGTACGCATGTAAGAAGTTATACTTAATTGGCTAGCTAACTTCACGTTGCTAACTTCTTCTTCGTTGGCTAGCTAACTTCAGGATGTCGGTTTTTTTTGTGACGGTGTGTGCGCGCATCGTAAAAATTTACTCTCTAAATTTTTCCCTAACGCGCTAAAAGAAGTATAACGTAAAAATAAATTTATTTCATTTCGAAATTCAAAAAAGAAAATAGTAGAACTATGTCTCGAAGTCTTGATGTCTCGTTGTCTCGGTGTCTCAGAGTCTCGGTGTCTCTTTGTCTTAGTGTCACGGATAGGGATGGTAAAAATTAACTGACTGTAAAGCTCTTAAAATGGTATTGAACTGGTGAGGGACACAAACCATATAAGTTTTGACAACATGCCATTAACAACATGTCATGAAACATTTCTGATTCAGATTTGCAGTCGCAGCTGATAGCAGCTATTTGTTATATGAAAAAATAAATTTACTTTTTTTCAAAATTCAAAAAAAAAAAGAAAAAAAAAAACTAGAAATATGTCTTGAAGTCGGTGTCTCGGTGATTCGGCTTCAGGTGATAAAAAAAAACTGGCTGAAAAGTTCTTAGAATAGTATTAAACTGGTAAGGGGCCCTAAATCAAATTCATTTTAAACATCTGTTTTGTTATATAAAAAAAGTGTGTGTACTTATGTACGCACGTAAGAAGTTATACTTAATTGGCTAGGAATTTTCACGTTGCTTACTTCTTCTTCGTTGGATAACTAACTTCAGGGTGTCTTTTTAATACTTGTTTCTACGTTTGTGGAAATTCCCCAAAGGGAGGTGAATGAGGGATCGACAGTTCGTGTGTAGGTCAGTTTCAGGAATCATTTTTGTAGTTACAAACATAACATTTTATAATTAAGGATTTTGATTACATTAGTAGGTAATCAAACACATCATGAAACACATAATGTACATAAATACGTATTTCCCAGTTTTATGCGTGTAAGACAAGAAGTGGCATCAATTATAAAAGTTATTGAAAACCTGTTCCTACCTACTTATTCTAGTGTCGTAATTGTTCCAGTTTTTGTGGAAATTTTAAAGGAATTTTAAAGAAATATTTTGTATGAAAGTCAGGTCTATTGGTAGCTCTTTTTTATTGACAGCTTTAAACACAGATCTTTATATTTGGTGTAAAAATAAGAAAAAACATATTTCGATATTGTGTGAAATTTACCTCTAAGGAAATTAAATAGGAGGTATGATTTTATATAAAAGTTTGTTGGTTTTAACCGACTTCAAAGAACAGAAGAGATTTTCAATTCGAGTATTTTTTATGAGTCTAACGATTTTGATGAGAATTATTAACAAAATTACAAAGAGGTTCTAGAATACCATAATTGGTATTTTATTTTGGGCACTACGGTTTCGGACCTCTTAGTAAATATAATCAATTTCTATGCAGGCAAAGCCGAGAGCAACAGCTAGTTTTGCTTATATAGGTCATGTAATGTCTGTTTGGTAATGTTGTATATATTGAATACCTATTTGTGATTTATAAATGGAATCATTGTCAAAACAAAATAAGTCTTAATAATGTGTATTTTGGTAAGTCGGTATATTTTTTTTCACAGAGCGAACGAAGTCATCGATATTATTAAGTTTACATAAAAAATACATAACCCAATTAAGTACCATCCTATTCATCGCACACATTAAAAGCATTTGCGTGTGCATGTTCCAATAAATATGAAATGTCTGCGTTGTTATATGAAAAAAAAATATTTTATTGTCAAAATTAAAAAAAAAAAAAAAGTAATTATTTTCTACAATAATTACTTATTTATTTATTTTTTTTTATTATATATTATGTCTTGAGGTCGGTGTCTCGGTGCAACAGCAAAGGCATGTGCGTGGTTCAAGACATTTTAAATAAATGTTTTATTTTATGAAAAAATAAATTTATTTCTTTTCAAAATTTAAAAAAGAAAATAGTAGAAATATGTCTCGAAGTCTTGATGTCTCGGTGTCTCGGTATCTTGGTGTCTCGGTGTCTCGGTGTCTCGGTGTCTCGGTGTCTCGGTGTCTCGGTGTCTCGGTGTCTCGGTGTCTCGGTGTCTCGGTTTCTCCATGTCGCAGGTTTCAAAAGTCGCATTTTTACGGTTTTGAGCAAACAATTAATTGTATTAAATATATTTTGTTATGTAATAATTATACTCCTATCTATATGGGTAAGTATTAATAAAATAAAACGTGTTCATACAAAACTTTTTATTTATTTATACAATAAACTTATTTAAAAAGTAAGGAGCGTTCAAGATAGGATTAATAAGTAGGTACATTAAAGGAGGATAATTCTTAAGATAACAATCATCTCGAATCACATTTTACAGAGCACTTAATGTCAAACACGTAGGAACAGTAAACTCGTTGCAGTACAAAAAGTCTTCGACAGGCGCTGTCATTTGAATTATTTAGGTACATTCACGTTAAAGTCACTTCACTACAGTAGGTACTTTAATATCTATTAGTCTTTATTTGTCTCTCGTACATTCAGTGTTTCTCACGATCAGATGTGTTCACTCCGGGTTGCCGGGAGGCCGATGTGGCTCCAACGTCTCATAGCGTCGGTTTATGAGTAGATAAGGCATCCTTGGTGTTTGAGGCTTCAGGACTTGCGCGACTGTCACTCGAGTCACAATCGAGTCGGAAATAGTGCACGAGGAACGGTGATTAATTAAGAATTTGCGAAGTTTCGTACAACTACTGTCATACTGACTACAAATATGTGCCTATTATTGGTAGTGGTTGTTGTGTCAATGGAAAGGGTGTATAACACTTGACAGATAGTAAAAATTGAATTATCATTTTTAGTGGCTTGAAAAAAGTTTTCTTGTCAGTGACATTAAAGCCATAAATGGTAGCACAGCAGGTATGCGTTCGACGGTGGCTGGTTTCACACGTTCACTGTGAAAAAAACGCGGTATCCGAACTTCCGAAGCTAGTTGTCTCGCAGTACTTGCTCAACATATTGAAGTCCGGTCTCCAGGTGTTGCTCATCACAGATCCTTTGCGCTCTCTGAAACAAAGATTTACCAACGGTAGCTGTGTTGGACGGTGGCGAAAGTCACCGTTTAGGTATCTATGTATGGGTAATTGGGTATGCTTCCTATACACTGTGTGGCTTAATGATTTAGAGGTAACTACATCTAAGAAAGCTAAAGAATTATTTGCCTCTGACTCCATTGTGAATTGAATTTTAGTATTGATGGTATTAATGATTAATTGATGGTCTACAAATATAGTTACTTTATCAGATGGTAATATTGTGAAAATGTCATCTACGTACCGTTTGTAGAACCTATTATGGGCGCCTGTTATGGGCGAGGTATGCAGAGCAGTCTCGAACTCCTCCATAAATATGTCAGCAACAACGGGTGATACTTGTGAGTCCATCGCTACGCTATCTACTTGCTCGTAGAACTGATTACTCCACAACATGTAGCCACATATAGATAAAGCAATGCTTTAGAAGGTCAGCATATTCTATTGGCATGTCATTCTCCCTCAGCTTTCTTGATAAAATACGAATGCAAGTTTCAACAGATAATCTTGTAAAGAGTGATTGCTCATCAAAACTAACTATAGTTTTATTTTCGCTGAAATGTAGATATTTGATCTCCTTAACAAAGTGATACGAATCCCGTGTATGTTCTCTGGTTTGTCCACGAAATGGCAAAAGTACATGGGCAGCATGTTTAGCCAATCTGTAGGTTGGTGAGTCGATCTGGCTTATAATTGGACGTAGTGGAGCATTAGTGTTGTGTATTTTTGGCAACCCATTCAGTTTAGGTGGCTTTGGCCACTTCACTTCACTTTACTTCAGCCTATCACAGTCCACAGCTGGACATAGGCCTCCCCAAGTTCGCGACAAACATCCCGGTTTTCCGCAATCCTCGTCCAGTCACCACCGGCAATCTTACGTAGATCGTCGGTCCAGCGGGCTAGAGGGTGTCCTACGCTGCGTTTGCCAACACGCGGTCTCCACTCCAGGACACGTCTGCTCCAGTGGCCATCGGTCCTGCGACACAAGTGACCAGCCCACTGCCACTTTAACTTGCTAATTCTGTGGGCTATGTCGGTCACTTTCGTTCTTCTTTTTTTTTACTTTTTTTCTTCGTCTCTTTTTCGCGAAAAATGAATTCATCAAGAAGAGCCCTTCTGCTTCGAGGAATTTGACGAGCATCTGCACACTGCAATTTCTGTGCCCCAATCCATGTGGTCCGATTCCCGATTCGTCGTGGTCTTGTACTCCCACTTTGTTGAAGTCTTCCATAACAACGGTGTAGAAGGCCGAAGTAGTGCCATGTATGGCCCTTGTAATATCTTCATACAAGGCTTTGACTTAATCTTCAGAGTGTACCAAGGTCGGCGCATATACCTGTATCACTTTCAGGAGTAGAGTGCGTCCATTAAACGTTGCCAGTTATTAGTGTTGTTTGGCAGCCTCCCGTAACCCGGTGATTCTTAGCACTCTCCGCCCCACCGTTACCACAGCCGCGTGTCGTTTAATAGTTTATAAAAGGTAAAATCTATCTTTCATACGCGTCCAAATTAATTGTTTTGAATGCTATTAGAATAAAATATTGTGACGTTTTATCGAAGCAATCCTTTAGTTAATGATTTATTTTGACTTTATGTAGTAATTTTTTTATTACCTTATTTTTAATTGAAATGGCTGGAATGGCTTTTTGAAAAGGATTTTCAAAATACATAAATTTAGTGATTATCATGGAATATCAAGTAAAGGAATTATAGATAGATTACAGAAAAAGGCCTTTAAAATAAAATTTGATGAAAATAGCTGCAATATTTTATGTTGCAAAATCACCATCTTTTCTTTTCGTTGGTAGCGGTGTTTCTTACGAAGTGTTACGTTGGAAATAGCTACTACAGCAGAAAAGAGACGGAACGGATAGTCGCTCCCAGAGACTGGGGCACTATCGTTTCCACTCAGGATGAATATAGGGAAAAATATGGAGAATACACAACCGCTAATGATATAGGACTGAGGGATTTGCGTCAACACAAAAAAACAAACCAATGGAAGTTATGACACAATTAGTTTGTATTTTTTTTAATTTCTTCCACCAAACACCACGTATATTTACTGTTCTGGGCATCTCTTGTCTTCCAGTTCGTGTATGAGTGCACATTCGATCCTGGATTGAAGCCAGCTCAGTACCTGAGGGTCTGGAATCTCTATTACCTTCTCATCTGTCGAGAAGTAATCCACCATCTCGTCCTGAAAATATTGATAATATTGCACGCCAAATAGTTCGCAAAACAAAAAATTGCTGGACATATTATATGGTTTTCGAATGGGGGGGGGGGGGGGGGGCACTAAGAAGGTATTGTGCCCCGGGCAGGAGTTAAGCTCGCTACGTCACGGCACGTCATGAACTCTCAGACAAATTTCAGATAACTAAGATAACTACGATAAGATGTTTATTTTCAAACAAAAAAAAAAAATTACTTCAACTCACATTGACAAGATATATGTTGATTATCTATTTTCTGTTTGTTTTTCCACCTCTTAAACTGTCCACAAATCCTTTGATGAGCGAAATACACAAATTTCGTTGATTGCGGGTTCGATCCCCGCACACAACAACATTTGTATTGGCCATACAGATTTTTGCCGTGGTCTCGGCGTTTGTGCAGTCCTTGTGGATCACGATCACGATCACGATACAGCCTGTAATATCCCACTGTTGGGCATAGGCCTCTTCTCCATGTAGGTGGGTCTGAAATGAAATGAAATGAAATGAATGATAGTTTTGATGTTTAGGTACATTGATTGAAATATGTTAACGACAAAATAACAGTTAATTTAAAAATATTCCGTTCAGTAAAGGTATCTAAAATAACAATAAAAATGTTTTAATCATATAAATTGGTATTTATTAACTACATGTCTTATAAACAGATTAATGGGTACATAGGTATAATGAATTATTGTTAAGAGGTGACATTGTAATCTTTTTCTCTATTGATTGTAAAGAATTTGTCATAAATTGTTTGGTTGCTTACAATTCGCTAAATTAACAGTATTCTATTTGTCTATTGAATTTTGTGATTGTTTATTAGACCTCACCGGGCTTTTGTTTTGTATTGATTCACACCTGTCAACTCTTTGTGCTCACTAACTGTTAACTATCATAATAATTGCTGTATACACCTTAAAAGACATAACATACTGTATTGTACCTATGTTTAACTGTGTATTTCTACTTGTCATGTTATTATGATGTGTCACTGGTGTGTCTAATAAATAAATAAATAAAATTTAAGGCAAGAAAAATCGTTCAATGATTCACAAAGTAGGCACATTTACAGTATAATGTGTATTTTAATTATAATTTAAATCAACAAAACTTACAAACATTTAACAATGCCCTAACGGAATACTCTTAACATTTATCAATAAGTAATATTCATCCAGTGTTACATCACGTGGGTTCAGTCCCACAAGAGAATCAGCTGCTGTTTTCCAAGTGCAGGAAAATCCGCCGCCTCCACCGCGTGTCCTGGAGACAATATTGTTATTATATTAAGACACTAGCTTCTGCAGGCGACTTCGTCGGCGTGGACTCCACTCCTATTGGTCTTAGCGTGATGACACATAGCCTATAGCCTTCCTCGATAAACGGGCTATCTAACACTGAAAGAATTTTTCAAATCGGCCCAGTAGTTTCAGAGATTACCGCGTTCAAACAAACAAACAAACAAACAACCAAACAAACAAACTCTTCAGCTTTATATATTAGTACAGATAAGTATACAAAAAAAAAAAAAAAAAACTTTGAATACACACGATCGTATCGCTCTGGTTAGCACATTTGACTGTTGATTATATATTTTCTGTTTATTTTTGCTATTTTCAGGCGGAAATCGACTCAGATACTGTTACACCTCTTAAACTATCCACAAATCCTTTGATGAGCGAAATACACTTAACGCTCTCCATCTTGATCGAATACAACTCTCTCAATATATCATTATTCAAAACGATAATAAAATTATTTTTTGCATTATTGACTACAAAATGTTTTGACTTCAGTCTGTGGTTTCTGGTGTTTGAACTTCAGTCTGTGGACAAGAATGAAAGATTGGTCGTCCAGATTCAATGAATGATGATTTTTCAAAACCTTGTAATTGGATCGGCTTTGATATTTGTGTAAGTGCTTTCATCAGATAAAATACTTGTTGAATTTTATTATTGTAATCTGACGTATCCGTCACAACCGTGGTATTTTCCTTATCCGCACGAATAGTTGTTATGTAGTTGTGTCTGTTGTGTAGATTTAATTAAAGCTTTCAGTTGTTCGCGGGGAAGATTTAGTTTTGGCACAAAACTTCATCGTGGCTTCACTGAAATAAATCGATATATCTCGTCTGATAGGCTCCGAATCTTCTTTCTTTATGTTATTTCTCGAAAGACAGTCTTCACGTTAATTTTTTTCTTCTACGAATGGAATTTTGCGAGATTTAACAGTGAAATTCAATCCCTTTTTAACGAAGACAGAGTAAACTATAGACCGCTTGATAATTCCTTTTCGTTCCCACAAAACAGAGATACAAATAGGGAAAACGTAGTAGGAAAAAAGAGATAGAGCATAACTATTTGCATCCCTCATCGCGTGCCGGTTTTCTCAAGGCCAGCAAAATAGTTTGCTAAACAATTTTGACATTCGAGACATTGAGCTATAAAATTTTCAATAATTTAGCTAATTTTATATAATTATTTAGCTTTCCGAAGCCCAGTTTTTATCTTTAAAAACGATTACTAATTGATTTGATTATAGCTTAGTCTGATTATTAGAGGTCAGTCGTATGAAACTATAAACCGGCTCGGTCGGAGACGGCGGTTACCTCCTTGGGCGAGAGTATGGAGATGTAGTCCTCGTAGATGAAGCGCGCCTTCTCCTCCACGGCGTCGGTCGGTCTCGATTCACGTCGGAGAACCTAATATTGAGAGTTGAGAAGAACTTAATATTAATGGTGATGAAAAAAGTCAGTGGGTTTACACTTCACTGCACTCACTTACACTGCACTTTCTTTGGCTCATCAACTTAAGGTTTTAATTTTTTTACTTATTTCGTAACAATTGAATAATTGAACGAGTAAAGGCTAATTTCTTGTGTGACATATTAAACTAGAACAGGTTGACAGCTGCCCTGATCCCGGAAATCCTATGAATTGCACTTTTTAACACAGCTGTATTGTATTACTTCTTTCTGTAATTTGTGGTCTTACGCTTGTGGTCTTACGTGTTCTGAAAGTTAGCTGGTTTGAACATTTTTATACAGTAAGCTAAAAATATGATACCTAATATTTCGTCTAGGTACGATGCCCGTTGTACCCCGCCGCCTGTATAGACAGTTTGAAACCCGCGTCGAGGTGATTGATCTGGTGTTTATGCCCAGGTTATGTGAAATTTTCAGAAAACGATATTTTTAAATAACATATAATAATATAATTAAATATAAAAAAAAAAAATTATAAAGTTTAACTTATCGCTTTATTGCCTCCACTAGGAACAAGAGGTCTGGTGCAGTTTTCCCCGTTGAAATAGTTATTCAATGGGCAAACAACTTTATTCTTCAAAAGCACTTTTGAACCGTCATTTTGTCATATAAAATTTTAAAGTTATTATTATTATTTTTAAAGTAAAGCGATTCGAAATGTCGATTCTACAGAGAATAATCGGCGAGAAACTCTGCAGTTACTCTTTTGAAAATAATGTATCTATAATATGTGCTGCCTCGTTAACATTTTTAAAAACGCCATTAACCGTTGACCTTAGTTAGCTCTACGCTTCTGCTATTACTATCCACAGCGCTAAAGTAAAGAAATAAAATGTCAGACCGCTTAATTTTAACTTTTAAACGGAACTTCACAAATTATTTCACAATTCAAAATAGGTATACGGCAAAAATTGGACAGAGTTTCCCCTACGAGACGAAGGCTTTTTGTCGATAGCTAATACCAAAAGGAATTGACAACATATAAAAGCGGGTGGCTGAACATACCTACTCACTTAAATAAAATATCAAAGAAAAAGCGTATTTGAAATGCTAATAAAATTTTATTGAGAGCCGATGATTTCGTTCTGGGAATTACATTTGGTTGCCCGTGGGCAGATCCCAAAGTTCGTAAAACATTCTATTGTCGATATTGCCACATTTATCATGTGGAAAGTACTTGACAAATCAGTCGTCAAACAGTTCACCAATGAGCATATCTCTGAGGACATTTAGACACCTCAATATGAGACTTGTCTTAAGCCTCTTCGGGATGTTCGATGCCATCACCATGTCTGCTACTTTCGCCAACACCAGTGCGTGGTGGCCAAGCGGCACCATGAAGATCAGGCTCTTCGCCAACTTGTCTTCACTTTTTGATGTGAGGGTGTCCATTGTTGTTTAAATAATATCGTCGGGTCGGTCGGTCTTCACTTCGAACGTGAACGTAGTTGACCACCACGGTCGAGCGGCACCATGAAGATCAGTCTCTTCGCTAACTTGTCTTAGCTCTTCGATTTAAGGGTGTCCATTAGGAGTCGGTCGGTCTTCTTTTCGATCTATTCTAGGGCAGAAATTCCCTGTAATTGGTGTGTAGTTAATAAACTTAACTATGAACTCAAATAAGTCATCAACCTTATAGTACATTGGCTAGAGAGCCTTTATACTTTATCTTTATCAAAACTAATGTTTAGTTTACTAATAGTTCTTCTTTTGCCTGGCTCTTTCCCATTTTATTTGGGGTCGGCCCTACGTATCATGTGTCTCCAGGCAACACGGTTCTGGGTGGTTTCTTTGTTGACTTGGGCTTCTTTGAGATTTTTATTAACTACAGACATCCACGTGATTCGGGGTCTTCCTCGTCCTTGGGGTTTAGTTTCAATATCAAGCACTTTTCTGGTCATGTGGTCAGATGGTCGCCTCATAATATGTCCGTACCACCGCAAGTGGCTCTCCTGTAGTTTTTGTGGGATAGGTCTCACTTTGAAGGTTCCTCTAATGTGTGTGTTTCTGACATGATCCAGCCTCGTTACACCACCCGCCCACCTGAGCATCTTCATCTCTGCGCAGTGCAACTGGTTTTCGTGCTGCTTTTTGAGTGGCAAGCATTCGGCTCCGTATGTCATGGCTGTTCTGACAGCTGTTCTGTATACTCGTCCCTTTATGCGCACGGGCGTTCGGCTGTCGCATAGCACGCCGGACAGTTCTCTCCATTTCATCCACCTGGTATTTATGCGATAGGTGACATCAGTGTCTATTGACCCATCTTTACTGATGATTGACCCTAGGTACTTGAAATGGTCTACTTCTTTTAGCTGGGCGTTCTGCAGACAGATGGTGTGTTTGCTGTTGACGCCACTAAAGTTGCAATGCATGTACTCGGTCTTCTCTCTGCTTATTCGCAAACCTGATATTTCCAGAGCTTCCCTCCACTTTTCTAAAATCTGGCTCAGTGCAGACATTAGCTCCTTTTGTCGTATAGAGCCATGCAGACACACGTTAGGCATTCTATTCTTCGTCAACATCATTGTTAGTACACGACTTTGGCTGTGTATATACGCCCGCGCCGTTGACTCCAATGGCAGTTTATAGTTAACCACCAAGTTCACGATAGGTATGTCCAAACCCCTCGCCGTTACGTCAGTAGCAATCAATGTACACTTTAGATGATGAGTTAGACACTACAAATGCATTACTTTTCATTTTATCCTCCGTTTTACTAAACTTTTGTTTTCTAAACCGACACTGCGCCTTGTAATGCCCGACTTTTCCACAATAATAGCAGTTATGCGTATTATTCTTACTATTCACGTTTTGTTCAATATTATTTTTATTAATTTTACACTGGCCTCGATAATGTCCGAATTTTCCACAGTTATAACATTTCACATTAATTTTATTTTTAAAGACGAACGCAGATGAGGATGAGGTTGGCTGAGATTCCTCATTCTTTTGTTTCACCCTCTCTTCTTCAATTAATAACCTAGCCACTAAGTTTTCCATTGTTAGCTTATTATCAGGTACCGACTCCCACGCCGATACAAAATGTCTATATTCGTCCGGTAATGACTTTAAGACTTTTGTTATAACGAATTTATCCGTAATTTCTTCACCCATCTGTTTTAATTGATTTTGCATTTCTTGT
Source organism: Melitaea athalia (assembly GCA_905220545.2). Classification (NCBI taxonomy): domain Eukaryota; kingdom Metazoa; phylum Arthropoda; class Insecta; order Lepidoptera; family Nymphalidae; genus Melitaea; species Melitaea athalia. The sequence goes on along the minus strand of HG992191.1, from coordinate 19,386,907 downwards.
ATCTTAGGAAGATTGACATGTCAGTATCTTTCTCGTATTTGTACTGAAAAAATCTCTGCTGTATAATATGTACGGTAGTTTCGGTCTTCTGTTCGTATACGCTAAGAAATTGTCGCCACATTTCACTAGAACTCGTGCATGTAATTATATGTAACATGGCGTCTTCCGTGATACGTGTAACTAGTAATGTCTGCGCCTTAGCGTCTTTAGTTTCCCATGCAGATTTTTTAGTTGCATTCGCGGGCTAGCGGGCTTTGGCTCGCGGAAAATTTAAATACATTTCAGCATTTAATGTTGCTGGCAACTCATATGGGCCTATTATTTTCCCACCAAACTGCTGCAATATTTTTGTTGATTTTTGTATGCACGTGGAGCAATGCTTGGTCCAAATGTTGTCAGCTTATCTTCGAGTTTTGCTAGTTTATTAGGACTAGCTAAGAATGAAGTAGGTACAGTGGCAGACCTTTTTATTCGCAGAGCTGGAACAGTAGTAGTAAACATTGTTCTTGTTATGTTACAATCCATGTCCACACTAATATTATAAATGCGAAAGTAACTCTGTCTGTCTGTCGCGCAATCACGCCTAAACTACTAAACAGATTTAAATGAAATTTGCTATACGGATAGTCTAGAGTCTGGGAAAGGACATAGGCTACTTTTTAATGCGGAAAAAAGGGTGTAAGGGGTTGAAAAGTGGTAATGAAAATTTGTTTGGAAGTATGTTCGTGTTTCGTAACTATCAAACATTTAATGTTCATCCCGTGGATATGGTAAATTCTCTCCTAAAATTAAAGAACGTCTTAAAATAAAGGTTTCGAATCGACAACATACATCCACAATATTAACGACGGAAAACGGATTGACATAATTTATATTGGTTGTCAAATATTTATTCGTGCCTTCAAAAATGTATTTAGTTTAAACTAAGAAAAATGTATCACTTTCGAACACTTTCGAATTGTCATTTAACAAAAATTAAATTTTAAAGTGATTAATTAGTTTTTAAAATGTGTTTGTTTTTACTTTTTGTTTATTAAACAAATATAATTATAATAATTGTGGAATTAAATTATTAATTTGGATGTGAGAGTGCAAATATATATGTGATAAGCATGCAAATATGTCGTTAAAACGTCGTAAAGTACGTCTAGTCAGTTAATCACCAACTCCACTATAATTAAATCAATTGTTACAATTGTCTCGCATTCGGCTTGCGGCGACCATTTCTATAGTTATTTGGTAATAGTTACGCTGATTACACTGTTAAGCATGTTCAAACCAAACATAGTTTGCGTGACTGCGTCAAATAGTTATACTTTCATTAGATACTTGTTATAAGCAATGTTGTAGAATAAAATATCTATTCCTGTAGAATAGAAACACATGTCTTACGATTTTACATTTATATATTAACTGAGGTAGGGCACAGCAGGAAATTTGCTGCAAAAATATATGGAGCCGCCCGACTGGGGTAGTATCTCTAGCTAACAGAAGATCACAGCTAAATAATACCTACTGTTTTCTAGCAGTGTTGTGTTCTTGTTCGTGACTAAGTGACCAGAGCTCCTGGGGGGATTGGGTATAGAGTCGGCAACGCGCTTGCGATGCTTTCGGTGTTGCAGACGTTTATAGGCTACGGTAATCGCTTACCATCAGGTGAGCCGTACGCTTGTTTGCCGACCTAGTAGTAAAAAATAAAAATAAAAAAAAAAATTTAACATTTGTACACCGAGTAGGTCCTTGCGAATCCGAAAGACAAACATAAATTGTTGGCCATTAAACGTAGTAGAACTAATACAGGAGAACGCGCTAGTCTAATAATTATTATAATAAATTATTTAATGTCAAATTTACTGACGTCGATATATTTTTCTGGTCAGTGCAAAAAAAAAGCATTCTGTTTTCGTTTTGTTTAAGAAAAGCCTAAATTATTTCAAGTCGTCGTTAGCAATAAGGTTATCTCTTTCAAAAGTACCGTGTTTGCACTTGTATGTCAAACAATTACAATTGTGCAGACTTGTTACTTATAAATATATTGTGTAGGTATTTATTCATATTAGATCAAAGTATCACTCACTTTACCTACCTAGGTAAATACCTACCTACCTACTGCACGGTAACGACGGTCTTTTTTAGGGCTCCGTACCCAAAGGGTAAAAACGGGACACTATTACTAAGACTTCGCCATCCGTCCGTCCGTCCGTCCGTCCGTCTGTCACCAGGCTGTATCTTAAGAACGGCGATAGCTAGACAGTTGAAATTTTCACAAATTATGTATTTCTGTTGCCGCTATAACAAAAAATACTAAAAACAAAATAAAATAAATATTTAAGGGGGGGGGGGGGTAACAGGTAGGCAGCTAGGCACTTGAAATATTCACAAAATACCTACTTAATTGTACTTGCATTTACTTTAATAATGAATAATAACTTTAAAATAAATGTACCTACCTGCTGTTGTTTACCTAGTCAATGGTACGGAACCCTTCGTGCGCGAGTCCGACTCGCACTTGGCCGATTATTTTTTAAAATAGATATACCTAACTAGGTTGGCAGCGTATGGCTCACCTGATGGTATGCGATTACCGTAGTTTATAGATAGCAACACCAGAATCTTCACAAGCGCGTTGCCGACCCGATCCCCCCAGGAGCTCAGGTCACCTACTATAATGTTCTAAACATCATCAACATCAAAGTATGATTAAAACTTGTATTAACTGTAGTCAATGCTAAGCATTAACACATCCTGTTGACAACTTTTGTCACCAACTGTAACTAATGATGTAATTTTTTTATAGTTTTCAAACAAATGCTTATCACTAATTGCATGTTTTTATATTTGTTTATTTTGTCGTCTGTTATAATTATAGCCTTGATGGATTATCGTAATAATATATTAAAACGCATGATTCTGGTAGCTATGTAGGTATGTATCCTCTAATCATCCTCATCTTCTTGTGATATTTCGAGATGATTTTTCCAAAAATTCTTTCGACCCACACGTGATTTTTGGGCGACCCCATATAAGAATATTATCTTTCACGTTCATCTTTGAGAAGAAGCTCCGGTGCACCTTGCAAAATTGTATTATTTTCACGAACTTTGGGTTTGTTGATCTCGGAGACAATATCCTCAATTAACGTTTCACGTTGTTCAGCTAGCTAATTCAAGTTGTTGAATTGTCAATTGTTCTTTCTTCTAGATCTGTCCTATTGTATTTTGTTTTCGTATTAGTTATAATTTGGATGATGTTCATCTTTTCTTTAATTGATTTAGACATTTTGATTCTTGGTAAATTCTGTAAGAAAATTCATCATATCTACTACAGTTTCAACAACGTTTATCACAGGTTTCGTTACTTGATAAAACACTTAAATGATCGAAAACTTAGTACGATTGTTCCTTTACAGGTACCTACCCAGTTATGTTATGTCCGGTAGGTATAGCAACAGCGCTGTGACTTATAAAACCATTATTTTAACTATTTATACTACCTACTCATTTTTTTATTATTCATACTAGCTGTCCCCGTGATTTCATCCGCGTGGAATTTAACAAAAAAGTTTTTTTTCAGTTCAGTTCTTCGTTAGATAGCTATCTTCAGGGTATCTTTTTTATACCTGTTTCTACGTTTGTGGAAATTCCCCGAAGAGAGGTGAATGAGGGATTGACAGTTCGTGTGTAGGTCAGTTAGAGGAATCATTTTTGAAGTTACAAACATAACATTTTATAATTAAGGATTTTGATTACATTTGTAATCAAACACATAATGTACATAAATACGTATTTCCCAGTTTTATGCGTGTAAGACAAGAAGTGGCATCAATTATAAAATTTATTGAAAACCTGTTCCTACCTACCTATTCTAGTGTCGTAATTGTTCTAGTGTTTGTGGAAATTTTAAAGGAATTTTCAAGGAATATTTTGTATGAAAGTCAGGTCTATTGGTAGCTCTTTTTTATTGACAGCTTTAAACACAGATCTTTATATTTGGTGTAAAAATAAGAAAAAACATATTTCGATATTGTGTGAAATTTACCTCTAAGATAATTAAATAGAAGGTATGATTTTATATAAAAGTTTGTCGGTTTAACCGACTTCAAAGAACAGAAGAGATTTTCAATTCGAGTATTTTTTATGAGTGTAATGATTTTGATGAGAATTATTAACAAAATTACAAAGAGGTTCTAGAATACCATAATAGGTATTTTATTTTGGGCACTACGGTTTCGGACCTCTTAGTAAATATAATCAATTTCTATGCAGGCAAAGCCGAGAGCAACAGCTAGTTTTGCTAACAGCTAGTTTGTAATGTTGTATATATTGAATATTTGTGATTTATAAATGGAATCATTGTTAAAACAAAATAAGTCTTAATAATGTGTATTTTGGTAATTAGGTATATTTTTTTTCACAGAGCGAACGAAGTCATCGATATTATTAAGTTTACATAAAAGATACATAACCCAATTAGGTACCATCCTGTTCATCGCACACATTAAAAGCATTTGCGTGTGCATGTTCCAATAAATATTAAATGTCTGCGTTGTTATATATGAAAAAAATCGGCCAAGTGCGAGTCGGACTCGCGCATGAAGGGTTCCGTACCATTGACTAGGTACATTGATTTTAATATCGGGCAAAAAGCGGCTAAAAAATCACTTTTGTTGTATGAGAGCAAAAATAGGCAAAAATGACGTTTTTTTGTATGGGAGCCCCCCTTAAATATTAATTTTATTTTAATTTTATTATTTATTATTAAAGTAAAAATAGAACTGAGTATTTTGTGAATATTTCAAGTGCCTACCTGTTGCCATTATTGATATCGAGCAAAAAAAGGCAAGAAAATCGCGTTTGTTGTATGGGAGCCCCCCTTAAATATTTATTTTATTTTGTTTTTAGTATTTGTTATTATAGCGGCAACAGAAATACATAATTTGTGAAAATTTCAACTCTCTAGCTATAGGCGTTCTTGAGATACAGCCTGGTGACAGACGGACGGACGTACGGACGGACGGACAGCGAAGTCTTAGTAATAGGGTCCCGTTTTTACTCTTTGGGTACGGAACCCTAAAAAAAAGATCTATTGTCAAAATTAAAAAAAAAAAAAAAAAATTATTGTAGAAATATTATCTCTTGACGTCGGTGTCTCGGTGCAATAGCAACGGCATGTGCGTGGTTCAAGACATTTTAAATAAATGTTTTATTTTATGAAAAAATAAATTTATTTCTTTTCAAAATTTAAAAAAGAAAATAGTAGAACTATGTCTCGAAGTCTTGATGTCTCGGTGTCTCGGTGTCTTGGTATCTCGGTGTCTCGGTGTCTCGGTGTCTCGGTGTCTCGGTGTCTCGGTGTCTCGGTGTCTCGGTGTCTCGGTGTCTCGGTGTCTCGGTGTCTCGGTGTCTCGGTGTCTCCATGTCGCAGGTTTCAAAAGTCGCATTTTTTTACGGTTTTGAGCAAACAATTAATTGTATTAAATATATTTTGTTATGTAATAATTATACTCCTATCTATATGGGTATTAATAAAATAAAACGTGTTCATACAAAACTTTTTATTTATTTTTATTTATTTATACAATAAACTTATTTAAAAAGTAAGGAGCGTTCAAGATAAGATTAATAAGTAGGTACATTAAAGGAGGATAATTCTTAAGATAACAATCATCTCGAATCACATTTTACAGAGCACTTAATGTCAAACACGTAGGAAGAGTAAACTCGTTGCAGTACAAAAAGTCTTCGACAGGCGCTGTCATTTGAATTATTTACATTCACGTTAATGTCACTTCACTACAGTACTTTAATATCTACTAGCGACCCGCTCCGGCTTCGCACGGGTGCAATGCTGATACTGAATATAAGATATAAAATAAATATTTGCGATCTAAGCCCAAAAAATGTGTTTATTTACGACATCACATTAGAAAACTTTAAAACTATCAGCGTTTATCTACTATATTATGCATGTATTATACATATAAACGTTCCTTTGGAATCACTCTATTTAGTGAAGAAAACTGTATCAAAATCCGTTGCGTAGTTTTAAAGTTCTAAGCATATATACAGACAGACAGCGGGAAGAGACTTTGTTTTATAATATCTAGTGATTAGGCTTTATTTCTCTCTCGTACACTCAGTGTTTCTCACGATCAGATGTGTTCACTCCGGGTTGCCGGGAAGCCGATGTGGCTCCAGCACCTCATAGCGTCGGTTTATGAGTAGATAAGGCATCCTTGGTGTTTGAGGCTTCAGGACTTGCGCGACTGTCACTCGAGTCACGATCGAGTCGGGAATGGTGGACGAGGAATGCTGATTATTATTTTGATTAATTAAGAATTTGCGAAGTTTCGTACAACTACTGTCATACTGACTACAAATATGTGCATATTATTGGTAGTTGTTATGTCAATGGAAAGGGTGTATAACAAACACTTGACAGATAGTAAAAATTGAATTATCATTTTTAGCGGCTTGAAAAAAGTTTTCTTGTCAGTGACATTTAAGGCATAAATTATAGCACAGCAGGTATCCGTTCGACGGTGGCTGGTTTCACACGTTCACTGTGAAGAAAACGCGGTATCCGAAGCTTGTTATCTCGCAGTACTTGCTCAACATATTGAAGTTCGGTCTCCAGGCGTTGCTCATCACAGATCCTTTGCGCTCTCTATAACAAAGATTTAATCCTAAGGTTGCCTGGAAGAAATCGCTACCGAGCGATAAGGCCGCCTCATTGTGCATTATATTTTTTTTACTTTACAATTCCGTGTTAAATTACTCTATGTGTTGTACAATAAAGAATATAAATAAATAAATAAAAAAGATTTACCAACGGTAGCTGTGTTGGACGGTGGCGAAAGTTACCGTTTAGGTATCTATGTATGGGTATGCTTCCTATACACTGTGTAGCTTAATGATTTAGAGGTACCTACATCTAAGAAAGCTAAAGAATTATTTGCCTCTGACTCCATTGTGAATTGAATTTTAGTATTGATGGTATTAATGATTAATTGATGGTCTACAAATATAGTTACTTTATCAGATGGTAATATTGTGAAAATGTCATCTACGTACCGTTTGTAGAACCTATTATGGGCGCCTGTTATGGGCGAGGTATGCAGAGCAGTCTCGAACTCCTCCATAAATATGTCAGCAACAACGGGTGATACTTGTGAGTCCATCGCTACGCTATCTACTTACTCGTAGAACTGATTACTCCACAACATGTAGCCACATATAGATAAAGCAATGCTTTAGAAGGTCAGCATATTCTATTGGCATGTCATTCTCCCTCAGCTTTCTTGATAAAATACGAATGCAAGTTTCAACAGATAATCTTGTAAAGAGTGATTGCTCATCAAAACTAACTATAGTTTTATTTTCGCTGAAATGTACATATTTGATCTCCTTAACAAAGTGATACGAATCCCGTGTATGTTCTCTGGATTGTCCACGAAATGGAAAAAGTACATGGGCAGCATGTTTAGCCAATCTGTAGGTTGGTGAGTCGATCTGGCTTATAATTGGACGTAGTGGAGCATTAGTGTTGTGTATTTTTGGCAACCCATTCAGTTTAGGTGGCTTTGGCCACTTCACTTCACTTTACTTCAGCCTATCACAGTCCACAGCTGGACATAGGCCTCCCCAAGTTCGCGACAAACATCCCGGTTTCCCGCAATCCTCGTCCAGTCACCACCGGCAATCTTACGTAGATCGTCGGTCCAGCGGGCTAGAGGGTGTCCTACGCTGCGTTTGCCAACACGCGGTCTCCACTCCAGGACACGTCTGCTCCAGTGGCCATCGGTCCTGCGACACAAGTGACCAGCCCACTGCCACTTTAACTTGCTAATTCTGTGGGCTATGTCGGTCACTTTCGTTCTTCTTTTTTTTTACTTTTTTTCTTCGTCTCTTTTTCGCGAAAAATGAATTCATCAAGAAGAGCCCTTCTGCTTCGAGGAATTTGACGAGCATCTGCACACTGCAACTTCTGTGCCCCAATCCATGTGGTCCGATTCCCGATTCGTCGTGGTCTTGTACTCCCACTTTGTTGAAGTCTCCCATAACAACGGTGTAGAAGGCCGAAGTAGTGCCATGTATGGCCCTTGTAATATCTTCATACAAGGCTTTGACTTAATCTTCAGAGTGTACCAAGGTCGGCGCATATACCTGTATCACTTTCAGGCGTAGAGTGCGTCCATTAAACGTTGCCAGTTATTAGTGTTGTTTGGCAGCCTCCCGTAACCCGGTGATTCTTAGCACTCTCCGCCCCACCGTTACCACAGCCGCGTGTCGTTTAATAGTTTATAAAAGGTAAAAATCTATCTTTCATACGCGTCCAAATTAATTGTTTTGAACGCTATTAGAATAAAATATTGTGACGTTTTATCGAAGCAATCCTTTAGTTAATGATTTATTTTGACTTTATGTAGTAATTTTTTTATTACCTTATTTTTAATTGAAATGGCTGGAATGGCTTTTTGAAAAGGATTTTCAAAATACATAAATTTAGTGATTTTCATGGAATATCAAGTAACGGAATTATAGATAGATTACAGAAAAAGGCCTTTAAAATAAAATTTGATGAAAATAGCTGCAATATTTTATGTTGCAAAATCACCATCTTTTCTTTTCGTTGGTAGCGGTGTTTCTTACGAAGTGTTACGTTGGAAATAGCTACTACAGCAGAAAAGAGACGGAACGGATAGTCGCTCCCAGAGACTGGGGCACTATCGTTTCCACTCAGGATGAATATAGGGAAAAATATGGAGAATACACAACCGCTAATGATATAGGACTGAGGGATTTGCGTCAACACAAAAAACAAACCAATGGAAGTTATGACACAATTAGTTTGTATTTTTTTTAATTTCTTCCACCAAACACCACGTATATTTACTGTTCTGGGCATCTCTTGTCTTCCAGTTCGTGTATGAGTGCACATTCGATCCTGGATTGAAGCCAGCTCAGTACCTGAGGGTCTGGAATCTCTATTACCTTCTCATCTGTCGAGAAGTAATCCACCATCTCGTCCTGAAAATATTGATAATATTGCACGCCAAATAGTTCGCAAAACAAAAAATTGCTGGACATATTATATGGTTTTCGAATGGGGGGGGGGGGGGGCACTAAGAAGGTATTGTGCCCCGGGCAGGAGTTAAGCTCGCTAGGTCACGGCACGTCATGAACTCTCAGACAAATTTCAGATAACTAAGATAACTACGATAAGATGTTTATTTTCAAACAAAAAAAAAAAAAATACTTCAATTCACATTGACAAGATATATGTTGATTATCTATTTTCTGTTTGTTTTTGCTATTTTCAGGCGAAAATCGACTCAGATACCGTCACACCTTTTAAACTGTCCACAAATCCTTTGATGAGCGAAATACACAAATTTCGTTGATTGCGGGTTCGAACCCCGCACACAACAACATTTGTATTGGCCATACAGATTTTTGCCGTGGTCTCGGCGTTTGTGCAGTCCTTGTGGATCACGATCACGATCACGATACAGCCTGTAATATCCCACTGTTGGGCATAGGCCTCTTCTCCATGTAGGTGGGTCTGAAATGAAATGAATGATAGTTTTGATGTTTAGGTACATTGATTGAAATATGTTAACGACAAAATAACAGTTAATTTAAAAATATTCCGTTCAGTAAAGGTATCTAAAATAACAATAAAAATGTTTTAATCATATAAATTGGTATTTATTAACTACATGTCTTATAAACAGATTAATGGGTACATAGGTATAATGAATTATTGTTAAGAGGTGACATTGTAATCTTTTTCTCTATTGATTGTAAAGAATTTGTCATAAATTGTTTGGTTGCTTACAATTCGCTAAATTAACAGTATTCTACGAGTATTTATCTATTGAATTTTGTGATTGTTTATTAGACCTCACCGGGCTTGTCTTTTGTTTTGATTTACACCTGTCAACTCTTTGTGCTCACTAACTGTTAACTATAATAATAATTGCTGTATACACCTTAAAAGACATAATATCATACTGTATTGTACCTAGACAAGTTTACGGGAGCGCGAAGGGCTTTTTTAAAAAGATATTATTTTAATTACACTGAAATTATTTATTAAAAATTATAAAGAAAATATAAGTGACACGTCCTAGCAGAATTACATGCTCCGGATTAATGTGTATTATCCTATTCTAAAAACGTTCTCAAGACATACGATACCCAAAGCATGAGACAGTGTGAGTTATCCTATTTAGCTGATGAAGCATTTATTTCTATTGTTCTCATGCTTCGGCTTAACATAGCTCCTCCCTCCTTAAGTTCGAAACCGTCGGAAGGATTTGACTTCTGAAGGTTTCGACCCTTGCTTAAAACTTTATCCTTTATCTTTTTCAAAACTAAAATTAAACAGATAGAAATTAATATAATATATAGAATTAGAGTTCCTACACTGACACTATTCACTTTTATTATAGATTTAATTTCACTTTCACTTTCACTTAAACTTTTCACTTTGAAGGCCGCAGATAGAGATTTTATGTCATCCAAATTAATTCCCTTAATATCGATCGGGTCGGCAGGAATGGGAAATTCCTTCTTTGGCTGAGGTAAATTAATAATAGGCGTCACCTTGTATTCAAATTTTTCTAATATGTGTTGAAGATAATATAAATGAAGATCATTAAGTAGTATCTCGCAGCCAGGATCTATTTGAACGAGATAAGTTCCCATAATAGATGTTTTTGTTATATCATTTCCGCATTTGTAGGACATTACTTCTTTATTTCGTGAATATATTATCCAACGGGCAGAAGAAAGGCGTTGCGCTTTAATTTCTTCGATATGAACTACTCGTCTATGACATTGAGTTAAATCATTGTGAAACTGCATCAATTGTTCCATACATGTAATCGTTGAGTAAGGGATAAAGTTATGTTCAGTACATATGTACTGATTATCGCCGAACACATGTTGACACGGAGACGCGACCGGCAAGTACTTCGAACCTTTCACCATAAGGAAGGGATATTCGGGAATAATAATGAAAGTTTCGTTTTTAATTTGATCAAAAACAGGCAATGAATAAATTTTATAATAATTATACGTATTATTATCTGTAAGAGGAACTTCTATTATAAATGTTATCTGGTTTCCTTTTACATACGCCTTAACAGACAATGTTCGCTCTATTTTAATTATATTACTTTCTGTTACAGGATATAATAAACTATGATATTTTTCTATAGAAGAAAATATGTAAAACAATTCAGTGGAATTAATTATTGATTGATGTAGCACAGAAATTTTACTGAAGGCTAACGCTGTCTCAATTTCGTTGAGTGTTATATATATTGAACGGAAATTATTAATAAACGTACTATATAAACTCAAAACATAAGTGGAATATATAGAGTTTTCTTCTTTTGTAATTATGTCCTTTAACATTCGTTCTACGCGTTTTAAACGTTCATTAATAATTAAAGAATTATTATATAAAATTTCTGTACTATTAATAGAATAATCCAACATTTTGGAAACCAGGGTAATTTTATTATCGATTAAATTTTGTTTGCTATATAATTTATTAATAAGATTATCATAGTGAAGCGCGTCTTCGTAATCTAAGTTACCAGTTATCGATTTTATAATAGAACCTAAAGGATTAAGCAAACCTCTTCGAAATCTTTTTGTTGGTGCGATCTGTTTTGCCTTTTCTATAGTTATATCTCTTAAATATTCTACTTGCATTTTCATATTACTAAATTCATACATATAAGGTTTATCTATTTTAATCAATTTATTAAAATCGCTATACTTCTTTATATTAAACTCTAAATCTACAAATATAGAACTTAAATCTAGTATTTTTATAATTAGCCACTTATTTTCTTGTTTATAGGCCTGACCTTGTTTGACGGGCAACAGGCCTGGGTTACCTTCAATCTTTTGAAGTTGAAGGGATTGGGTCTCCTTCATCATCGCCAGGGCGATTAAACACCACCTGTGGAGGTCGTTTTATATTTTTTAATGGAACTTTAAGTTTACAAAAGTTTACAAAATAGTTTATTGATTAAAATAAAGTATTACAAGACAAGTCGCAAGGGCCCCTGTACTGGGTGGTAACCCGTGTTACTGGGTACCCCGCTCATCCACCGAAGTTTACAAAAATTAATCAATATAACAATAATTTAATTTATAAAATCAATATAAAAAAAAAAAATATTAATTAACTGCGTGTGTGTTAGTGTGTGTGTGTGTGTTTGTGTGTGTGTATGTGTGTGTGTGTGTGTGTGTGTGTGTGTATGTGTGTGTGTGTGTGTGTGTGTGTGTGTGTGTGTGTGCGTGCGTGTATAATTGTATATAAAAGCAAGGGAATTAAAAGTAAATATTATGCTATGGACCATGACAAAATATAAACAATTTATGCGTTATAAACTTTCTCTTTTTAATAACTTTTCAGTTTCAGAATAATTTAAAGATAGCAGAAATTTCGTTAAGATGTCAGTTGCTTTAATTTTAGTTAGTGGGAAGATGTTTAATTTATTATTTATCCTATTATACAATGATGCAGACTGACAAGCGAATTGGTTCTGTTTAAATTTAGTATTGCAAAAAGGTACCTGGCAAGCAGTAGCAATTCTACGTTTATTGACAGAGCTTTTTTTATAATTTAATTGAAGATGCAGTTTCTGAATTGCCCTTAAAATGTATAGTTGACGAATAGTAAGTAAATTATGAGAACTATACAGATCGAAAGTCGGGTACCGGGAAGGCTTGCTAAAGGTCACTTTAAGAAGGGCACGTTGTCCTCTCTCCAAAGTCAGCAAGTGGGTTTTGACAGCTCCACCCCAAGCTGGAATGCAGTAACTCAGTACTGATTGAGCCAAAGCTTTATAGGTCATAGTTAGGACTCTGTCATCTGCTACCCGTTTCAGCCGTCTGAAGACCCACATCAACTTCCTCATTCTGTCAGCGATAACTCGAATATGACAGTTCCACTTAAGGTGTTGGTCAATTATTACACCAAGATATTTTACATGATCACAGTAACCAATATTATCGCACGGACAGTCTGTTGAATTAGGGGCAGAGCACGAGTGAACTTTCAGGCCGAAACTAGGGTTGGGCAAAGTGTTTTTTCGTATCGAGAAGGGTATAAACTTAGTTTTGGTGGTATTTAATGACAGAAGGTTGGATCTTAACCAATGAGAGACATAAAAAAGTCCCTCCTCAGCAGTTACTCTCAGCTTGTCCCAAGTCTGGTCATGAAAGATTAAGGCAGTGTCGTCCGCGTAAGTGTAGATTTTGCAATTGGTAAGGTTAAGCTTGCAGAGATCGTTTACGTAAACAAGAAAAAGAGTAGGCCCAAGGACGCTACCCTGTGGGACCCCGTAAGATAAACAGGTTGAGTCACTTAACACAGAGTCACCCAATTTAAGCTGTTGTTGGCGGTCTGAGAGGTAATCTCTGAGAAGCTGGTGAGGTAAGCCCCTTATACCAATATTATAAAGCTTGTCAAGTAAAATCCTTATCGAAACAGAGTCGAATGCTTTGGCAAGGTCTAGAAATACTCCCAAACATTTCCTGCCAGAATCCAGGTGCTCGGTAATTTCGCCCGTCAAGGACAACACTGCATCTTCTGTTGATATGCCATCCCTAAAGCCGAATTGTTGGTTGGACAACAAGTTATTTACGGAAAGAAATTTTTTAAGACGGTTATTAATGAGCTTTTCAAGGATTTTAGCCATAACCGGGAGTACAGAGATTGGCCTGTAATTATTTACGTCAACATCACTACCACCTTTATGTATTGGTGTAACAATGGCTTTTTTGAAACATATGGGGAACTGACCCTTTTCAAAACAAAGGTTGTATATGTGACACAAAACGGGGATAAGAATATTTTTAGCTTTTTTTATAAAATAAGTTGAAATGTTGTCCAATCCAGGGGAAGAATCATTAGACAGTTTGCATATTATAAAATTTAATTCAGAAGGATCTGTGTTTAAAAGTACGAATGAATTTGATGAATGAGTTCCAATTGAGGGAAAGTTAGCTGGGGAATGGAAGGTCAAATCAATTTTTTCTGCTAAATTTTTACCGACTGTTGAAAAATAATTATTAATATAGTTTGCAGATTGTAAAGGAGAAGTCTTAATAGATGCAAGATTATGGTTTACATTAGTTTTCATTTTATCAATGTGACATATATGTTTAATGCTTTTCCATAATTTTTTAGGATTGTTTTTAGCAATTTCTAATTTATTTCTTTCGTAATTAATTTTAAGTGAGCGAATAAGTTTTTGACAGAAATTTCTGTAACGAGCGTAGGTAATTTTTAAAATACTGTCGAAAGGGTTATTTTTTACTTTAAGATGAAGCTTATCTCGGTTTCGGATGCAACGCAGTATACCCGGAGTTATCCACGGCTGAATACAACGTTTACGGTGTGGAATAATGTGAGTAGTTTTATTATTATTTATGGCAACAGAAATTCTATTTACCAACGTTTCAGCAGCTAAATTGGGATCCGTTGACTGTAATAAATCATAGATTTTAGTTTTAATTTCTTCAATAACAGCATGATTATTTACAATTATTTTAGTTTTTTGCGTACATATTCGTTCGGGTTTTATCATAAGACTTAGAATAACAGTAGAATGATCAGTCGGGGCATTAGTAAGAATAGCTGATTTAGCTGAGTTGCTGGATTTTAACATCATGTGGTCAATACAATTATTATTTCGTGTGGGTAGTCTATGAGCAGGTAATATTCCATAATAAGCTAATGTCGTTAGGTAATTAGGCGAGTTTGAATCACAAGAGTTGACCTTAATATCAATATTAAGGTCACCTGTGATTATAATATTATTATAAGACCTATAATTATGAAGTAAAGACTGAAGAGATGACAGAAAATCATCAATATTTCTCACTGATGGGGTCCGATAGATCCCAATGACAACTAAATCGTTCAGTGTTATCACAAGGCAGGAGGCGTTAGCTAAGGAAGGTTCCATTATTTTATAGTTAAGATTTTTATTTACATAAAATATCACCCCGTCACACTGGTTAAGGTTATTATTTGTATAATGTGTGGCATAGTTATTACTTAGCGGGGGAATAGGTTTAGATTTCGAGAGGTGACACTCAGTCAGAATCAAAATGTCACAATCAAATTTAAGCGAAGTTAATGTAACCATGAAAGCATCTAGATTTTTATAGACACTCCGTATATTTTGAGTTAAAATAGTTACATGGTTCGCAGTATTTAAATGGGTATGACAGTCCTCCGGCGAACATAATACGGACGGAGGTATTAAAATTTCGTCTATATCGACATTAGTCTGAAATAAGCTATCCATAAACGACAAGAAAAAGATACCCGTCAAATAAAAGTGATCTTCCGCTCAAAGTACAAGTACGTACAAACAAGGGAAAAAAACAAATTTCTACATAACTTATAAATGTACTAAAATCATGGAAAAGTAGACTTGAATATAAATAAAATAATTGTGGACTATATTTATAGTATAAAATAAGAAAAATGCAATAGTATAAAAAAATATTAAGACTTTTACTGCTATATGTAGGTATCAATAAATACTTATGAATAATTTCATTCAAACACGTACGGTACTTGACGCATAATTTAGTATCAATTACGGTATAATTTTGCATGTACACAAAAGTAATATACGTACAAATATTTATATGACCATACAGGCATATATGCAAATTTATAGAATAATTTAAACATATTATGAATGAGCCTGATGGAACTTTAAATATATATCTAAGTAATTTATTTAATTGTATTGTGGGTATTATGGCATGTTTTTGTATATGAGATTCAGCTGTGTAGAAAATAATTAGATGAGTAAAATAAACAAATAATACATTTGTTGGGTCAAGTTTGGGTTGATGTTTGTATGTAAAAGAAAAAGAGTTATGCTTACTTACACTAGGGTTAATTAAATAGTAATAATATAAAAGTAATTTAACCGTTCCAAGTTTACATTTCCAAAAAATTAACAAAATTAAAATACGAAATGGATTCCGTATGCAGAAGTGCAAGGTAATCGAGGATGTTATTTTAAAAGTACTCAATAAATATTTTGTATGAGAGTAAATGTTTGGTATTAAATATAGTAATTGTGTGACGAACATATTATCTAAATACAAGCTTAGATGTTTATCAGTCTTGAGGTGTGTATACGTGGTTGTGATTCTGGATATGAGTAAAATTTGTGTATATATGTTGTTCATAATTGTGTGAAAATGTGTGAGTCTGTGAAGTGTATTAGTTACAAAAGATTTCACATATGCAAAATTTATATTAGTAAGATAAAATATAGAAGAAAAATAATTAGAATGAAATAATACAAATACCAAATAAGTTGCAAACAGTCATATATCCTGGAGGAGCTGGTGTACTTGAGCCTCATTTTGAATACAGATGATTTTGGATGTGTCATCCTTTCTCACGAAGACTCTTCCAAAGGCAGTCCAGCAGTACTTAAACTTTTTATTTCTGACGAGATCACGCGACAGGAAAAATAGTCGGGCACCTTTAGCGGTAAGCTGTTCTGATAAGTATACAGGCGTATCTTCATTGATAGTAAAGCCAAGATGCTTAGCTTGCAACTTAGACTTATTTTTTATGTTAAATTCCTTGGTTTTTTTTAACATGTCGGTTCTTAACAACGCGGAACCTAACTCCACAATGATGTTGGGGCTTTTCTCCCTATCATTGCGCGTCTTAGTTCTGAAAATATCTTTTATATCTCGTGGGCAAAGATCGAGGTTTATATTTTTCGAAAGACAAGTCATCATGTGAATTAAATCCTCTCTGCTCTCAGCTGTTTTTCGTGGGACGTTTTTTATTTCAATTTTCGTTTTGCACGAGGACCTTTGAAGATCTTCTATTTTATCTTCGAGAAGTGTTATGTACTGACGATCCTTTTTAGATTGAGATTCTAAGTTATCAATCTTCTTTTTAAATTCCTCGTTTTGTGATGTTAACAGAGAGACGTTCAATTCTATATTTGCAGTCGTTTGCTGAAGGGATTTAAGGGTATTTGCGATGTCCTCGTATTCCCTCTTTTGTTGACAAAGATATGATGTCAAAATCTCCTTAATCTCCATTTTAAACTCCTGGAATTGTGACAACGTTGCCTCTTCTTCTCTTGGTCTTCTATTACGAAAATAATCATAGTCAGGGGGGGTATTGTCTTGAGTTACCATGGAGGTATTAAGTTGGGGTTCTGAGCCATCTCTCCCGCCAGTTTTGTTCCGCAAAGTGACCCCTGTCGATGGTGTAGAAGGTGGAGTCCTTTGTACTGACATTATAGAATAAAATAAAATTAAGTGCGTAGGCCTAAATGAAATGCAAGCCGACGGTGTAGAAACGTTTCTCAGTAGGCGGAGCCAAAGAATCCAGGTATAGTGTGACGTGTGCCCGGTAGGAGGAGTAAACTGTGCAGATCGGTTAGTGGGCAGGGCTTATCAGTGCAGAAGCGCAGGAGCAGGTCCTAGTTAAGTAATATTATCTTCGTCTAACAAGTGGATATCCCTTTCACTCTTAGCGGCACTGGATGTAAACTTATGTTCGCCTGGTACACGACACTAAAACAACACGACCGCTCCGTTCGGCGTCGGCGCGATGAGTTGAACTTTAGTTCTCCGCTCTCTAACATTTACGGGCACTAATACATTACGATTTATTTCTCTACTAACAGTTGCTTTCTGAGAGGGACGCTTATCTCTCGTTTGAGTTAATTGTAACACGGGCTTAATATGTCTCCTATCATATTTCATTCTACGGCAGGATTCACACGTGTTTATTAATGCCGTAATTGTTTCCTGCATATTATTCCAAAAATAATTTCGCTTAATTCTAATCATCGTTTCTTTAATACCGCGGTGACAAGTTTTGCCCTTATGATATTTCATAACTATAGCCTTTTGTTCATTTTCGTTTTTAATAAAAATTATACGTTCGGTACATTCTTTTACATTTATAATGCCTTTCTTAAATAAAGAAATTATTATATTTGCGAAATTTTTCCTATGTTCCTGGTGTTCGAAATGTATAAAATATTTAACTTTGGGGCGGACATACTCTTTAAGAAATTGTTTTGTTAGTTCTAAATTGTACAAGGGTAAGAAAACTTCAAGGACTTTTTGTTTTGACCTTGACAAATCTTTAACCTGAATTTCGTTTTTAAGCCACGAAAATACTAATATCTGATTAGGTTTAGTATCGATAGCTTCACGTAAAATTGGAATACTACAAGAATCACACTCTACATTTGAGTGGACTGTCTCAATACTAGTACTAGAATGAGAATGATCTACAGGTTCGATTTCAGATAAATCTCTAGGACTTGCTGATATTGTCGCCTCGGAGTCATTTACAGTTAAAGTTCTAGAATCGTCTGTATTACGTCTTGGGGATAGTTGTAAAATTTGGTCTGCCACGTCACGTAAGTGTTCTTTGAGTTGAGATTCTCTATTATCAACATTTACCGACAAAGAAGTATTATCATTGGACCCTATTGCATTTAATTTTATATGTGAAAGAGCATTCGAGGGAGATATGGAAAAATTTTCTTCATTATTATCCTCATCAAGGTCACTAGGATTTCCTTCGTCAGACTGCTCGTATGTTTGTTCTACATAATTCGTCATGTCATAATTGTTATAATTATAATCATGAATAATTGTTTTATTAATAGGGATACTCATTTTATTATTATTACTTACAGTTCGCATGGAAACGTCATTTTGTCCTTGTCCGTCTAGTGTAAAATTAGGCTTATAACCAAATTGTGTCATGGGTTTATAATTATTATTATTATTAAATGGAGGACGATACCCTAATTGTTGTACAGGACGATACCCTAATTGTTGTACAGGACGATACCCTAATGGTTGTGCAGGACGATACCCTAATTGTTGTACAGGACGATACCCTAATTGTTGTACAGGACGATACCCTAATTGTTGTACAGGACGATACCCTAATTGTTGTACAGGACGATACCCTAATTGTTGAACAGGACGATGTCCGTAATGAGGATTAACTCTTGGTGGTGGTATTTGTGGTCCCTTTGGAATCTCATTTTTAAATTGAGAAAAATTTGGTTTAAAAACTGTGGGCTTATTCGTCAAATCAAATTTTGAGTTTGATAAATTTGAAAATTTATTACGCTGATTATACTGTTCGTGAAAGTTTACTTCTTCTAAAACAATACTCAACGCAGATTCTAATGATGTCGGTGATTTTAATCTAACTATTCTAACCATATTTTCGGGTAAGTTATAAAGAAAAACGTTAAGGGATGTATTATTGTAAATAACTATTTTACTTTGTTTAATTTCCTCATTTAATATTTGATTAACCTTAGATAATAAAACAGAACGCACTGACTGTATTCTATTACAAAAATCAAGGTAATTTTCTCCCGATTTTATTTTTAAATTTTCTAATTCTATTGCAATACATTCTTCGCTTCGCGGATCTCCAAAATGTTGTATTAACAAAGCTTTAAATTCACTCCATGAAACAATATCCTCACGCTCACTGATAAGCGAGGCAGCCTTATCGACTAAGCGACTCGTGATGCTATGCAGTATATAGATATTTTGCGCATTACTGCCTTGAAACATACTAATTACATATTCACATTTTCTTATAAATAAGTTTAATTGACGTTTATCGCCACCAAAAAGAGGAATTAATTTTAATATTTCGTTTGGAATCAAATTTATTTGTTCCATTTTATTTTTATTTTTATTTTAAATTATTAATTAAAAAATTTTTTAAAAACTTTAATTATTAATTTTCACACAAGTTATGTTAATAATATTTCAACGATTTTGAGTTAAAATATTACATTAATATATTAAACAATTGATTCAAATTCTAATTTGTTAAAAAAAAAATATATATTTTTTTTTTTTTTAATAAAAGTTTTAACACTAAAATTATTAATTTTACACACAATTTATATTAATAATATTCCAATGATTTTGAATTGGAATATTAAATTAATACCTATATTAAACAATTCATTCAAATTATATTTATCGAAGTATAATTTTTAATATTTAAATTAATTTTTAACAAAATACGTAAGAAAACCAGAAAACGTTATAATAGGAGAAGTCTTATCCCAAAATAACAAAGGAATAACAGGAAGGTGAAAAGTTCTACTCACCAACCGGTCACCAGCATCGTCAGCTCCTGGACTCCTCAATCACTGTCTTATTTATTTGGTTCTGGATTGTTTCTTACAGACCTTCGAAAGCCCAATTATTCGCTGATTTTGAAGACGAATTCTTAAGAACGAAGGCTGTATTATTTTGAAACAATCCTACCGGCTGCGCCAGACAAGTTTACGGGAGCGCGAAGGGCTTTTTTAAAAAGATATTATTTTAATTACACTGAAATTATTTATTAAAAATTATAAAGAAAATATAAGTGACACGTCCTAGCAGAATTACATGCTCCGGATTAATGTGTATTATCCTATTCTAAAAACGTTCTCAAGACATACGATACCCAAAGCATGAGACAGTGTGAGTTATCCTATTTAGCTGATGAAGCATTTATTTCTATTGTTCTCATGCTTCGGCTTAACATAGCTACCTATATTTAACTGTGTATTTCTACTTGGAATGTTATTATGATGTGTCAATGGTATGTCTAATAAATAAATAAATAAAATTTAAGGCAAGAAAAATCGTTCAATGATTCACAAAGTAGGCACATTTACAGTATAATGTGTATTTTAATTATAATTTAAATCAACAAAACTTACAAACATTTAACAATGCCCTAACCGCCCTAACGGAATACTCTTAACATTTATCAATAAGTAAGTACCTGGGTGACCGAGCCTTGCTCGGTATTTTCATTTTATTTTTTGTTTTTTTTTTTTCTCGGTATTTTTATATTTTAATTTTATTTAAATAATAAATCACGAGTGAAATTAAAAAAAAAAAAGAAAAAAAAATTATCTGGAGACTGAGATTTGAACCCGGGTCAACACGATTTGACACCCGCCGATTTCCTAATTACGCCATTAAAGCTATGTTGACGCGTAGTGAAATTAAGCTTCGTATTCTAATGATATTTTTTCATTGCTTAAAAACAGGGATAAAACGACATTTTTTTTAAATGAATCCTAGCTAGATCAATTTTTCGCCTCCGAAATCCCCTGCATACTAAATTTCACGAAAATCGTTGGAGCCGATTCCGAGATTCAGAAAATATATATATATATATACAAGAATTGCTCGTTTAATAGTATAAGATATTCATCCAGTGTTACATCACATGGGTTCAGTCCCACAAGAGAATCAGCTGCTGTTTTCCAAGTGCAGGAAAATCCGCCGCCTCCACCGCGTGTCCTGGAGACAATATTGTTATTATATTAAGACACTAGCTTCTGCGCGCGACTTCGTCGGCGTGGACTCCGGTCC
The DNA here is from genome assembly GCA_905220545.2 of Melitaea athalia. NCBI lineage: Eukaryota > Metazoa > Arthropoda > Insecta > Lepidoptera > Nymphalidae > Melitaea > Melitaea athalia. Next base: position 19,365,434 of record HG992191.1, on the reverse strand, counting down.
TATTGGTCTTAGCGTGATGACACATAGCCTATAGCCTTCCTCGATAAATGGGCTATCTAACACTGAAAGAATTTTCCAAATTGGCCCAGTAGTTCCAGAGATTACCGCGTTCAAACAAACAAACAAACAACCAAACAAACAAACTCTTCAGCTTTATATATTAGTATAGATAAGTATACAAAAAAAACAACCGTTGAATACACACGATCGTATCGCTCTGGTTAGCACATTTGACTGTTGATTATATATTTTCTGTTTATTTTTGCTATTTTCAGGCGGAAATCGACTCAGATACTGTTACACCTCTTAAACTATCCACAAATCCTTTCATGAGCGAAATACACTTAACGCTCTCCATCTTGATCGAATATAACTCTTAATATATCATTATTGAAACTGATAATAAAATTATTTTTTGCATTATTGACTACAAAATGTTTTGACTTCAGTCTGTGGTTTCTGGTGTTTGAACTTCAGTCTGTGGACAAGAACGAAAGATTGGACGTCCAGATTCAATGACTCGGAGTACTTTTTAATTAGGTTACTGGTATTTTTCAAAACCTTGTAATTGGATCGGCTTTGATATTTGTGTAAGTGCTTTCATCAGATAAAATAATTGTTGAATTTTATTATTGTAATCTGACGTATCCGTCACAACCGTGGTATTTTCCTTATCCACACGAATAGCTGTTGTGTAGTTGTGTCTGTTGTGTAGATTTAATTAAAGCTTTCAGTTGCTCGCGGGGAAGATTTAGTTTTGGCACAAAACTTCATCGTAGCTTCACTGAAATAAATCGATATATCTCGTCTGATAGGCTCCGAATCTTCCTTCTTTATGTTATTTCTCGAAATACAGTCTTCAACGTTATTTTTTTTTCTACGAATGGAATTTTGCGAGATTTAACATTCAATCCCTTTTTAACGAAGACAGAGTAAACTATAGACCGCTTGATAATTCCTTTTCGTTCCCACAAAACAGAGATACAAATAGGGAAAACGTAGAAGGAAAAAAGAGATAGAGCATAACTATTTGCATCCCTCATCGCGTGCCGGTTTTATCAAGGCCAGCAAAATAGTTTGCTAAACAATTTTGACATTCGAGACATTGAGCTATAAAATTTTCAATAATTTAGCTAACTTTATATAATTATTTTGCTTTCCGAAGCCCAGTTTTTATCTTTAAAAACGATTCCTAATTGGATTTATAGCTTATGTATCTAAATTTTATAATGTTACAATTCACATAACCTAATTTTAGTGTTTATATATGTTGATTTACGTCATCATTCTCTATCTCATGTGGCCACGCTGAGCAGTAGTCTATCTATACCAATATTATAAAGAGGTCAAGTTTATAACTTTGTTTGTATATACGGGGTAATCTTCGCAAATACTGATCCGATCATGAAAATTCTTTCGCTAACAGAAAGCTACACTATTCAGGAGTGACAAGATAAAAGGAAAAAGATAAAAATATATAAAGATTTTAAATCAGCAGGATTTGAACCTGCGCCCTCTGACGTGCCGTGTCAACAATTCAATCTAATCAAGCATTATTATTTGCCTTAGAAATTAATTGGTGATTTTAAAACATTTATATTTATCTGATTTGCTGAAAATAGTGAGTGTATTGGAACATATCAAATTTCCTTCTTATGTGAAATGGATTATAACGCAAATAAGTGGGCACGGGTCGGCTAGTAGTAAATATTACTCTGTCTACGCTTTTAAAAAAAGCTTTTAATTTATTTTCGTCTAGGTAAGTGACATTCTGACAGATTGACAACTGCTCGTGAGCTGTCTGTCTGCGGTGTACGGTTCTTTATTTATGACTTTTTATCGATGTTAACGTTTCGAATTTTAAAATTTGTTGTTTTCTGCATTTATTACCTATATTGTGATATTTCGCGCTTATTCTAAGTTTTTATGCAATTATCAAAATGAAATGTCGTTAAAACAATTTTAAAGCGGCGGTCAAGCATCCGATTTCTTTTTCTAAAGCAGCTAGATGGGAATGACTTTGATGTATTACTTTTACTTTGACTTTTTACTCGCCTGATTTAAAATTTTTGCGCTCCTTCGGATAAACAATCCTTGCGTTTTCCGATGAACTATTTCCCTCAAGTGGTAGAAGAATGAAACGACCATTATGGATTGTTTACCTCATATTTATTTTTTGATTTTACAAATACTCATATTATATGTATAGAGTTTGATACAAATCATGGCGTGATCTAAGTGACGTCTTGCGCCATCTACCGTACAATATATTATTTAAAAATGTAGTGATTAAATTAATTGTAATAATTAAAAATTATCATCATTTAACGTTGTGTCCATTATTCATAAATATTGTTGAACGGTTCTCAGGAACTTGGACGTGAGGCATCAATCAAACAACTAATTGTAAATTATGCAACGTTTCAATCCTTTATTGGATCTTCATCAGGCATCTACAAATATTATTAAAAATTATGATTTATCACCAATGTTATTCTATACGTTTTTTTTTTGATTTTACATATTATTAAAAACAACTGATGAACAAACAACATTGATAAAATCTAAAAGCGGGTGGCTGAACATAATTATCTACTCACTGAAATAAAATATAAAAGAAAAAGTGTATTTCGAATGCAAATAATTTTATCTCGAGACGAGGATTGTATTCTAGGAATCACATTTTTTGTCCGTGGGCAGCTTCAAAAGTTTGTAGAACATGGTTTTGTCGATCTTACCACACTTCTCGTGGTCAATGGACTACTATTTCAATGAGGACTGAGGTACTTGACGAAACAGTCGTCGAACAGCTCGCCATTGAGCATGTCTCTGAGGACATTTAGACACCTCAATATAAGACTTGTCTTAAGCCTCTTCGGGATATTCGACGACATCACCATGTCTGCAAGTACGTGTGTCGCCCACGTAAAACTGTTTTGCTTGTGAATTATTAAATTAATAACATCAATCTCGTTATTGTTACTGCTGTTTGTTTGTAACGTATTAATAAATTTTACTTTAGTTTCTAAATCGGTTTGATAAGTTATTTTCCAGCATACTCACTCAAAATAGGTTGATATTTTTCACAAATAAGCTGTGGAATACCGTCCACGACCATCAAATGGTTCAACTTTAGTGTCAAAGCAGTATTTTATCTGCGTTTGGACTCGAGGTACTTTAAGGTTGAATGTAAAAATATATAGGTATTATATTTGTTGGCAAACACGCGCCTTGTAAGAATAGCTTTAAACAAAAACATTTTAAACATCCGGCTTCGCCGGGTGTGGAAAATATAATAAACATCGAGGTCAGTCGTATGAAACTATAAACCGGCTCGGTCGGAGACGGTGGTTACCTCCTTGAGCGAGAGTATGGAGATGTAGTCCTCATAGATGAAGCGCGCCTTCTCCTCCACGGCGTCGGTCGGTCTCGATTCACGTTGGAGAACCTAATATTGAGAGTTGAGAAGAACTTAATATTAATGGTGATGAAAAAAGTCAGTGGGTTTACACTTCACTGCACTCACTTACACTGCACTTTCTTTGGCTCATCAACTTAAGGTTTTAATTTTTTTACTTATTTCGTAACAATTGAATAATTGAACGAATAAAGGCTAATTTCTTGTGTGACATATTAAACTAGAACAGGTTGACAGCTGCCTTGATCCCGGAAATCCCATGAATTGCACTTTTTAACACAACTGTATTGTATTACTTCTTTCTGTAATTTGTGGTCTTACGCTTGTGGTCTTACGTGTTCTGAAAGTTAGCTGGTTTGAACATTTTTATACAGTAAGCTAAAAATATGATACCTAATATTTCGTCCAGGTACGATGCCCGTTGTACCCCGCCGCCTGTATAGACAGTTTGAAACCCGCGTCGAGGTGATTGATCTGTTGTTTATTAAAAAGCGTATTTGAAATGCTAATAAAATTTTATTGAGAGGCGATGATTTCGTTCTGGGAATTACATTTGGTTGCCCGTGGGCAGATCCCAAAGTTCGTAAAACATTCTATTGTCGATCTTGCCACATTTATCATGTGAAAAGTACTTGACAAATCAGTCGTCAAACAGTTCACCATTGAGCATGTCTCTGAGGACATTTAGACACCTCAATATGAGACTTGTCTTAAGCCTCTTCGGGATGTTCGATGCCATCACCATATCTGCTACTTTCGCCAACACCAGTGCGTGGTGGCCAAGCGGCACCATGAAGATCAGGCTCTTCGCCAACTGTTATTCGTTTTTTGATGTGAGGGTGTCCATTTTTGTTTAAATAATAACGTCCGGTCGGTCGCTCACTCCGAAAGTGAACGTAGTTGACTACCACGGTCGAGCGGCACCATGGAGATCAGGCTCTTTGCCAATTTGTTTTCACTTTCAGATGTGTGGGCGTCCATTGTTGTTTAAATAATATCGTCGGGTCGGTCGGTCTTCACTTCGAACGTGAACGTAGTTGACCACCACGGTCGAGTGGCACCATGAAGATCAGTCTCTTCGCTAACTTGTCTTAGCTCTTCGATTTAAGGGTGTCCATTAGGGGTCGGTCGGTCTTCTCTTCGATCTATTCTAGGGCAGAAATTCCCTGTAATTGGTGTGTAGTTAATAAACTTAACTATGAACTCAAATAAGTCATCAACCTTATAGTACATTGGCTAGATAGCCTTTATACTTTATCTTTATCAAAACTAATGTTTAGTTTACTAATAGTTCTTCTTTTGCCTGGCTCTTTCCCATTTTATTTGGGGTCGGCCCTCCGTATCATGTGTCTCCAGGCAACACGGTCCTGGGTGGTTTCTTTGTTGACTTGGGCTTCTTTGAGGTTTTTATTTACTACAGACATCCACGTGATTCGGGGTCTTCCTCGTCCTTGGGGTTTAGTTTCAATCTCAAGCACTTTTCTGGTCATGTGGTCAGATGGTCGTCTCATAATATGTCCGTACTACCGCAGGTGGCTCTCCTGTAGTTTTTGTGGTATAGGTCTCACTTTAAAGGTTCCTCTAATATGTGTGTTTCTGACATGATCCAGCCTCGTCACATCACCCACCCACCTGAGCATCTTCATCTCTGTGCAACTGGTTTTCGTGCTGCTTTTTGAGTGGCAAGCATTCGGCTCTGTATGTCATGGCTGTTCTGACAGCTGTTCTGTATACTCGTCCCTTTATGCGCACGGGCATTCGGCTGTCGCATAGCACGCCGGACAGTTCTCTCCATTTCATCCATCTGGTATTTATGCGATGGGTGACATCAGTGTCTATTGATCCATCTTTACTGATGATGGACCCTAGGTACTTGAAATGGTCTACTTCTTTTAGCTGGATGTTCTGCAGACAGATGGTGTGTTTGGTGTTGACACCACTAAAGTTGCAATGCTCGATCTTCTCTCTGCTTATTCGCAAACCTGATATTTCCAGAGCTTCCCTCCACTTTTCTAAAATCTGGCTCAGTGCAGACATTCGCTCCTTTTGTCGTATAGAGCCATGCAGACACACGTTAGGCATTCTATTCTTCGTCAACATCATTGTTAGTACACGACATTGGCTGTGTATATACGCCGTTGACTCCAACGGCAGTTTATAGTTAACCACCAAGTTCACGGTAGGTATGTTTAAGCCCCTCGCCGCTACGTCAGTAGCAATCAATGTACATTTTATATGATGAATTAGACACTAAAAATACATTACTTTTCATTTTATCCTCCGTTTTACTAAACTTCTGTTTTCAAAACCGACACTGCGCCTTGTAATGCCCAACTTTTTCACAATAATAGCAGTTATGCGTATTATTCTTACTATTCACGTTTTTTTCAATATTATTTTTATTAATTTTACACTGTGGTGTGTTTGCTGTTGACGCCACTAAAGTTGCAATGCATGTACTCGGTCTTCTCTCTGCTTAATGCTTATTCGAAAACCTGATATTTCCAGAGCTTCCCTCCACTTTTCTAAAATCTGGCTCAGTGCAGAAATTCGCTCCTTTTGTCGTATAGAGCCATGCAGACACACGTTAGGCATTCTATTCTTCGTCAACATCATTGTTAGTACACGACATTGGCTGTGTATATACGCCGTTGACTCCAATGGCAGTTTATAGTTAACCACCAAGTTCACGTTAGGTATGTCTAAACCCCTCGCCGCTACGTCAGTAGCAATCAGTGTACACTTTATATGATGAGTTAGACACTACAAATGCATTATTTTTCATTTTATCCTCCGTTTTACTAAACTTCTGTTTTCTAAACCGACACTGCGCCTTGTAATGCCCGACTTTTCGACAATAATAGCAGTTATGCGTATTATTCTTACTATTCACGTTTTGTTCAATATTATCTATACATATAATAAAATGGTAGAAAAGTCAAAACTGTACATTGAATATTTTTTTAAAAGAATACTTGGGGTGTGATCTCCAATCGATACCGAAGCCAAAAATATAGTTTTTAGAATTTTTGTCTGTTTGTCTGTTTGTCTGTATGTATGTCCGGGATAAACTCAAAAAGTACTGCATGGATTTACTTCAAATTTGGCACGAATATTGTTAAGAAGTCGGGTCAGAACATAGACTATATATTATCACGCTATGACCTACGGGGAAAGAGCAGTGCACCTTTATTTCTTCAAATGTATGTCCGGGATAAACTCAAAAAGTACTGCATGGATTTACTTCAAATTTGGCACGAATATTATTAAGAAGTCGGGTCAGAACATAGGCTACATATTATCACGCTATCACCTACGGGGAACGATCAGTGAACGCACGCAGACGACGTCGCGGGCAGCAGCTAGTTTTTATTAATTTTACACTGGCCTCGATAATGTCCAAATTTTCCACAGTTATAACATTTCAAATTAATTTTATTTTTAACGACGAACGTAGATGAGGATGAGGTTGGCTTAGATTCCTCGTTCTTTTGTTTCACCCTCTCTTCTTCAATTAACAACCACTAAATTTTCCATTGTTTGCTTATTATCAGGTACCGACTCCCACGCCGATACAAAATGTCTATATTCGTCCGGTAATGACACTAAGTTTTTTGTTATAACAATTTTATCCGTAATTTCTTTACCCATCTGTTATAATTGATTTTGCATTTCTTGTATCTTAGGAAGATTTACATGTCAGTATCTTTCTCGTATTTGTACTGAAAAAATCTCTGCTGTATAAGATGTACGCTAGTTTCCGTCTTCTGTTCGTACACGCTAAGAAGTTTTCGCCACATTTCACTAGAACTCGTGTATGTAATTATATGTAACATGGCGTCTTCCGTCATACGTGTAACTAGTGTTTGCGCCTTAGCGTCTTTAGTTTCCCATGCCGATTTTTCAGTTGCATTCGCGGGCTTCACACATTTTCGCTCCACAATATCCAACCAACCGTTGCCTCTCAACAAAATCATCGTTTGAAACTTCCAGATATTCCAATTTCTGGAACCTTCCAGCTTGAGCACATTGACGTTGTTACTATTAATCTCCATTGTGCCTGGGCCCATAACCTGATGTGTTTTTAAATAAAAAACAACGTATAACATGAATTCCTTTTAGTTAATATAATTACTAATTAAGTTACACAATTACTAAGATACAATTACAAAGTTAAGCCAAGAGAGTATTTTACTATTTCTAGAACATTTACAAGACTAACGTGATTCTTAACAATTAAAACTTATTATAAGTAGCAGATACAGTTTCATCAACCCATAAACAATAATATCTTTGTATTGTGATGGCAAGGTTCAGGTCAGGCGATCGTGGTGGCCATAAAATTAGACCCAAGCGCCCAATCCACCTATCTGGGTATGTGTCTCTTAAATATTCCCGCACCCAAACAGCAAAATGCGTGGGATACCCGTCATTTCGCAACCACATTCCTTCTCTTGTCTCCAGTGATAAATTTTGCAGCAGCTCAGGTAAATTATTTTGTAAAAAATTTAAATACATTTGAGCATTTAATGTTGCTGGCAACTTATATGGGCCTATTATTTTCCCACCAAACTGCTGCAATATTTTTGTTGATTTTTGTAAGTACGTGGAGCAATGCTTAGTCCAAATGTTGTCGGCTTATCTTCGAGTTTTGCTAGTTTATTAGGACAAGCTAAGAATGAAGGAGGTACAGTGTGGCAGACCTTTTTATTCGCAGAGCTGGAACAGTAGTAGTAAGCATTGTTCTTGTTATGTTACAATCTCTTCTAAAAGTACGGTTGCTCTCTTCATTAGACATCTTCCTGTATCTTTATTCTAGTCTTTGTGCAGTGGTAACAGTGCTCACAGTTTGGTCAGTGCATATGGTGCGATTACACTCAGGGCGCTTAATCTTAGTACAAAAAACTGGTGACAGCAATGGGTACAATGATACAAAATCACGAAGTATATGTAGTCCATCTACAAAATAATTTTAGCTATGTGTTTTTTTAATATTGTTGGATTATAATAGTGCGAAAAATGACAACTAGAAATAAGTGATGGCAGTTTGGAAGCAATGTCCACTATAATTAATAAATATGTCGGTACTCCGCCCTACTCCTCTTCTGATCCGACAAATATAATACCTACCACTACCACTACCACTACAGCCTATCACAGTCCACTGTTGGACATAGGCCTCCACAAGTTCACGCCCGACATTATGACGCGAACTCATGTGTTTTGCCCATAGTCACCACGCTGGGCAGGCGGGTTGGTGACCGCAGGGCTGGCTTTGTCGCACCGAAGACGCTGCTGCCCGTCTTCGGCCTGTGTACTTCAAAGCCAGCATGGATGGTTATCCCGCCATCCGTCGGCTTTTTAAGTTCCAATGTGGTAGTGGAACTGTGTTATCCCTTAGTCGCCTCTTACGACACCCACGGGAAGAGAGGGGGTGGCTACATTCTTTAGTGCCGTAGCCACACAGCACCTAGCAATATAATAGCTAGATGGCGCTAAACAGAACCTAAACACAATCGCAACTTTCAAAATTACAAATTACAAATATCTGCTAATTTCTGACGCTTGCGCCGGTTTTTTTGCGATATTTTGTTTATTTTTGTAATCTTTCTGTGTTGAGCTAATACGAGTATTCCTCCGACTAATTCATACTTGCGACCGGAAAGTAATTTTGTGAGTGGTTGTGTCTTTAAAATTGAGATAGGACTCCAGTGTATTGTTCAGTTTAAGATAAAAAGACTCCATTAGTTTAAGAATCATGTCATCGGATGAGCACTGCTGCGTTCCTGGGTGCAAGGACATCAGAGGTATGTCACCATATCACATTTTAATAGCCAAATCTTGAATCTTGAACTTTGTATTGAACGCAATTCAAAATTGCATGCAAATTCACTAGCAACCGAAGTGGTAAATATAATTATAATTAAGCTGTTTTTTAAGGGAATGTTAAAAAATGTATATATTATACTTGTTGGCCAACACACGTGTTGTAAGACAGTAAGAGTAACTTTAAAACATTTTTTTTCGGCTTCGTCGGGTGTGGCCAATATAATAAACATTGAGGTCAGTCGTATGAAACTACGAGTATAAATCGGTCGGAGGCGGCGGTTACCTCCTTGGGCGAGAGTATGGAGATGTAGTCCTCGTAGATGAAGCGCGCCTTCTCCTCCACGGCGTCGGTCGGTCTCGATTCACGTCTGAGAACCTAATATTGGGAGTTGAGAAGAACTTAATATTAATGGTGATGAAAAAAGTCAGTGGCTTTACACTTCACTGCACTCACTTACACTACACTTTCTTTGGCTCATCAACTTAAGGTTTTAATTTTTTAACTTATTTCGTAACAATTGAATAATTGAACGAATAAAGGCTAATTTCTTGTGTGACATATTAAACTAGAACAGGTTGACAGCTGCCCTGATCCCGGAAATCCCATGAATTACACTTGTTAACACAGCTGTATTATCTTACTTCTTTCTGGTATCTGTGGTCTTACGCTTGTGGTCTTACGTGTTCTGAAAGTTAGCTGTTTTGAACATTTTTATACAGTAAGCTAAAAATATGATAATATCTCGTCTAGGTACGACGGCCGTTGTACCCCGCCGCCTGTACAGTTTGAAACCCGCGCCGAGGCGATTGATCTGGTGTTATTTTTAGTGTTTACTAGCGGCCCGCTCCGCTTTCGCACGGGTGCAATGCTGATACTAAATATAAAATATTAAATAAATATTTGCAATCTAAGCGCAAAAAATGTGTTTATTTACGACATCACATTAGAAAACTCTAAAACTATCAGTGTCCCTCTTCTATATTATGCATGTTTTGTACATATAAACCTTCCTCTGGAATCACTCTATTTACTAAAGAAAACCGCATCAAAATCTGTTGCGTAGTTTTAAAGATCTTAGCATATATTATACAGACAGACAGACAGCGGGACGAGACTTTGTTTTATAATATGTAGTGATGACCAGGTTATGTGAAGTTTTCAGAAAACGATATTTTTAAATAACATTATACTTAAAATAAAAATCAAAAATATCTTAATTCAAATAGAGCACTTTCGAATCGTCATTTAACAAAAATTAAATTTTATAGTGATTAATTAGTTTTTAAAATTTGTTATTTTTTTAATATTTGCTTATTAAACAAATATCATTATAATAATTGTGGAATTAAATTATTAATTTGGATGTGAGAGTGATAAGCATGCAAATATGTCGTTAAAACGTCGTAAAGTACGTCTGGTCAGTTAATCACCAACTCCACTAATTAAATCAATTGTTACAATTGACGGCGATATATTTTTCTGGTCAGTGCAAAAAAAAGCATTCTGTTTTCGTTTTGTTTAAGAAAAGCCTAAATTCTTTTAAGTCATCGTTAACAATAAGGTTATCTCTTTCAAAAGTACCGTGTTCGCACTTGTATATCAAACAATTCCAATTGTGCAGACATGTTACTTATAAATATATTGAGTTCAATATTCATATTAGATCATAGTATCACTCACTTCACCGCATGTACCTACCTAGGTAAATACCTACCTACTGCACGGTAACGTCGGTCTTTTTTTAAAAATAGATATACCTAACTAGGTTGGCAGCGTATGGCTCACCTGATGGTATGCGATTACCGTAGCTTATAAACGCCTGCAACACCAGAATCTTCGCAAGCGCGTTGCCGACCCGATCCCCCCCAGGAGCTCTGGTCACCTACTATAATGTTCTAAACATCATCAACATCAAAGTATGATTAAAACTTGTATTAACTGTAGTCAATGCTAAGCATTAACACATCCTGTTGACAACTATTGTCACCAACTGTAACTAATGATGTAATTTGTTTATAGTTTTCAAACAAATGCTTATCACTAATTGCATGTTTTTATATTTGTTTATTTTGTCGTCTGTTATAATTATAGTCTTGATGGATTATCGTAATAATATATTAAAACGCATGTTTCTGGTAGCTATGTAGGTATGTATCCTCTAATCATCATCATCTTCTTGTGATATTTCGAGATGATTTTTCCAAAAATTCTTTCCATCCACACGTGATTTTTGGGCGACCCCATTTATGAATCTTATCTTTCACGTTCATCTTTGAGACGAAGCTCCGGTGCACCTTGCAAAATTGTATTATTTTCACGAACTTTGGGTTTGTTGATCTCGGAGACAATATCCTCAATTAACGTTTCACGTTGTTCAGATAGCTAATTCAAGTTGTTGAATTGTCAATTGTTCTTTCTTCTAAATCTGTCCTGATTGTATTTTGTTTTCGTATTAGTTATAATTTGGATGATGTTCATCTTTTCTTTAATTGATTTAGACATTTTGATTCTTGGTAAATTCTGTAAGAAAATTCATCATATCTACTACAGTTTCAACAACGTTTATCACAGGTTTCGTTACTTGATAAAACACTTAAATGATCGAAAACTTAGTACGATCGTTCCTTTATAGGTACCTACCCAGTTACGTTATGTCCGGTAGGTATAGCAACAGCGCTGTGACTTATAAAACCATTATTTTAACTGTTTATACTACCTACTCATTTTTTTTATTATTCATACTAGCTGTCTCTTTGCCAATTTGTCTTCACTTTGAGATGGGGGGCGTCCATTGTTGTTTAAATAATATCGTCGGGTCGGTCGGTCTTCACTTCGAACGTGAACGCAGTTAACCACCACGGTCGAGCGGCACCATGGAGATCAGGCTCTTCGCCAACTTGTCTTCACTTTCAGATGTGAGGGTGTCCATTGTTGTTTAAATAATAACGTCGGATCGGTCGGTCTTCACTTCGAACATGAACGAAGTTGATCACCACGGTCGAGCGGCACCATGAAGATCAGTCTCTTCGCTAACTTGTCTTAGCTCTTCGATATAAGGGTGTCCATTAGGGGTCGGTCGGTCTTCTCTTCGAACTATTCTAGGGCAGAAATTCCCTGTAATTGGTGTGTAATTAATAAACTTAACTGTGAACTCAAATAAGTCATCAACCTTATAGTTCATTGGCTAGAGAGCCTTTATACTTTATCTTTATCAAAACTAATGTTTAGTTTACTAATAGTTCTTCTTTTGCCTGGCTCTTTCCCATTTTATTTGAGGTCGGCCCTCTGTATCATGTGTCTCCAGGCAACACGGTCCTGGGTCGTTTCTTTGTTAACTTGGGCTTCTTTGAAGTTTTCATTTACTACAGACATCCATGTAATTCGGGATCTTCCTCGTCCTTGGGGTTTAGTTTCAATATCAAGCACTTTTCTGGTCATATGGTCAGATGGTCGTCTCATAATATGTCCGTACCACCGCAGGTGGCTCTCCTGTAGTTTTTGTGGGATAGGTCTCACTTTGAAGGTTCCTCTAATGTGTGTGTTTTTGACATGATCCAGCCTCGTCACACCACCCGCCCACCTGAGCATCTTCATCTCTGCGCAGTGCAACTGGTTTTCGTGCTGCTTTTTGAGTGGCAAGCATTCGGCTCCGTATGTCATGGCTGTTCTGACAGCTGTTCTGGATACTCGTCCCTTTATGCGCACGGGCATTCGGCTGTCGCATAGCACGCCGGACAGTTCTCTCCATTTCTTCCACCCGGTATTTATGCGATGGGTGACATCAGTGTCTATTGACCCATCTTTACTGATGATTGACCCTACGTACTTGAAATGGTCTACTTCTTTTAGCTGGGTGTTCTGCAGACAGATGGTGTGTTTGCTGTTGACGCCACTAAAGTTGCAATACATGTACTCGGTCTTCTCTCTGCTTAACAGGCAGGCAGCTAGGCACTTGAAATATACACAAAATACTTAATTGTACTTGTATTTACTTTAATAATGAATAATAACTTTAAAATAAATGTACCTACCTGCTGTTGTTTACCTAGTCAATGGTACGGAACCCTTCGTGCGCGAGTCCGACTCGCACTTGGCCGATTATTTTTTAAAATAGATATACCTAACTAGGTTGGCAGCGTATGGCTCACCTGATGGTATGCGATTACCATAGCTTATAGATAGCAACGCCAGAATCTTCGCAAGCGCGTTGCCGACCCGATCCCCCCAGGAGCTCTGGTCACCTACTATAATGTTCTAAACATCATCAACATCAAAGTATGATTAAAACTTGTATTAACTGTAGTCAACGCTAAGCATTAACACATCCTGTTGACAACTATTGTCACCAACTGTAACTAATGATGTAATTTGTTTATAGTTTTCAAACAAATGCTTATCACTAATTGCATGTTTTTATGTTTGTTTATTTTGTCGTCTGTTATAATTATAGTCTTGATGGATTATCGTACTAATATATTAAAACGCATGTTTCTGGTAGCTATGTAGGTATGTATCCTCTAATCATCCTCATCTTCTTGTGATATTTCGAGATGATTTTTCCAAAAATTCTTTCGATCCACACGTGATTTTTGGGCGACCCCATTTATGAATCTTATCTTTCACGTTCATCTTTGAGACGAAGCTCCGGTGCACCTTGCAAAATTGTATTATTTTCACGAACTTTGGGTTTGTTGATCGCGGAGACAATATCCTCAATTAACGTTTCACATTGTTCAGCTAGCTAATTCAAGTTGTTGAATTGTCAATTGTTGTTTCTTCTAAATCTGTCCTGATTGTATTTTGTTTTCGTATTAGTTATAATTTGGATGATGTTCATCTTTTCTTTAATTGATTTAGACATTTTGATTCTTGGTAAATTCTGTAAGAAAATTCATCATATCTACTACAGTTTCAACAACGTTTATCACAGGTTTCGTTACTTGATAAAACACTTAAATGATCGAAAACTTAGTACGATCGTTCCTTTATAGGTACCTACCCAGTTACGTTATGTCCGGTAGGTATAGCGACAGCGCTGTGACTTATAAAACCATTATTTTAACTATTTATACTACCTACTCATTTTTTTTATTATTCATACTAGCTGTCCCCGTGATTTCATCCGCGTGGAATTTAACAAAAAAGTTTTTTTTTTCAGTTCGCGAAGTTCTAAAATTAAATAAATGTCTAAAATAAAAGTAGTCTAAGTTACACCTTATAACATCAGCTATTTGTCAGTGAAAGTCCCATCAAAATTGGTCTAACCGTTTCAGAGATTAGCTGGAATAAACAGACAGACAGACAGAAAAAAAAAGTTTGAAAATGTTATTTTGGTATACGTACTGTAGTAAAAAGCGGTTATTTTGATATTACAAACAGACACCAATTTTATTTATTTGTATAGATTTATATTAAGCATAGGTAATAACTAGAGACCGGATTATATGCAACATAAAAAGCTTGTTATATGCATGCAAATATGCATGAAAAATGCTTGAAATATGCATGGAAATAGGCAGAATATGCAAAATTAAATGATAAATTTTATGAACAAAAAAAAATTTGTTTTCATTTCTTATTTCAAAATCAGCATACAATGAGTAAATTACTTTTTGATAGGCGAAAATAAGAATCGTAACATGACATTAAAATTATTAAAATTTTTTGTAAACGTAAACAATTAAGTATTTTTTCAAAATTTCAGTGGTAAGATTATGTCTTCGCTCATTAAAAATATTTTTGTAAGTGGAAAAGGTTCGCTCCACATCGACTGAGGTAACTATGGGTAGAATTTTAACTTGGGTGCTATGTTAGTACTTATAGTTTCTGGCAAAAGTTCTGTCGTCCCATTAATAAAACTATCAATTAGACACAAACTTTCAAAACCTCGGTTATTGTTCAATATGTTTTCTAAGTTTTTTTTTTTAAGTTTATGCGGCAAATTTGGCATTGTTTAGATAGATTCAGTCAGTGCCAGACCGCGAGTTTCAAGCTTTTTAATACTTTCAGGTATGTAGGAAAAATGAGTGCAAATCACGGCTATGTAATATTGTAAAATGTAAATGTACCGATAATATGCATCATAACTAGATCTTAGGTAAAATATGCTGTTACCGCTGAGAATGGCTTAAATAAGCAAATGCATATGCAAATATGCAAATGCATATAATCCGGTCCCTAGTAATAACAATGCTACTAAACTAATATCCGCCAACCCGCATTATCCGCCAACCCGCATTGGAGCAGCGTGGTGGATTCAGCTCCGATCCTTCTCCTACATGGGGAAGAGGCCTATGCCCAACAGTGGGATATTACAGGCTGAATCGTATCTTAATCGTAAACTAATAATAAAATATTTAATTGAAATTTTTTTGTTCAAATAAATCACATCTACCTGTAGGTACCTATTATCACATCTAATTGTCAGCTCTGGTTATAAATTTGATCTATAAATCTTTATAGATAGGAAAAAATAACAAGCGATAATTTCTATCAAATGTCACTTGACGAAACTAACAACAAAGGACCGCAATAACAACAATAGATCTTTTGTTTAAATAAGTTTCGTTAACGCAAGTAGCGGAACCCTTGTGGGGACGGGCTGTACAATTAAGGCCACACCCCTTGCGTATAAAAGGAGCCGTCCACTTCATTCCTTCATTTTTTTTTTTTTTTTTTTTTCGAAATGATAGTTGCTGTTGGCCCTACTGGCCTTTACAGCGTCACCGGTGAGAGGGGCCGGGTACATAGACACCGGCCGCGAAGGAAGATGTGGGCCCTTTTGGAGGGCACGGGGGTGACGTTCGTCCTAAGGGTGTCTCCTAGCGAGATCGCACCTCGGCTTAGAACGTCGTCGGAATGGAGGAGGCGCTATGCGGAGCGCTGTGACGAGTTGTAGACGGTCGATACGCCTAAGCGTGTTCGAACCGTCCTAACGCGGGGGACCTCGTCTTCGCCGGCGAGGACGGTGTGTGTGTGTGTTGTGTGTATCCCCTGTGAAGGGGGTGTTTTCTAGGGTAATCCTATCGTCGGGGTCTGTCAGGACGTGCTTAGGACGTCTAAGTCTAGTCTGTAAGTTTCCTCTACCTACGTAGATGCAGGCCTCTGCTATAAGAGGGTTAGGGTGTCGACTTGCTCTCTCGAAATACTTTGTAGAAAGTATTTTGAGATGCTTGGAGATTGAATCGATCTTGAAGTCTTTGTGGAGATCTACGTTACGTACGTACCACGGTGAGGCCGTGGCCATACGTAGGAATCGATTCTGCATTGCTTGCAGGCGTTGGATGTAGGCGGGGCGACAGTGGGCAAAGACTGGACTCGCGTAGGTCATGATAGGACGAACGCAGAGTTTGTATAATGTCGTCTTATTTCTAAGAGACATTTTACTCTTTCCGCATAGCATCATATATAACCTACTGAGTACGAAAGCGGCTCTGTTACGAACGCGGGTAATGTGGGATCTGAAATTTAATTTCCTGTCTAGAGTGACTCCGAGGTATTTGGCTTCTTTTTGCCAAGGGATCGGTGTCCCGAAGAGTTTAATTATTTTCGGTCGCCCTTGTCTCCCAAGAATGAGCTTTGGGTTTCTGGTGAAGTGCACCGCTGAGCTTTTTTCGGCGTTTACCTCGATTCTCCACTTCCTGAACCACTCGCCTAGTGCGGTGGTTGCAGTTTGGAGGCGTCTGGACATCACGTCTACTGAGGTGGAGGTCGTGAAGATTGCAGTGTCGTCTGCGAAGAGAGCTAGCTTAGTAGCTGATCTGGGGTCGGGTATGGGAATGTCGTTCGTGTATAGTGAGTACAGGAACGGAGAGAGTATAGATCCCTGGGGGACGCCGGCGCGTATCGGCCGAGGCGACGATAACGTGCCTTCGACTCGATAGCGGAATGTGCGATTCGACAAGTAGTCCCGTAAGATGAGCACGAGTCTCTCTGGTATTTTAAGTTGATACAGCTTGTATATTAAGCCGTTGTGCCAGACTTTGTCGAATGCTTTCGCTATATCGAAGAAGAGAGCACCCGTTGAGTGGGCTCTTGAAATGGCGAAACCGGATAGGATGTGTTCGGTAATGCGGTGCACTTGGTGAACTGAGGAGTGTCCGGCTCGGAATCCGAACTGCTCGTTAATGAGCGGAGGTGTCATATTCTCCGTGGCTTTTTTAAGTCTGATTAGGATTATTTTCTCGTACACTTTGCCGAGTGTATTGAGAAGACTGATAGGACGATAGCTGGTAGGGAGGTTCCTGGGTTTACCAGGTTTATGAATACCTACTACGATTGCCTCTTTCCACTGATCGGGAAAGGAGCAGCTAGCCAGGAGGGAGTTGTAAATTATTACAAGTAGGGCGAGGAGGCGCTTAGGAAGACGCTTAATGGTCTTATTTGAAATCTGGTCGGGTCCCGGAGACTTTTTGGCGTGAAGACCTTTCAAGATCGATTCAACCTCCTCGACGGTCGTCGGAGGGAGTGGTTCGTCCGTAGGCGGTGAAGCCGCCTTGCGTTCTACTTCGAAGTCAACGTTTAGGAGGTGACTTTGATCGATCGGCTCAGTGCTTGGCGAGCATTGACTCTCCAGGCTACTAGCAAGACACTCGGCCTTATCCAGATCGTCGAGAGCTGGTGGGAGGTTCGGGCGTAATAACGGGGGCATTGTGGTGACAGTATCGCTTCGGAGATTTCGCGCTAGCGACCAGTAAGCGGTGTGCGAAGGCGTGAGCTCTCCGAGGCATCTACTGTGGCGGTCATCCCTGAGTTCGGCGAAGCGAGCTTTCACCTCCCTCTGTAGGGCACGGAGTCTCCTCCGGTTGTCGTCAGTCGGGTATGTGTCATGGGCTCTAATCTGCGCGTTTTTGCGCCTAATCAGATCTTTTAACTCCTCCGGGAGTTCCCATCGCTCTCCAGGGCGATTAGGAATTTCCCTAGAGCAGTAATCGATCTTTTCTTTAATGAAAGAGGTGAGGTTTAACGCGGCTGCTTTTGCAACATCTACGGAGTCAATTGTGTCGGGTATTCTATTTAAATTCTCGTTGGAATCGATGTTATTTAACTCTATATCGAGCTTCTTGAAATCTATTATGATTTTAGTGGGTTGGGGGAGATCTGTGTCTGGTCCTAGCTGGATTAGGACAGGGCGATGGTCGGAGTCTAACTCGGATAACGTCTCTATGGTTCGTAACTGTAAGGTTACTCCCCTCAAGATCGCTATATCGAGTATGTCGGGACTGTCTCCAGTGTCCCTAGTGGGGTAACGGGTGGGTGCTGTAGGGGCGATCACTTCGAAGTCGAAGGTCGGCAGTGAAGTCAGTCTGTCTAGTTCTCTACCTTTGGCGTTCATTCTACGGGAATTCCAGCGGGGGTGTTTACAATTCAAGTCGCCGGCCAGAAGGACCGCAACATCCAACGAGAGGAGTGATCTGATGTCACTTTCTAAGAGGGGTTTGCTCGGAGAGGAGTAAGCTGAAATTATGGTTAGGGGCTGATGGCCCGTCAAGCTGACTCGACACATTGACACTTCGATCTTATACCGCTTGCATTCCCTCAAGCGTCTTTCAACTAACTCGAAGAGCTCACGGTTTATCTGGTACCTCTGGTTGACCAGCTGCTCGTCTGGGTGGTGTCCTACAACCTCATTCATCTCGCTGAGCTGGTTCTGGTTAAGCGATCGAGATTTACGCCAACCAAGTAAGTTGACGTTTGGCATCACTCGTTCCGCCTCGTCCTCCTCCTCTTCTTGAAGCGGTTCGTCGCCGCCCTCGTCGTCGGACTCTTCATTGAGTTCATTATCAGCTCGAGCCATCGCGCGCTCGCGGCGTCCTGCCGCGGCCCTCGCTCTGGCGGGCCCTGGCGCCTGTTGCGCTAAGGGTGCCGCCGGCTGTTGGCGAGCTCTATCGGCCGGGGTTACATCGCCAAGCATCCAGTGGTCGCTTTCGCGCCCACCCCGCTGGCTTGCTTGCAAATCTTCTATTACTCTGCGATAGAAGATGGCTGGTGCCGGGAGGGTCTCGTAGAGACCGTGGGTCTGAGCAGTCGCTCGCCCAAAGTGGCCATCGCCATTCGGCTCATGTGCCTTGAGGAGATGCTTGACTCCAGTGCTGTCCTGATAGTCGCCAAGCCCCTCCAAGTACTCACCTGCTCCAGCGGCGATCAAAGCCGACTGGTATCCCGATACGAACCGGACCAGGATATCCTGATCACGGCTGGCGGTACCCCTCTTCTGCGCAATGAGTGCTACTTTGTACCAGTACAATAACTGGTGATAGTATGCATGTGCGCTCGCTGGTATCGCCTTCGCATAATACTTGTCCACGTCGGAGATCGCTCTGTACTCTGCCTCGACAAGTTGCACGTATCCTGCAGCGTCTGCGTTGAACTCTTTCGAGCTGAGCTCGTTTACAAAGCCCGTTTCGCCGTCTATCATAAATGAGTCTTTCCACAACGGATCATTGGTTAGTGGTGTTTCAGTAGTTGACTTCGCTCTAGGTGGTGGTAAAGTTCTATTTACTTTATTGTGCGGTCTTTTGAAATTAGGCTTGCGCTTGGTGTTCTCGCCATGCTGCTGGTCGCTGATCTTATTCGCATTATCATCTGGCATCTTGTGATTTAGAGTTGACATTACGTCAACCAACCTTTTCACCGAAGTAAAAAGGGAAAAAAAAAAAAAAAAAATCATTCCTTCAACTATTCGCTTGCAACTAGTTACTCGCAAACGCAATCATCAACCATGTCTATCTGGAGACCGTTTGAAGTCAACGCGCCAACAGATCTGTCAGTGAACCGACACACTGACAGCGCACCACCAGCCTCAGAAAATTTGCCGAGTCTTGTTCACGCTGATGCTGTGCCACTTGCAGCACCAACACAGCCTGAAGCCGTGTGCTTTCCTATGGCAGTTAGAGTGTCGCCTTCAATTTCGCCGGACTCATCGAGCACCGAAAGTCGTCCATATTATATGGCAGACGTCGACGCTCTGCTAAACGATAGAAACTTTCAAATATTTGAAAGGAATGCACTTAGAGAAATGTCTCAGAGAAATGGCGGGCCTCTTTTGAGACGTAACCCAAGGATGCGTCGTGCCGTCCAGATGGGAAATAATGTGGACGATTCGTACAGACGGCACAGGGAGAGAAATAACATTGCTGCCAAGCAGAGTCGTGACAAACGGAAGCTGCGAGAAATTCGTCTGGCTTTGAAAGTGACATACCTTTGCAACGAACTGACACAACTTAAAGGTTCTCTGCTTTCGAAGCGATGCACGAATTGCCGTAAATGATTGTCACCGCGTGTCTCTGGTTCGACGTGTGCTGAACGGACACACACTAATTAGGTAAGTAAATATGAGATTAAACACATAGTACACACAAAACACACATCGACATACACATGGGTATAACATGAACGAGAAATATTGAAATTAATAATTACGATTATTATGTTTTAATATTATACAATATTATCTCCAGGACACGCGGCGGAGGCGGCAGATCCTCCAGCACTTGGACAACAGCAGCTGACTCTCTTGTGGGACTGAACACACGTGACGTTACACTGGATGAATATTAATTATTGATAAATGTTAAGAGTATTCCGTTAGAGCATTGTTAAATGTTTGTAAGTTTTGTTGCTTTAAATTATAATTAAAATACACATTATATTGTAAATGTACCTACTTTGTGAATCATTGAACGATTTTTCTTGCCTTATATTTATTTATTTATTAGACACGCCATTGACACATCATAATAACATTACAAGTATAAATACACAGTTATACATAGGTACAACACAGTATGATATATCTTTTAAGGTGTAAGCAATTATTATTATAGTTAAGAGTTAGTGAGCACAAAGAGTTGACAGGTGTGAATCAATACAAAACAAAAGCACGGTGAGGTCTAATAAACAATCACAAAATTCAAAAGATACATAGAATACTGTTAATTTAGCGAATTGTAAGCAACCAAACAGTTTATGACAAATTCTTTACAATCAATAGAAAAAAAGACATCAATGTCACCCCTTAACAATAATTCATTATTCCTATGTACCCATTAATCTGTTTATAAGACATGTAGTTAATAAATACCAATTTTATATATTGTTAAGATACCTTTACTGAACAGAATATTTTTAAATTAACTGTTATTTTGTCGTAAACATATTTCAATCAATGTACCTACCTAAACATCAAAACCACAACAACTGGTGGTAAACCTAATCCCTAATTAATATTAAGTAGGTACCTAAGTACCTATAAATGTGAATCTAAGTTTGTTTGTTGAACATGAAACTTTGTAGGTAGGTACACAACTACACATATTCTTGGAGGTATTAGAAGTAACGAACATGAGATATTTTTTATTTAAATAAAATCAATGCGAGCGAAGCCGCGGGGCAAAGCTAGTAGCAAATACATTAAAACTAAGTAAACAAGAACAACCTTTAAAAAATATATGTTATTTGAATGTGCTAAAATGAAAAATAAATAAATTTAAAAAATTTAAATTATTTTCTATTTTGATTATTATTTATAACAAACATTATTTATTTAGAAACACGGATCTAGAATGCTGTCTTTACTTCTATAAATAATTAAATAGTTTGTTATGAGTGATTCATCATCGGTCGTATTCTGTTATCAAATTCAACATCTAATCAAGTCAGAAGCATGACACTATTTTTAGGATCTTATTTAGAAAAGTATAAAAATGCTTCTACGCTTCTGTTAAGTTGACGAAAAAGCTATAAAATAGGGGGGCAATTAGGATTTATTTATATCCATGTAAATAAAAATAAAAATATACTCTATTCAATTACTTGACTTTGTCAATAGTTAATCTACGGATATACTTACTATTGTGGTGACAGAAATTGATTTTGATTAGGAATAAGTATTTAAACTTGCTTCTACGCTTTTGGTGAGTTGACAACAGCTATAAAATGTGTGGAAGGAGGATTAATATGTATGTAAATAAAATGGTTATGATGTCCAGACTAACTGACATAACAGTTGAGATAATTTAGTTCGTAGTTGGGATACACGTAAGCTTTGTATGAAATAATGTGAATATGTAGTCAAATACATTCAAAGTCAAACAATAAGAGGAAGAGGTTAGATGAGCAAACACTGAAATGTAACATGATTGCCATTGTGAGAACTTTAATACTCATTAAGGTGTCAATCAGACATATGGCAGAAACTACACCAAATATAAACAATAATATAATAGACGGTTGTAATTTTTTGCGAGTGACATAAAACATAAAACAATGTAGGTACCAGAGAGCATTATTATTATAGCAAGTCATCTGACAGACAATAGGAAGACGAACGATTGTAGAGCTCTTTCAGACACAACATCCCGTTAGTTGCGAGGAAATCCTTTGCGAATGCCACAAAGCAAGTTATTCAATTTATATGTATTGTTTTATTTTTTCCTAAAGCATTTATAATTTTGAAATTATTATGATACTGGAGGTTTGTACGTCACAACTAAGGTGGGCGTAGAGCACGCGGTTGGGGTTTATAGACGCTTGCCGTGTGGTGGCATGTCTGTGCGATGTGTTGCTATTACAGAACGCAATCACTTGAGTGTTAGATAATTATAAGTTACTTCAAAGAAATATTACAAAATGTCTTTAAGGTAACGACATAGTTACTAATTGTAGAACATTACCGATGATTAAATAAATACTGCATTAGTTAACAGTATAGATACGTTTATTTACCTTTTTGATTTTAATTATAATCACACTGGTAAATTAAATATAATTAATAACTATTGAAGCACTAAACATAATTATGTTATGTTAAATGTATGTTGAATATAACATACAAAAAATCGGCCAAGTGCGAGTCGGACTCGCACACCGAGGGTTCCGTGCAAACAATTTTTTTAAAAATATTTAACTATATGATGTAAATAAAAATTTATGCTTTGCAATTTTCCTTTTATTTGTGCTATAAGAT
The DNA here is from genome assembly GCA_905220545.2 of Melitaea athalia. Classification (NCBI taxonomy): domain Eukaryota; kingdom Metazoa; phylum Arthropoda; class Insecta; order Lepidoptera; family Nymphalidae; genus Melitaea; species Melitaea athalia. The sequence continues at coordinate 19,342,220 of HG992191.1, read as the reverse complement.
GTTGCTTCATACCAAATTTCAAGATTCTGAGTTCACCGGAAAAGTACCCTGTAGGTTTTAAATTCTTTTGCAAGTAGTTGCGAGTTTCAAAATATGCGGCTTAAATTGCTGTTCCTTTTGATAGCGTTGACATAGAAGTTTGATTTTGTTAAGCTTAAAGGTATTATAGTCTTGAGTATTTGGTATGAATTTCAATTTAATACCTTTACGAGTTCATGAGAAAAGCGGTAGTACCTAAGTTTAAAATTGTTAAAAATATTTTTATTATATGATTTTACTAAAAATTTATACTTATCGCAATTTTTTTCTTATTTGTGCTAAAAGAGGTTGCTTCGTATCAAATTCCAACGATGTGTTCATGGAAAGTGTCCTGTAGGTTTTGATTCCCTTGCGAGTGTCGAAAATTTGCAGCAAAAACGGCTGTATCTTTTGATTGCCTCGGTTTAGAAGTTTGGTTTTTTCACAGCTGCAAGGGACAGTAGAGTTGAGTATTTCATATAAATTTCAGCTTGATAACTCCACGCGTTTTTGAGAAAAAGAGTCTTGACAGACAAACAGACAACAAAGTGATCCTATCAGGGTTCCGTTTTTTCTTTTGGAGATATGGAACCCTAAAAAAGATAAATGATTTTAAGACATTGTTAAGTTAACGATACACCCACACAGACACAGACAGAGAGCATGTCCGACCTATATATAAACCGAACGAACAAAAACTTGTCATTCAACCGCGTTCACATTCGAAGTGAAGACCGACCGACCCGACGAATAATATTATAACAACAATGGACACCCTCTCTTCAAAAAGTGAAGAACAGTTGGCGAAGAGCCTGATCTCTATGGTGCCGTTCGACCACCACGCACTGGTGTTGGCTAAAGTAGCAGACATGGTGATGTCGTCGAATATGCCGAAGAGGCTTAAGACAAGTCTCATATTGAGGTGTCTAAATGTCCTCAGAGACATGCTCAATGGCGAGCTGTTCGACAACTGTTTTGTCAAGTACTTTCCACACGAGAAGTGTGGCAAGATCGACAGAACCATGTTTTACGAACTGCGGGAGCTGCCCACGGGCAACCAATACATGTGCTTCGAGTGTGGGCAGCCTCTTTACACCTTCTACGTGAAGAATTGTGAAGGTGCAGCATGCAGAAGGCACAGGACCGGACGGAGTAGCCAACATTAGTGGAGGCATATGTTCAGCAGTGGACTATGAAAGACTGATGGATGGAAAAATGGATGACAACAAACGACCACCGTACCAGCGTGTCGACCAAATGTGTATCCCAGGATAAAATGATCATCTCTTAATAAAATTATTAGCGTTTCAAATACGTTTTTTCTTTGATTCTTTTGAAATATTATATTAAATTTTAAAATAAGTTATTCGAGCGCGTAGGTACCTAATAATATTCAATACCTCACTGTGAGATGTCGTCAATGATAAGAAATGAAAATTGTTTTTATTTTTTTAAAACAGTTTTAAGTGTAAAGAATCATTGAATACATAAAATAGTCTCTAATCTTCACTTTTAGGGTTACAGGAGTTATTTATTAAAAGTTTTGTTTGGTGTCTTTTGGAGAAGTCCTGAATTTTGCCGTAATAGTAATTAATTTAAACAATTTTAACTTATTTTTATTAAAAATTTGTTGTCTAGTATTTGTGGTCTTAATTATTTAGGTCTGGCAACATAATTCTTTATGCGTTCCGTCGTACACGCAGTCTTTAGTTTATGATCTGTCAATTTCTCATGATTCATTTCTAACAAATCACTCAAGATGTAGTCATATAAAGATAATTATTTTTGTTCGGGCGTGAACCCATAATTTTAAATTTATTGTTCTTCAAAATGGCGTGTGATGCCTCAATTATAAAATACCTACATAGGTACATCTTATCCGTTAATCTTATATTGAAATTAAAACTTAACACGTGGTCCATACCAGTACCTATAACAAAGGAATGGACACCATCTTATAAAAACCCACGTCTTTTGCTGTGGGTTTTTTTCTAGTTCTGGTTTTATATAAATATAGCTTAAATTAATATGCTTATTAAGAGCCAGAAATACATTTAATCCTAAGCTGCCAAGGAAATCCAGTGAATAACCGGTACCTACTGTAATCTTTAGATTTTCTTTTATTATAATGTGAAGACTTCAATTACCTACATGAAACAATTATCTATCATTAAATATTCAGTGTGCTTTGACATTATCATTCTAAATTTTAATATGGTAAAATTGTATGAAGAATTAAGTAGTAAACTACCTATATGGATAACATTTCAATTTTCATACATTAGAACAAAATAATCTAGTACAAATTATAATCTTTTTCTTAAATTAATATAATCTAAATCTACCTATGTTTTTCTAAATTGTTAAGTACCTATGAGTATTTAAAATTGTTTTGTTATGGTTGCAATGAATATATGAAATTATTTACTGATAATTTTGTTTAATTCTAAACACATCATTCGTTTGACGGAGTTATATCTTGGCGCCCTTATTAAATAAATTTCAGATATTGATTCCGCTCCAGGGTTAGCAAGTTCTCACGTCCCTGTGATATTAAATTCATATTTGTTAACTTAGTCTCAAGCTAGTCCGGTCAACGGTGAGTCGCTATTCCAGCGCACCCAACCGTAACTGTTTCAAATGAACTAGATAATATAGTATTTTAAAAAGTATTTGCGTGTTCAGGGACGTGAGCTATTAGTGTGTAGTACCTAACGAGTTCGTTAGCTTCGTTCTGTCAAACACGACTCGCGAACGATCACTTTCTTTAAGAGTGCATCTAAAGAGGAATTAGTCCTCTTTAGATGCACATTATTTCGATCAAGGGCTTACATGAACTATAATTTCTAAGTAATAAAAGATATTTAGTTCGTTTGAAAAACATAGGTATTGTTTATTTGAAAAATATTTTTCTAAAAAATTTAAGCTGCTACCTAACAATACAAAAATGAGTTCAATAAAAAATGTAATTTTTCAAGCAAATATGAAAACAACTATTGAAAGTACATAATGTATCTAATTATTAGAATCGTATTAATTTTTAACCACTTTACGCATTGTTAAAAGAATAAGGGGACATGATCGTTTTTCTTAATTAAAGGCAGGCACCTACTGGTGCTGAACGGAATGTACCTAACAGTAAAAACAAACGAAGCGAGCGAAGTGGGTTCGAGTCAGGTAGTAGTTACGCAGAAGTTTTTTATTCGAACAATCGATCCTCAGGTACAATATTGACTATTAGGTACCTACTGTGTAAACAATCAAATTATAAAGAATTTAAATCATATCAAAATTTTCGACCCACCAGGATTTGAACCTGCGCCCTCTGACGTGCCGTGTCAGATCTGATATGATTTAAAATCTTTATAATTTCCTCAGGTGTGGGTAACACAAAAATAAAAAATATAAACAATCAAATGGTGAAATTTCAGTAATTAAAAACAGTTCTCTTATAAAACAGTCAGTTGCGCTTATAAAACAGTATTCAAACATTACAAGCAATAAAGCAATAAACACGTGTCGTTACCTAATTTTTTGCAAGCAACATAGAGCAATAAATACATCATATAATGTTACGATTTCGGTAAGTCACCAAACAGACAATAGACTCAGAACAAGGAAGTTTTTGTTGCGTTAGAAAGTAGAGCTCTTTGAGAGGCAACGTCCCGTTAATTACGAAGAAACCCTTTGCGAATATCACAATGCAAATTATTCAACTTAGAAGCTATTGTTTATCACCGAATTTATTGTTCCGCAATTGCAGGTAGGTACCTGATTTCGTTGTTTTATGAATAAGTTTATTACTTAAGATTTTTTTTTAATTAAATTTTATTTCTATTTCATCCGATTAGTTCTACACTATTATTTAAATTTTCTTTTCAATAACAGAAGACTACAAAATCAAAGAAATAATGTTCGTTGTCTGCCAGACCTGCGTTCTAAATAGCTATATTTACCATTGATCATTTCAATAATCGCATTATTTGTTCAACTTATTGTGACTTGTACCTATAAGTATTAAAATAATAACGATTAGGTACTATTGTACTGGCAGAATCAATGCGGCAAGTGTACTGGGCTATACATGGTGATGGTAGATACGTTTCAAAGTATATATATAAATGTGATCGCTACGCCCACAATTTAGAGCAATAAATAACATTTAAGAAGTAAATACGGCTCTTACAAACTGTTTTGTCACTTTTATTACGGTACAGTGCCGTCCGCCATGTGCGGGCCGACCCGCAGTGCTTATCATCGGAATGGGCGAGGCTCGCGTCAGCAGCGCCTTGTGTAGATAACCACCGACCAATGAGCGCGAGTACGAGTACGACAACGTCATTGTGTAAATAGGTACTTGGAACTAAGATGTATGTAGGTACCAGAAAGTGGTAGAATATAAAACATTACTGTTTTATATCATTAATGTTTCACTATGTGCTTTTGTTCATAGCTGTAATTTCGTTATAAATATATAAATATTAAAAATGAAAAGGCCTTTTTAATATTTTTGATTTATTTTTTTTTAATGCGCTAAAAAGAATAAAATAAACATAAAATAAAATAAACCTGACGTTAAATTAAAAATCGTATGTAGTGAAAAACTTGTGGTTTTGTATCAAATGTACAATGGTACTAATGAGTAGGTAGGTACCTACTAACTTGAATATTAAAGAGGAATTTTTAAACATTTTAAAGTTTTAATTTTTAAACTGCAATAATTATTTGTAAACTTAATATCTGGAAGTACTTATGTTTAGTAATTCATATGTACTAAAGCCATTAATGCCTAAATTTTAGTAGACTTAACTAAATGATAGCTCTGAACACTAATAGGTAAACCTCTCAGATTATTATCTACCTTCTATCGTACGAGTCGTAATTATTTATTATGCTATGGATTTAATTTACTTTAGGAATATGAACAAGAAAGCGTCGCAAGTAACGCAGAAATTTTATTTTAAATTTCGTTATCGCTACAGACATAAATCTGGCAGTGACGTGCCGATTAGAATACAATTCTGCGTTTCCTCATACCGAGTTCCGTACCGATGCCGGTTATTTCATTTATATAGAGGTATTTATTTGACGACAAAACAGTTACTTCATGTCTCGAAAGGACGCAGCGCACAGACGCTTGTCTACAGATTCAAAAGTTGGCGTTTGAGATTATTTAAAATAAGAAAGTATCTAAACGTAGACAATGAGCGACAATAGACGTAGGTACCTACGTCTAAAGCAGTTACCTACATACCTAGATATAATATTACGACAATGCATTCTCTCAATACGTCGCAATGCTGTCTCGTTTACAAACACAATATAGCTGTTTTATTTTTCTCGAGCCCCAGACGTTGCGAGACCGTGTAATCAAATCAAATCTCCAAACTCAGTTAAAAGACTTAGTTAGGCATGTGATACTAATAAAAAAACAAGTAATATAATTAAAAGAAAACAAAAAACCCGCCTGCGTAAAAAACGGAAAGAGCAAAGTCAACATTTTTTAAACTTTCTTATTGTATTTCTTTATTATTATTACGGTAATAATAATCATAATATACATTTTCGAAATCCTTGTATTGAGCCCTTTAATTTGATACCCATACTATAGTATTCTAAAAAAAAAATTATTTCTTCATTAACTACAATGGCTTCGCACAGCCGCCATGTTTGTTTTTTTTTTAATGTCACCTATCTAAGAACTCTTGGGCTGCTAAGACAAATCTAACGATATCTCAATTATGCAAATCCGTTCAGCGGTTCTAGAGAAATGAGGTAATTAAGAATATTACATACATACATAAATACATACATACAAGATACGCGCGAAAAACATAACCCTTCCTTGGCAGTCGGGTAATAAATAGCAGGTAATAAATAAGTAGGAGCGGTCTCTCAACGCGATGTATTTTTTTTTGCTTCGGTACTTTAAAATTGAGATTCTTTCAAAAATTTTTACGTTTTAAAGGGAACTCAGGTTATTACAACTTACGCAAAAATTTTATTTTGAATCTCGTTACTACCACAAACATAAGTCTGGTAGTGACGTGCTGATCAGAATAGACTAATATACGCTACGCGTTCGCGTCATTCTCCAACGCGCCCATTGGTCACGCTCTTCCTCGTATCGTTCGCGTAGTAGCGTAGTGTGTGGTCGTTCACTTAGTAACGTATTGCTTAGTCGTTCGTGTAGTTTAGTGATAAAGGTCTTTTGTGAAAGTGAAGTGCACTTCGGTAGGTATAAATAATGCCCTAGGTTCTGTTTAGTGTAGTGTCTGTGTTGTAGTAGGGGAAGTCAGCTCAAAGCGGCCACCTTAACTTTGAGTAAAAAAAAACCAATCAAAACGATTGATTTTCAACAAGAATTTTATACTGATGGGAAAAGAGTTTATTAAATTTATGATTTGTAAAATTTAGTGTCTCGTAAATTGAAATAATAAGCATATGATATCTAAATTACGGAAACTTGTAAAAAAACCGCTTTGCCCGAGCGGCCGCCTAAAGCGGCCAGGGGGACAAGGGCAAATTGGCCAGCCCCAAAGATACTGCGTATAATATTGTTTCTTTTTTTTATTTAACATACTTGACGAAATAAAAATGTCCAAAAAATATAAAAGAACATTATTTATTAAAGGAAAAATTTGGTATTAATTTTTCCCGTCTTATACTCTGTTGCTAAACTAGCAATAATTTCTATCTGCTATTATTTGGTCAATAATCGAAGGAGAAGGTGTTCTAGAGTGATCGACATCTACTGGTAATGTGTGTTGTTGCTGTTGATCACTAGATGGTATCGGGTCTTCCATAGTAGGCGGATTGTCCATGATTGTTTTTTTTTTATGTTACTAAGTCGACAAACAAGCGTACGGCTCACCTGATGGTAAGTGACTACCGTAGCCTATAGACGCCTGCAACACCAGAAGCGTCGCAAGCGCGTTGTCGACCCTATCCCCAATCCCCCCAGGAGCTCCTGTCACCTTACCTTAGGGACACCAACAGGAACACAACACTGCTTGAAAACAGTATTATTTAGCTGTGGTCTTCTGTTCTGTTGGTTTTGTTTTCTTTTTGTGGTTGCTGGCAAAATTCAGCATCATCAAAGATATATCTATTTGGAGGCGACAAGCCCGTTTTCTCGAAACCACTGACAGCATTCTGGGTTGTTTCAGCTCGCAAATAGGCAGCACCGAGCAAACTAGCGACATCTTTTTGATCGATTACCTATACGACCCACAACACCACGCTCAAAATATGTCTTTTTTCTCAAACCTATTAATTTATCTTTAGTCTTTAATTAAATAATCTCTAAATTTATATCTCCCAAGTTTCTTTTTCGCAGATCCTGTCGCAATGTGTCTTCTTAAAATTAGAGTAGTGCGAGGGATATTACATTTAAGTGCGATAGACTTAACAGATCCACGCTTATCGTTTATCTCTTTGATAGCTCGTGCCATAAGATTTTCATCCCATGATCTCTGGTTGGGTTTTTTCTTATAATTGTTCACCATCTAAACAAAATAATTTAGCATTATCTGTCTAATCATAATATTTTTTTAATAGGGCAAAGCGGTCAGTTGGCCGCTTTGCCCTGGCCGCTTTGCCTTTTTCGGCCATTTTGTTTCAAAATGCGACTACACATACTTTTATACATTTACGTTTGAGCAAATTTTGCACAAATCAAGCCAAATAGATAAGAAACAATACACATGTTATAAAAGGGTTTAAATATAAAGAGGTATGATCAAAACAGGATGAACTTACCTTGCATTTTTTTAGCAAAACGTGGAAAAATATTATTTGCGACACTGTATCCAAATGATCGTTTCCAACGCTACCGAATTGACTGCCCGGCGTGGGGCGAGAGGTTTCCTATGTGACAAAAAGGCAACGTCGCACTGTCATTCCAAATAACCGAAAAATTAAGAGTGGCCGCTTTGCCTCCTATGGCCGCTTTGAGCTGACTTCCCCTATAGGGTTCATTTTCGCTAGACGCGATCTGGCCGCCCTGTGGCCGCACACCCGTTCAAGGTAAATTATTTTTTGTTTTTCTTCAGATTCAGCTCGTAGATAGTCAACTCTGTCACCTAAAGGCAGAGTCATTAGGAAACATTCTTAGGCATAACTCACCTTTGCCTAACGGCAGGGGGGAAACAATATCTTACTAGCAGGAATCACCCCGCGTCCATTATGGACGCCACAAAAATATATCATTTATATAGAGGTATTTATTTGGCAACAAAACAGTTGCCTCATGTCTCGAATGGACGCCGCGCACAGACGTTTGTCCACAGATTCAAAAGTAGGCGGTTGAGAGCGTTTATTTAAAATAAAAAACTATCTAAACGTAGACAATGAGCGACAATAGACGTACGTCTAAGGCAATTTCAATTACCTACATATATAACGACAATGCATACTCTCAATACGTCGCAATGGTGTCTCGTTTACAAGCACAATATAGCTGTTTTATTTTTCTCGAGCTCCGGAAGTTGCGAGGCCGTGTAATACGACGTTTCGTCTTTGTAGTCGTGTTACTCAGTGACGCATCGCCGCCGTGGTGCGGAGCGTCAAACGTTTCTGACCGCGTTGCGAGGTATCGCTGTCTCGCTCGCACACTACTCGTTCCTGATTGGACCCTATTACAAACGTGAACAGACCCCTATAACGCATACAAATACAACGGCATAGCGAAATATATCGCATTATCGCAGCGACGTTTCAATCAGAAGCATCTCACTCTTCTTTGTGCAAAGTTTTAAAAGAGTCATGTCCTATTCAGTCTGGACTTTTGTGTATCGGATCGCCGTCAGGTGCATCAGGAGACGTCGACCGAGCAAGAATGTCGAGCGTGTGGCGACGGAGACGCAGCAGCGGGTGTCTCCAGATCAGATACCCTTGGATTCGATTGCGAGGGGCGGAGCAAAGGGGGCAGGCACGTCTGCGGCGGGGGCCAAGAGGAATCTCGATGACTCTCAGTCGCCGAGGAAGCCGATTCCCAAAAGGCTCAGGCTAGTGGACGGAGCATACGTCCCCTATGCAGATGCTGTGCGGTCGGATCTACTGGTTGCGGTGATAACCATGACCGGAGATCCGCTGACTGCACAGGCCGCTGAAGAGGTTCAGGCCCTTCTGCAGGGGCGCCTTGTAAAGGACGTCACAGGAGGGGCCGATGACGAACCGAAGTTTCAGGGTAAGCCGACTTACGCCGACGGAGCTCTAAAACTGTGGTGTGAAAACCACGACACAGTGGAGTACCTAAAGCGTGTAGTCTCGGAGCTCACCCTGTCCACTGGCGCTAGACTCATGGTCAAGCGCCAATGCGACCTGGCCAGGCTTGTCCGATGCGGCGTCCTGCTCCCGGGTAACCAATTGGATACCTGGCAGATGGGACGAGCGCTGAGGCAGCAAAACAAATGGGCTAAGGTGGATAGTTGGATCCTCCACAAGGTCGACAAACAGGAAGATAACACCTTCCTGATTTTCAGCGCTCCGGAGGATGTGGTGCAGGCCCTGATTGAGCGCGGGCGCCGACTCTGCTATTTACTAGGGTCGGTGTACGTGAAATTCCAGGGCCAAAGAGGTAAATTTACCGAACACCTGCCAACGGAGCAAGACGACCCAATGGAGGTCGCCAGCGGTGGGGAACAGGCGGAGGGGGAGGGGTCGGGAGCAATCTCGACAATCCCCGAGCCACCCCCTATGAGGCAGCGGAGTCCCAAACCCCAGGCCGAAGTAGCAGAGGATGGAGAGGAGCTGCTACGGGAGCCAGGGGAGGAGGCTTGCATAGCAAGCCTGGACAACCTGGCCATGGGGGGTACAGCAACGGAAGAGGAGATGGAGGGGCTGTCTGATGATGGCTTACCCAGCTCACCGTTGCTGTAAAGTTATCCAGGCAAACCTCCACCACAGCACAACCGCAACGGCTCAGATGCGGAAATGGTTGGAGGTCAATGCTACGGCCATTGCACTGATCCAGGAGCCGTGGGTCAGGAATGGCGCAATATGCGGACTCCGAAATGCTGGAGGTAAGCTTATTGCACATACGGGCCCGGAAAACACCAGAGCCTGTATCTACATCACTAAGAATATACATGCGCAATCTTTAACAAGTTTCTGTTCCAGAGATCTGTGTGCTATAAAGCTGCACAGAGCGCAAGACCACAGCCTGCCGGAAATGGTGATTGCGTCGGCCTACATGCCGGAGGCCGACGCGCCACCGCCGCACGACATGACGAGGCTGATAGCATACTGCGAAGAATCCGGACTGCAACTCATCATTGGCACGGACTCTAACGCACACCACGTCCTCTGGGGAATGAAAACGACAAACGAAAGAGGTAAACTCCTAGTTGAATATTTAATGACAACAAACCTACAGATCATAAATGTGGGATCTGAACCCACATTTGTGAACAGGCGAAGTAGGACAATCATCGACCTAACTCTAGCCACAGAAGCGGCCGCCGAGAACACCACCGGCTGGCATGTATCCAACGAGGCATCATGTTCAGACCACAGATGGATACGCTTCGATGTGCAGGTAAATACAGTCCCAATAACCCCTAGGCGTAACCCGCGCAAAACGGATCGCGTACAATACGCCAAGAGACTGGAGCAGCTGCTCAGTGAGCGGACATGTCCGGACAGACTCGAGGGAACAGGACAGATAGAAGAGCAGGTAGACGCGCTAACTAGGAACATCATAGACGCCTACCACACTGCATGTCCCTTATCAACTCCACCAGAGAACACAGGCAAATCAAACTGGTGGGGACCTGAATTGGCAAGACTCAGGAAAAAGGTAAGACGACTCCTAAACAGAGCTATGAATACATGCGCCGATCTGGACTGGGACAAGTACAAAGAAGCCAAGGCCAGATATAAGAGACGACTAAGGTACAGAAGCACCGAGTCGTGGCGCAAATTTAGCAGCAATATAGAGACGTGCGCACAGGCCAACAGGGTAAGGAAAGTTCTAGCACACCAACATAGCCAGATAGGGTGCTCCCTGAAAAAGCCGGACAACACCTTCACGAACACACCGGAAGAAGCAGAGTACACCCTGGTACAGACTCATTTCCCAGGCTGTCACATCATGCAGACGGTTGACTGGTCCGTGGAGGAAGCAATCGCAACAGAGGAGCAATGGAAGTATGCACTCAAGGTAATAAGTCCGTCGAGAGTCATCTGGGCTATCAACAGCTTTAGCTCCTTCAAGTCCCCGGGGTTGGACGGAGTCTTCCCAGCACTCCTGAAGTGGGGAAATAACCGACTGATCCAAAGGCTCACTGCCGTTCTGGTAGCCTGTCTTGCTCACAGGTACGTGCCAAGGCAGTGGAGGGAGGTAAAGGTAATTTTCATTCCCAAACCAGGTAAAAGCGACTACTCCGATCCCAGATCTCACAGACCTATCAGCCTCACATCCTTCTTGCTGAAAACCCTCGAGAGGCTGTGCGATCGAGATCTGAGAGAAAACGCCCTAGCTATGGTACGCCTGCACTCACATCAACACGCGTACAGCCAAGGTAAATCAACAGAGTCAGCCCTACATGCAGTGGTCTGCAAAATAGAAGAGGCCACTGGGAACCAATCTATGTGTCTCGGCACCTTCATTGACATCGAAGGAGCTTTTGACAAGACCAACTTTACCAGCATCACGTCGGCCCTAGTTAAGCACGGAGTGCATCAGGTAATGGTCGACTGGATAGGTAACATGCTCAGCAAAAGAGTCATTAGACTCACATCATCTGAAACACAATATGCACTGGTAGGGAGAGGTTGTCCACAAGGAGGGGTTCTTTCCCCACTACTGTGGAACGTAGTAGTAGATGACCTCATAACTAGACTGAACCAGCTCAACTACTTCACGATCGGGTATGCTGATGATATCGCCATTCTTATCAGCGGCAGAGTCAGCAGTACCGTGTGCAACGTCACGCAACAGGCGCTACGAATAGTAGAGAAATGGTGCATAAACAACGAACTGTCTGTCAATCCCACAAAGACTATACAGGTAATGTTCACCAACAAACGACTGTTGGGGAACTATAACCCCAATAGGCTGTTCGGTACGGAGCTGCAGTTCAGCTCGGAGGTAAAGTATCTAGGTATCATTCTGGATAGTAAACTGAACTGGAGCAACCATCTCAACAGCAAGATCGACAAGGCTACAATAGCCTTCTGGCAGTGCCGCAGAATGATAGGTAAAAGATGGGGCCTATCCCCAAAAATCACTCTGTGGCTATACCAGTCCGTCATCAGGCCCATCATCAGCTACGGTGCAGTGGTTTGGTGGCCGAGAACCAAACTTATCACCGTGGAGGCAAAGTTGCAACGACTTCAAAGGCTGGCTTGTATGGCGACTACGGGCTGCATGAGGACTACTCCGACTGCGGCCCTGGAAGCCCTACTGAACTTGCCGCCGCTGCACCTGTTCATACAGCAGGAGGCGGGGGCGGCTGCGGTAAGACTCAGGAAGCTAAACCTCTGGAGGAATGTAAAGGTAACACATACAGAAATACTGGGCGAACTGGTAAGCAGGGAACCGCTCATCGAAGCGGTCACCGACAGGATACCCAAACAGTACGTATTCGACAAAAAATACAGGATACACTTACATGAAGACCCAGTGGAGGGCCTTAACCTTAAAGAGTTAAGAATCTTCACAGACGGGTCGAAGACAGCAACAGGCACAGGTTCGGGGGTTCATTCAGAAGACCTGAACATCAACATCTCATCGCCATTGGGTATCCACAATACCGTCTTTCAGGCGGAATGTATGGGAATCATAATGGCAACAGCGGCGATTAGCTCCAGAGAGGTAAAGGGCTTTCCAATCCGTATACTGTCTGATAGCAAATCGGTCCTGCAAGCCCTGCAGAGCAGTGTTATGATATCAGGGCTAATATATGAATGCCATCGAGCTCTGACGAAGGTAAGCGAAACTAACACCGTCACCCTTCAATGGATAAAGGGTCACAGTGGATCGCGAGGTAACGACGCGGCCGATAGACTGGCGAAGGAGGGATCGGAGCTGAAGGTCTATGGACCTGAACCGATTCTGCCCCTGCCTTTCGGTTGGCTGCGCGACCGGCTGCGACACAACACCAAGGTAATGCACCAAAAATATTGGACAAACCTAGGTACCTGCAGGCAGACAAGAGAAGTTCTCCCGAGGATCGACCCCAGACTATCCCGCAAACTCCGCGGGTATGGGAGAACTCAGCTCCGACTACTGGTAGGGGCTCTCACTGGACATGCCTTGTTTAATAAACATCTGTATAATATGGGTGTTACAGACAGCCCCCTATGTAGAGCGTGCATGGAGGCGGAAGAAACGGCTGCACACATTCTGCTGGATTGCGTTGGTGTGGCGAACTACAGGGCACGACACCTCGGGAATACGAGGTCGCTCCAGGAAGTCGTCGGCAACGTCAAGGGTCTGCTAGGCTTCCTGAAGGAGCTGGGCTGGCAGGAGTAGTGTCCTCAGCCGGCCACCTAGGCAGAATAGGCGCATCAGACGTCGAGCTGCTGTAATAGCCCGTGATAGAAGTAAGAAGTAAGAAGTACCCTTGGATTCAGTCGTCTTCACACGACCTCCACCGTCTGCTCCGATCGACATCATCGCTCCGCCGTATTGACGCTATCAGCGAGCTATCCGCGAGGAGATGCTGAATTCCCAACGACCACGTCGCCGTGGCTCGGTCGGCCGATAGTCGAATGACCTCGAGGAATGGTAGTCGGTGTCTCTCGCTAGGACACTCAACGACATAGTGCTGTGAAAGAAAAAAAACGGAGAATTCTCAAAAGGCAATTCTTCCGTTACGGACTACTCTTTAAAGTGATATCTGTATCATTTTACCAGTGTTTTTGCGGTTTATAGTGTAAGAAAAAAAATAATAAAAAAAAATAATAAAAATAAAAAATAAAAAAACAATCAAGTCGTGTGGAGTTGCTGGACTCCCATCGACCGCGTCCCCGGGTGGTGGATAGGGGAATGCCCCCCGATATGGGAGGTACTAGGGAAATCAAATACCTAGCGCGAACCAAAACCAGTAGGTTAGTCATGAATGGAAACGACTGACACGTAAAATACGATTAAAATAAACATTAATGAACCTCTCAGTTTACCTACTTTCTATCGTACGAATCGTAATTATTTATTATGCTATGGATTTAATATAATATTTTAGGAATATGAAAAAGATAGCGTCACAACTTACGCAAAATTTTTATTTTAGAATTTCGTTATCACTCAAAAACATTTATTAAGTCAGTGACGTGTTGATCAGAATACAATAGGCATGACGAAAGATTTTGCAAACCTCTTCCATAATGTGCGTAGGTACCTACACATTTACTATTTACGAAAATACCTATATTTTGGTAATAAACTTAAGTTTAAGGAAGTTTACAATTATTATCACAACAACAAATTAAAATCACAATAATATTATTATTTTAAATAAAACGGAACCAGTATTTTGATTTTTTTTTAATATGCTTGGTCCCCTAAAATCATTAAATTGACGATTTTTGATACGGTCTTCATGTCTATTCTGCATTTAATCATACCAATTTCTATCAACGTACCGATGCCGACTATTTCATTTATATAGAGGTATTTTTATTTGACGACAAAACAGTTACTTCATGTCTCGAAAGGACGCCGCGCACAGACGCTTGTCTACAGATTCAAAAGTTGGCGTTTGAGATTATTTAAAATAAGAAAGTATCTAAACCAGGGTTTCTTAACCTGTGGTCCAATGACCCCTAAGGGGTCCGTGTTATGAAAGCTGGGGGTCCATGGCAAGCCTACTTATGTTGTGAGTAAATATTTTCACGTTGCGCGTAGCGTATTTCCATTCTGTACAAGGCCAGAACGCAGCCATAGGAAACTGCTCGCGTATATATTGTAATGTTGTTTTAAAAATCTGTTATTACAATGCATACAAGAATTTTGCGTACTCATCGTGTATAGTTTGTATCGTGGATGCTCGCGTCTTCGTTCCTAACTATACTTAATTACTTACACTTGACAAAAGTGTAAGTAGTTTTTTGATTCAGTAAAATATGGAATTATATTTGAACTTCATTAGGTAGGATAAAATAGGATTAAATACTTAACAGTTATTTTTAATCATAATAATTTTTATTTGCAGGACGACGTAGTGTCAATAAAAATTATATTGTATAAAATCCGAGTTATAATTATATTCTTTGCATGGACTGGCAATTCTTTCTTGGCATTTGGACTTATCACCGTAATAACTTTTAGATTTTTCCTTTTGTTTCCACCGTTTGTTCCTTTTGTTTCCAGTTCTAAAAGTTTTCGTTCTAGTACTTCGTCAATATTTAAGCCAGATTTGTCACCAAAATTTACTTAACGCCACTTTTCATAAAGATAATAAACATGCACCTCACTTGGGTTAATCTGCGAATTTGCCAAATAAATGAATGAATGGAACTTTCTTTTCCGTATACTTCTCAATTCAGAGTCATTTCATGTAAAGCGATTGCAGTTGTTGGGCTCATACCGGAATCAAAGTATTTTGAAAATTATCGTCAGTTTCTTCAGTGCACCGCAAGTAGCTGTACGCCTCTGCTACATTTATTAAATGTGTGTGGGAGTAATTAATTTTGAGCAGCACTGTATAACTCTCTTTTAAATCGCAATGCAAATGCTCATGTACAAATTGTAATCTAGATTTTAGCGCGCTTATTCCGAAACATACACGATTAGTGCCTATGCGTACTGGCGCTGTACATTATGGAACAAGATATACTTCTATGTTACTACAAAGTATACGCGAGAATTTGCGTACTGCTCTTGTATGGATTGGAAGAACTTCCTAAAAAACTTATTTACAATCTATACGTGATTAGTTTCATACCCTTGCGTTCTGGCCTTGTACAGAATGGAAATACGCGACGTAGGTACCTACGTCTATTGTCGCTCATTGTCTACGTTTAGATCAGGGTTTCTTAACCTTTTTATAGTGATGGACCCCTTTCAAAATTTCAAAAAGTCCACGGACCCTTTCAAAAAAAAAAACGAAAAAAAAACACAACGATGCTTGACTTCAATCACCTTTTATTGTTTGCGATCAAACTTTACATATAAATAACTAGTGTGACGGTTGCTGCTGCTTATGCTGGATTAGAACATCAAATTGAGGAGATGTTTTTGATTACGCGCAAGCGTATTTCCATTCTGTACAAGGCCAGAACGCAAGGGTATGAAACTAATCACGTATAGATTGTAAATAAGTTTTTTAGGAAGTTCTTCCAATCCATACAAGAGCAGTACGCAAATTCTCGCGTATACTTTGTAGTAACATAGAAGTATATCTTGTTCCATAATGTACAGCGCCAGTACGCATAGGCACTAATCGTGTATGTTTCGGAATAAGCGCGCTAAAATCTAGATTACAATTTGTACATGAGCATTTGCATTGCGATTTAAAAGAGAGTTATACAGTGCTGCTCAAAATTAATTACTCCCACACACATTTAATAAATGTAGCAGAGGCGTACAGCTACTTGCGGTGCACTGAAGAAACTGACGATAATTTTCAAAATACTTTGATTCCGGTATGAGCCCAACAACTGCAATCGCTTTACATGAAATGACTCTGAATTGAGAAGTATACGGAAAAGAAAGTTCCATTCATTCATTTATTTGGCAAATTCGCAGATTAACCCAAGTGAGGTGCATGTTTATTATCTTTATGAAAAGTGGCGTTAAGTAAATTTTGGTGACAAATCTGGCTTAAATATTGACGAAGTACTAGAACGAAAACTTTTAGAACTGGAAACAAAAGGAACAAACGGTGGAAACAAAAGGAAAAATCTAAAAGTTATTACGGTGATAAGTCCAAATGCCAAGAAAGAATTGCCAGTCCATGCAAAGAATATAATTATAACTCGGATTTTATACAATATAATTTTTATTGACACTACGTCGTCCTGCAAATAAAAATTATTATGATTAAAAATAACTGTTAAGTATTTAATCCTATTTTATCCTACCTAATGAAGTTCAAATATAATTCCATATTTTACTGAATCAAAAAACTACTTACACTTTTGTCAAGTGTAAGTAATTAAGTATAGTTAGGAACGAAGACGCGAGCATCCACGATACAAACTATACACGATGAGTACGCAAAATTCTTGTATGCATTGTAATAACAGATTTTTAAAACAACATTACAATATATACGCGAGCAGTTTCCTATGGCTGCGTTCTGGCCTTGTACAGAATGGAAATACGCACCTACGTCTAAAGCAGTTACCTACATACCTAGATATAATATTACGACAATGCATTCTCTCAATACGTCGCAATTAGAGATTGCAACCCGGTATGTTTTTCAACGCGGCCGGGCCCGGTTGCATTCGTCGCAACCCGGGTTGTGAGTTAGCGATGAATCCTAAGTAATTTATGAAAATTTTCTCTATATGAATGAAAAAACACAATGATTCAAGGTTAATATTTATTTCAAACTGGCTTATGAACAATTATCATAATAATCAGCCTCACTCAAGTCTCAAAATCGCACTTAATACAGAATTTATTACTTTTACTTATGGACGGAAAAGTAACATTAGTATTAGTAATTATTCATTTTAATAAGTTTAAATAAGCAGGTTTTTCTCTTTACTCCTTATAGTGTCTATTTGAAAACATAGTATTAAAATAATTGTGTGTGCTCGCAAACAAAAAAAACCGACTTCAATTACATCGACAAGTAATACAACGTAATAAGACGAAAAAATAGTCAAATAAATACGCGCTAACAAAGATTACTCAAAAAGTAGTAATCAGATCTCGATCAAATTTAAACAAGGCTACATGACAAGTACATATTGGCCTTCGATTAAAGTAAGAATCATGAAAATAGATAAACCCAGCGAAAAGTTATGCGGTTTAATACGAGATACGATATAACGATACGATATACGGTCGACGAAAAAGTAGTCAAGGAAATACGCATTATTAGATAACTCTAAGTACTTGTCAGATTTTGATTAAATTTAAATGGGACCACATAACACGCAACACCTTTCAGTTAAAATAAAGTTCATCGAAATCGGTCCACCAAGTCAAAAGTTCTGATCTAACATACATTTATAAAAATTCAATCAAATTGAAAACCTCCTCCTTTTTGGACGTCGGTTAAAAATAAACTAATAACGCAGCTTAAGGTACTAAACGTGTCATAAAGACTTAGATTAGATAGATAGATAAACTTTGGTAGCTTTGTTAATTGTTATAAACAAAATAAATTCTTATTTGCTAAAAGTAAAGTATGTTTTTTCTTAAACTTTGGCTATTAAGAGTTTAGACTAGTGAGTGTTACTATTACTAATTGACTAAATAGCGAAATCTTATATGATAGGTGTACTGTAACTGTAAACAAGCAAACTTGTATAGTCGCGGTTTACGTACCGGGCCCGGTGACCGGGCTCGGTCAGAATGGCCGGGCCCGGTGGGTGTCTAAAAGGGCACCGGGCCCGGGCGGGCCCGGCCCGGCCGGGCCCGGTTTGCAATCTCTAGTCGCAATGCTGTCTCGTTTACAAACACAATATAGCTGTTTTATTTTTCTTGAGCCCCAGACGTTGCGAGACCGTGTAATAAAATCAAATCTCCAAACTCAGTTAAAAGACTTAGTTAGGCATGTGATACTAATGAAAAAATAAATAGCAGGTAATAAATAAGTAGGAGCGGTCTCTCAACGCGATGTATTTTTTTTTTTGCTTCGGTACTTTAAAATTGAGATTCTTTCAAAAATTTTTACGTTTTAAAGGGAACTCAGGTTATTACAACTTACGCAAAAATTTTATTTTGAATCTCGTTACTACCACAAACATAAGTCTGGTAGTGACGTGCTGATCAGAATAGACTAATATACGCTACGCGTTCGCGTCATTCTCCAACGCGCCCATTGGTCACGCTCTTCCTCGTATCGTTCGCGTAGTAGCGTAGTGTGTGGTCGTTCACTTAGTAACGTATTGCTTAGTCGTTCGTGTAGTTTAGTGATAAAGGTCTTTTGTGAAAGTGAAGTGCACTTCGGTAGGTATAAATAATGCCCTAGGTTCTGTTTAGTGTAGTGTCTGTGTTGTAGTATAGGGTTCATTTTCGCTAGACGTAATCTGGCCGCCCTGTGGCCGCACACCCGTTCAAGGTAAATTATTTTTTGTTTTTCTTCAGATTCAGCTCGTAGATACTCAACTCTGTCACCTAAAGGCAGAGTCATTAGGGTACATTCTTAGGCATACACTCACCCTTGCCTCACGGCAGGGGGGAAACAATATCTTACTAGCAGGAATCACCCCGCGTCCATTATGGACGCCACAAAAATATATCATTTATATAGAGGTATTTATTTGGCGACGAAACAGTTGCCTCATGTCTCGAATGGACGCCGCGCACAGACGCTTGTCCACAGATTCAAAAGTAGGCGGTTGAGAGCGTTTATTTAAAAAAAAAAAAAAACGTGTGGCACTCGGGGACTGCCGCGGTAAAGCTATTGCATAGCATTTTGTATCAACTTATGCAATAATTATAATATTATTAATTCAAGTTACACTTTTTGAGCATGGTAACCGATAAGAAAACAAATTTTTTTCTTTTACTTATTAAAAAAATTAAATGCCAAATTTTATCCGGAAATAGTAACATAATAGGCAATATCATATTTGCATCAATGAGTAATACGCTCAACTAGATAATAGTAGGTACTAACGCCGGTGCTAACCCATTCATGTAGGTCATATTTTTTATTTCATCACGCATTCATTGATAAATGCCGGCAAACTCGCGTCGAAGCTCGACGTCAAGCGCACCGCCTAGCCGCACCGACCTAGACGTCTAATCGCACGCACACAACGCCGTGTCGAAGACTGCCGAACTGAAACGACGTTAAACGATGCACGGCCTTCAAGCCACACCTCCGTGCCCGTCGGAGTGGGGAGCGTGAGGTTTTTTCGTTACTGATATTCTCAAAATTGTCCCCGCGCTCAAGGCCCGCGAAAGAAGCTATGCAATAGCTTAAAAAACTATCTAAACGTAGACAATGAGCGACAATAGACGTACGTCTAAGGCAATTTCAATTACCTACATATATTACGACAATGCATACTCTCAATACGTCGCAATGGTGTCTCGTTTACACGCACAATATGGCTGTTTTATTTTTCTGGAGCTTCGGAAGTTGCGAGGCCGTGTAATACGACGTTTCGTCTTTGTAGTCGTGTTACTCAGTGACGCATCGCCGCCGTGGTGCGGAGCGTCAAACGTTTCTGACCGCGTTGCGAGGTATCGCTGTCTCGCTCGCACACTACCTACTCGAACCCGATTGGACCTTATTACAAACGTGAACAGACACCTATAACGCATACAAATACAACGACATAGCGAAATATATCGCATTATCGCAGTGACGTTTCAATCAGAAGCATCTCACTCTTCTTTGTGCAAAGTTTTAAAAGAGTCATGTCTTATTCAGTCTGGACTTTTGTGTATCGGATCGCATTCAAGTGCATCAGGAGACGTCGACCGAGCAAGAATGACGAGCGTGTGGCGACGGAGACGCAGCAGCGGGTGTCTCCAGATCAGATACCCTTGGATTCAGTCGTCTTCACACGACCTCCACCGTCTGCTCCGATCGACATCATCGCTCCGCCGTATTGGCGCTATCAGCGAGCTATCCGCGAGGAGATGCTGAATTCCCAACGACCACGTCGCCGTGGCGCGGTCGGCCGATAGTCGAATGACCTCGAGGAATGGTAGTCGGTGTCTCTCGCTAGGACACTCAACGACATATTGCTGTGAAAAAAAAAAGACGGAGAATTCTCAAAAGGCAATTCTGCCGTTACGGACTACTCTTTAAAGTGATATCTGTATCATTTTACCAGTGTTTTTGCGGTTTATAGTGTAAGAAAAAAAAAATAGTAAAAAAAAAATAGTAAAAAAATAATAATAAAAATAAAAAATAAAAAAACAATCAAGTCGTGTGGAGTTGCTGAACTCCCATCGACCGCGTCCCCGGGTGGTGGATAGGGGAATGCCCCCCGATATGGGAGGTACTAGGGAAATCAAATACCTAGCGCGAACCAAAACCAGTAGGTTAGTCATGAAGAGAAACGACTGACACGTAAAATACGATTAAAATAAACATTAATGAACCTCTCAGATTACCTACTTTCTATCGTACGAATCGTAATTATTTATTATGCTATGAATTTAATATAATATTTTAGGAATATGAAAAAGATAGCGTCACAACTTACGCAAAATTTTTATTTTGAATTTCGTTATCACTCAAAAACATTTATTAAGTCTGTCAGTGACGTGTTGATCAGAATACAATAGGCATGACGAAAGATTTTGCAAACCTTTTCCATAATGTGCGTACCTACACATTTACTATTTACGAAAATACCTATATTTTGGTAATAAACTTAAGTTTAAGGAAGTTTAAAACTATTTTTCTAATATGTTTTCAATGAGTTCGACCAAACGGCTGCACTTGTCATGGCGTCGGCTCTGACGTCACAATTATAATTCTACACGTCGTGGGTCTTGGGTGGGACGCGCCTGACGTGTTTATAATTGTGACGTCATGCGCTGTAATTTGTGTTTCAATCGAAATGGCCCATCGCAGTATATTAATGTTTTATTTTATTGAAAATCACAATAATATTATTATTTTAAATAAAACGAAACCAATATTTTGAATTTTTTATAATATGCTTGGTCCCCTAAAATCATTAAATTGACGATTTTTGATACGGTCTTCATGTCTATTCTGCATTTAATCATACCAATTTCTATCAACGTACCGATGCCGACTATTTCATTTATATAGATGTATTTTTATTTGACGACAAAACAGTTGCTTCATGTCTCGAAAGGACGCCGCGCACAGAACTTGTCTACAGATTCAAAAGTTGGCGTTTGAGATTATTTAAAATAAGAAAGTATCTAAACGTAGACAATGAGCGACAATAGACGTACCTACGTCTAAGGCAGTTACTATTACCTACGAGTACATAATATAATATTACGACAATGCATTCTCTCAATACGTCGCAATGCCGTCTCGTTTATAAGTAAACACAATATAGCTGTTTTATTTTTCTCGAGCCCCAGACGTTGCGAGACCGTGTAATCAAATCAAATCTCCAAACTCAGTTAAAAGAATTAGTTAGGCATGTGATACTAATGAAAAAATAAATAGCAGGTAATAAATAAGTAGGAGCGGTCTCTCAACGCGATGTATTTTTTTTTTGCTTCGGTACTTTAAAATTGAGATTCTTTCATTATTTTTTACGTTTTAAAGGGAACTCAGGTTATTACAACTTACGCAAAATTTTTATTTTGAATCTCGTTACTACTACAAACATAAGTCTGGTAGTGACGTGCTGATCAGAATAGACTAATATACGCTACGCGTTCGCGTCATTCTCCAACGCGCCCATTGGTCACGCTCTTCCTCGTCTCGTTCGCGTAGTAACGTAGTGTGTGGTCGTTCACTTAGTAACGTATTGCTTAGTCGTTCGTGTAGTTTAGTGATAAAGGTCTTTTGTGAAAGTGAAGTGCACTTCGGTAGGTATCAATAATGCCCTAGGTTCTGTTTAGTGTAGTGTCTGTGTTGTAGTATAGGGTTCATTTTCGCTAGACGCGATCTGGCCGCCCTGTAGCCGCACACCCGTTCAAGGTAAATTATTTTTTGTTTTTCTTCAGATTCAGCTCGTAGATACTCAACTCTGTCACCTAAAGGCAGAGTCATTAGGGAACATTCTTAGGCATACACTCACCCTTGCCTCACGGCAGGGGGAAACAATATCTTACTAGCAGGAATCACCCCGCGTCCATTATGGACGCCACAAAAATATATCATTTATATAGAGGTATTTATTTGGCGACAAAACAGTTGCCTCATGTCTCGAATGGACGCCGCGCACAGACGCTTGTCCACAGATTCAAAAGTTGGCGGTTGATAGCGTTTATTTAAAATAAAAAACTATCTAAACGTAGACAATGAGCGACAATAGACGTACGTCTAAGGCAATTTCAATTACCTACATAATTATATTACGACAATGCATACTCTCAATATGTCGCAATGGTGTCTCGTTTACACGCACAATATAGCTGTTTTATTTTTCTCGAGCTCCGGAAGTTGCGAGGCTGTGTAATACGACGTTTCGTCTTTGTAGTCGTGTTACTCAGTGACGCATCGCCGCCGTGGTGCGGAGCGTCAAACGTTTCTGACCACGTTGTAAGGTATCGCTGTCTCGCTCGCACACTACTCGTTCCCGATTGGACCCTATTACAAATGTGAACAGACCCCTATAACGCATACAAATACAACGACATAGCGAAATATATCGCATTATCGCAGCGACGTTTCAATCAGAAGCATCTCACTCTTCTTTGTGCAAAGTTTTAAAAGAGTCATGTCCTATTCAGTCTGGACTTTTGTGTATCGGATCGCCGTCAGGTGCATCAGGAGACGTCGACCGAGCAAGAATGTCGAGCGTGTGGCAACGGAGACGCAGCAGCGGGTGTCTCCAGATCAGATACCCTTGGATTCAGTCGTCTTCACACGACCTCCACCATCTGCTCCGATCGACATCATCGCTCCGCCGTATTGGCGCTATCAGCGAGCTATCCGCGAGGAGATGCTGAATTCCCAACGACCACGTCGCCGTGGCGCGGTCGGCCGATAGTCGAATGACCTCGAGGAGTGGTAGTCGGTGTCTCTCGCTAGGACACTCAACGACATAGTGCTGTGAAAAAAAAAACAGAGAATTCTCAAAAGGCAATTCTTCCGTTACGGACTACTCTGTAAAGTGATATCTGTATCATTTTACCAGTGTTTTTGCGGTTTATAGTGTAAGAAAAAAAAAAATAATAATAAAAATAAAAAATAAAAAAACAATCAAGTCGTGTGGAGTTGCTGGACTCCCATCGACCGCGTCCCCGGGTGGTGGATAGGGGAATGCCCCCCGATATGGGAGGTACTAGGGAAATCAAATACCTAGCGCGAACCAAAACCAGTAGGTTAGTCATGAAGAGAAACGACTGACACGTAAAATACGATTAAAATAAACATTAATGAACCTCTCAGATTACCTACTTTCTATCGTACGAATCGTAATTATTTATTATGCTATGGATTTAATATAATATTTTAGGAATATGAAAAAGATAGCGTCACAACTTACGCAAAATTTTTATTTTAGAATTTCGTTATCACTCAAAAACATTTATTAAGTCAGTGACGTGTTGATCAGAATACAATAGGCATGACGAAAGATTTTGCAAACCTCTTCCATAATGTGCGTACCTACACATTTACTATTTACGGAAATACCTATATTTTGGTAATAAACTTAAGTTTAAGGAAGTTTAAAACTATTTTTCTAATATGTTTTCAATGAGTTCGACCAAACGGCTGCACTTGTCATGGCGTCGGCTCTGACGTCACAATTATAATTCTACACGTCGTGGGTCTTGGGTGGAACGCGCCTGACGTGTTTATAATTGTGACGTCATGCGCTGTAATTTGTGTTTCAATCGAAATGGCCCATCGTAGTATATTAATGATTTATTTTATTGAAAATCACAATAATATTATTATTTTAAATAAAACGAAACCAGTATTTTGAATTTTTTTTAATATGCTTGGTCCCCTAAAATCGTTAAATTGACGATTTTTGATACGGTCTTCATGTCTATTCTGCATTTAATCATACCAATTTCTATCAACGTACCGATGCCGACTATTTCATTTATATAGATGTATTTTTATTTGACGACAAAACAGTTGCTTCATGTCTCGAAAGGACGCCGCGCACAGAACTTGTCTACAGATTCAAAAGTTGGCGTTTGAGATTATTTAAAATAAGAAAGTATCTAAACGTAGTACGTACGTACGTCTAAGGCAGTTACTATTACCTACGAGTACATAATATAATATTACGACAATGCATTCTCTCAATACGTCGCAATGCCGTCTCGTTTATAAACACAATATAGCTGTTTTATTTTTCTCGAGCCCCAGACGTTGCGAGACCGTGTAATCAAATCAAATCTCCAAACTCAGTTAAAAGACTTAGTTAGGCATGTGATACTAATGAAAAAATAAATAGCAGGTAATAAATAAGTAGGAGCGGTCTCTCAACGCGATGTATTTTTTTTTTGCTTCGGTACTTTAAAATTGAGATTCTTTCATTATTTTTTACGTTTTAAAGGGAACTCAGGTTATTACAACTTACGCAAAATTTTTATTTTGAATCTCGTTACTACTACAAACATAAGTCTGGTAGTGACGTGCTGATCAGAATAGACTAATATACGCTACGCGTTCGCGTCATTCTCCAACGCGCCCATTGGTCACGCTCTTCCTCGTATAGTTCGCGTAGTAGCGTATTGTGTGGTCGTTCACTTAGTAACGTATTGCTTACTCGTTAACGTTTCGTCGTCGTAACGTTTCGCTTAGTCGTTTGTGTAGTTTAGTGATAAAGGTCTTTTGTGAAAGTGAAGTGCACTTCGGTAGATATAAATAATGCCCTAGGTTCTGTTTAGTGTAGTGTCTGTGTTGTAGTATAGGGTTTATTTTCGCTAGACGCGATCTGGCCGCCCTGTGGCCGCACACCCGTTCAAGGTAAATTATTTTTTGTTTTTCTTCAGATTCAGCTCGTAGCACGGAGTATATGGAGACGGCATCGAACGTTATTTGCTCCAGAACCAGCGTAGCCAACTTTAACACGCACACTATTACATTATAGTCCGCACACAATTTACAACATTAAAATCTTAATCCTAATTGGCTACGAATTAGTGTGCGTGTACGCGTTGCGACACGTTACTACAATCATAGATGAGCCACACCTCCGGACTAGAGCCGAGGGCATGTCGATAAACATTGCAGATGTATCGATCGATAAATGATAAAATGGACGAGTACCATTTCAATAAAATTAAATAATTATCTATGTTCACTGATTACACATATCTTTCTATATTACTACATACAGTAATTGGTAACTAGGGGTATAAGCCATAGCCTAGGTCTAGGGGATAGTAAAAATGTCTTGATAAAATAAATACAAGTTTAATTATTATGAATATTTTTATTCGCCTCTAAATATTACATATTTGTTTAACAATTGACGAAGATTACGCATAACTTTGCTCACCAATAGGCCCATTTTAATATTATTGTAGTATAATTTATCTGTCGAGTTCTGATCACAGCTTCCGAGATTTTGCATAGGTAACGCAATAAGATTACGACCACTGAGGATGAAACAGTAGATGCAAGGCATGAAATAAACTGAAAACACGGTATTAAAGTGAATTATAAAAACCATTTACATATTAAAATCTAATAAAAATGTATAAAAAATGAAATTTGAATTGTACAGATAATATACTTATGTCTTAAACGTGATAATAAACATCGAATTATATTTAATGAGAAAAACCTTTTCTAATAAAAAACGCTGTTCAATTTATCGATAAACTACGGATTAGGAATTCGTTGCTCTAAACTAGTAAACGACAACAATATGGCGGCCCCGGACTTGATGCGAGCTTAATTATAGCCGTGCAATACATTGCGCGTTACGCGTGTTGTTCCCAGAATCTTGTTAGTGGTAAGCCGGCAGTGTATGTCGTTACTGAATTGTAAGTCAAAATTATAGTAGATTACTGGCTTTTTCGAAATTTTAATAAATACACTAAATTAATACTTACAGGTGAAAGGAAATCATTCCTGGGGTACCTTTTAAGTCTTGCCTCCTTAGTCAACACGAAAAAACTGCACAAAACGGCATTTTAATATTTTTTAAGTCAGTAAATACGTCACCCGCGTCTATACTACGACTGAGATGCGTTTTACTACAAATTGAGCGCCTGATCATAAGCTCGGTAACACGTGCCACGCCCCTTACCGTGTTTATAGTATTTGTGTGGTCTGTGGCTCGTAGATACTCAACTCTGTCACCTAAAGGCAGAGTCATTAGGAAACATTCTTAGGCATAGGGTAAAACCGGGATAGATGCCCCACTTTTTGAAAAAGCCACCTAATTTAAAAAATATGAATTTTATACGAATAATTTTTATCAATGTAGCTAGCTCAATCCTTTATCTTGAATTATTATTATGTTTTTTTAACCTATCAATTGCACATTTAGCAGAAATTAGCTTTTCGTGAAACCTTTTTTTCGAGGATAGATGCCTACCTGTATGGATAGTTGCCCCACCATGAAAATACTGAGAAGGATAAATGCCTGCAGTGTAGGATAGATGCCCTTTATACCGTGTAAACGAAAAACCTAATCCAAATGCTAGCTGGTTCTACTCCTTAAATTGTCTCCAAGAAACATGCGTCATAGTAATGAAAAACATTTTGTGGTTTTTTAAATCGTTTAATTGTTATCATTAGAAGAAAATTCTAGTATCACACAAATCACTACAATAAAAATTTTACAGCGTTTGTTTTAATAAAATATCAATTCTTAAGTTTCAATATGCATAGGTTATCATATTTTTTTTTTGTGAAATTAAATTTTACAAGCTTTTTTCAACAAAAATATAAATTAATATCAAGTTTCAACATACACATTGCAAAATCAAACTTTTTTATAATAAAATAACACAGTAAATATATTTTCATTACTTTAACCAACTTAATTGAAGTTTTGCCTAATAGTGCTTTTAATTTTCCACATCTTGAGCAATAAGTTCTGAAAAGTGTACAGCTTTCATGTAGCCAGTTCTGACACATTACACATTGAATCCAGTCGGATTGCAACTTCGTATTTTTATAGTTCTCAAAACATTCAATGCAGTTATCTTTACTTGTATCTTTAGGGTTATCCTGTCCATTTCTCTTAGTTTTTTTTTTACGGGCAAACCTTTATATTTCTTTCCTTAAATTTTAAAATTACGTGGATTGTCTTCATCTTCATTGCTTGCACTGTAAATAATTTGTATTTTGAATGATGTTCGGTCTTGGTATAATTTTCAATTAATATAATTTTCTTTATCAGACAATTCAGCTAGGTTGTCATCGTCATTTTCACTAAAAGCTTTTGTTTTATTTATTTTTTGTCTTCTTCTTTATTGGTGGCTCCTTTCTTTGTTTTCCTAAGTTCTTTGGTAGTCCCAGTCTTGTTTTCCTTTCTTTCAGCTACATCCTTCTTGTGTTTTATATGTTCCTTTGAATTCAAAATATCTGCTGATTGTTTCGCCGACCTCTTAGCCATGGTCAAAGGGTTTTTCAGAATAGGTAATGATTCCATTAGAATTTTCAACGGTATTTTTTGTTCTATATTAGCTCTCATTTCTTCCCTTTTTTAAATTTTCGTGGCATACTTCTGCTAGAATCAGTAAAAAATCTAAATATAAATATACGTATATACATAAAAAATATAAATGACACTAAAAA
The DNA here is from genome assembly GCA_905220545.2 of Melitaea athalia. NCBI lineage: Eukaryota > Metazoa > Arthropoda > Insecta > Lepidoptera > Nymphalidae > Melitaea > Melitaea athalia. Next base: position 19,313,730 of record HG992191.1, on the reverse strand, counting down.
TATTTAAAAATTATACAGTTACTCCATATATTGTGTAGGAAGGGATAGATGCCCCTAAGGGCACCTATACCTCGAAAAATCAGGGCAACTATCCTTTTTGATAGGGATAGATGCCCACGTATTTTTTAAATAAATTGTAAACAAAATAGCATCTATTTACACCTAGATACAGACTCAATGAACCAGTTTATTGACGTAATAAAAAATATAACACAATTTATTACTAATTATAAAGTTATACAACCTTAAATACTAACCATTAAAACTTTGACGTGTTTGTTAATTTCGCCGCGGAAATAATTACACACACTAGCAAAACGCGTCCTCGTCGCACAACTGTCCGTGGGTATATTAGGTACAGGGTGACTGCGGCTCCTACTCATGTGATTAATTTTTAGTCGAGAGTTCGGGAAGTTAGGTTTTTAGAATGTGAGGCATCTATCCCGCTGGGGCATCTATCCCGGTTTTACCCTACACTCACCCTTGCCTCACGGCAGGGGGGAAACAATATCTTACTAGCAGGAATCATCCCGCGTCCATTATGGACGCCACAAAAGTATATAATTTATATAAAGGTATTTATTTGGCGACAAAACAGTTGCCTCATGTCTCGAATGGACGCCGCGCACAGACGCTTGTCCACAGATTCAAAAGTTGGCGGTTGAGAGCGTTTATTTATAAAAATAGGTAAAAAAACTTTTTAAGTTAAACGGTTTTATGTTAAACATACATTGCAATGTTTAAGATAAATGTACTAAAAACCAAAAAATAATAAAATAGATACAGTCGTGGGAATTATAAACATATGCATAGACTAGACTAAAATAAAACCGTGGGGCACGTCAATAGTCTACAATCGTTGATTAAAATGTTTGTTTTGTAATGTTACACTATAATTAGGCAGTTGTTCAACCGACAACGATGGACGTGTGATAAGTAGGGCTAGAATGTGGAAACAAGCTAGCAAGCTCGATTATAAGCGAGTTTTAGGGTTTCATAGTGGTGAGCGAGTAGTACTTTTATCATATGTTTTGTCGATTAAAGACAAACTACGAGCAGTGAAACGATTCCTCGCCAGCCAGCAGTGTGAATGTCCAACGATAAACTAGTTGAAACATCTCTTTTATTTACATGGAGTGTATAACTATTGGAATTTCCATGAGCAAGAAAATAGTAAGTAATTTCCTCACCGTCTGCGGGCCAACTGCCTATTTTAACGACGAATTAAACGATTCTTCTATCGCACATTAAGTCGATAATTTGTAGACAATTGACGTGCCCCACGGTTTTATTTTAGTCTAGTCTATGCATATGTTTATAATTCCCACGACTGTATCTATTTTATTATTTTTTGGTTTTTAGTACATTTATCTTAAACATTGCAATGTATGTTTAACATAAAACCGTTTAACTTAAAAAGTTTTTTTACCTATTTTTATTTTCTAGTTTTTCGTTTTTATTTCGCATTCTGTTTAATTCATTTAGTGCTTCATTATTGCAAGGTTTCTTGCCCGTTAGTTTATTGCAGTCCAACTCCTCTATACGTAGTCCCTGCAAACTGCAAAGATCTTACTCTACTAAGAGCCACGTAGGCTTGACCTTCTTCAAACAGTTTCGCACCTAAGTATACGACTGCGTGATCCACAGTGCTGCCCTGCATTTTATGTATTGTAGAAGCCCATGATAGTATTAAAGGCAACATTCTTCTTCCAGCCGTCCCGTAATTGTACTTAGCTGGAAACTGTATGGCTTTCGGGTGTATAAGATGTACTCCGTCTCTTGCGAAATCAATTCGGACGGAAGGTACATCTGTTGCATACATCTGAGTTCGACGAAAATTTTAATTTTATATAGTACATTGTATTCTACTGGTTGAGCAATTTCATTTGATACCCATATTGATGGGATTGATAAAACCTACGTTATCCGCCATTTTGTAGCGGCCGCCATCTTGTATTTCAATTTTTTATAGTATATTGTATTCTGCTTGTTGAGCCTTTTCATTTGATACCCATATTTATGGGATTGATAAAACCTACGTTATCCGCCATTTTGTAGCGGCCGCCATCTTGGATTTCAATTTTTTATAGTATATTGTATTCTGCTTGTTGAGCCCTTTCATTTGGTACCCATATTGATGGGATTAATAAAACATAAATTATCCGCCATTTTGTAGCGGCGGCCATCTTGAATTTATAATGATAATGAATAAACATAATTGTATTGTCACCAAAATCCAAAGTGTATACAAAATTTCAGATTAATCGGTTGACAGGAAGAGGGTGAAATTTGAATTACTAAATTTGACCCAAGAATAAAACAAACGGGGTGAGCTAAATAAAACCGTTTAAAAAACCGTTTAAAAATAAAAAACTATCTAAACGTAGACAATGAGCGACAATAGACGTACGTCTAAGGCAATTTCAATTACCTACATAATTATATTACGACAATGCATACTCTCAATACGTCGCAATGGTGTCTCGTTTACAAGCACAATATAGCTGTTTTATTTTTCTCGAGCTCCGGAAGTTGCAAGGCCGTGTAATACGACGTTTCGTCTTTGTATTCGTGTTACTCAGTGACGCATCGCCGCCGTGGTGCGGAGCGTCAAACGTTTCTGACCGCGTTGCGAGGTATCGCTGTCTCGCTCGCACACTACTCGTTCCTGATTGGACCCTATTACAAACGTGAACAGACCCCTATAATGCATACAAATACAACGACATAGCGAAATATATCACATTATCGCAGCGACGTTTCAATCAGAAGCATCTCACTCTTCTTTGTGCAAAGTTTTAAAAGAGTCATGTCCTATTCAGTCTGGACTTTTGTGTATCGGATCGCGTTCAGGTGCATCAGGAGACGTCGACCGAGCAAGAATGTCGAGCGTGTGGCGACGGAGACGCAGCAGCGGGTGTCTCCAGATCAGATACCCTTGGATTCAGTCGTCTTCACACGACCTCCACCGTCTGCTCCGATCGACATCATCGCTCCGCCGTATTGGCGCTATCAGCGAGCTATCCGCGAGGAGATGCTGAATTCCCAACGACCACGTCGCCGTGGCGCGGTCGGCCGATAGTCGAATGACCTCGAGGAATGGTAGTCGGTGTCTCTCGCTAGGACACTCAACGACATTTTGCTGTGAAAAAAAAAAAAAAACGGAGAATTCTCAAAAGGCAATTCTTCCGTTACGGACTACTCTGTAAAGTGATATCTGTATCATTTTACCAGTGTTTTTGCGGTTTATAGTGTAAAAAAAAATAGTAAAAAAATAATAATAAAAATAAAAAATAAAAAAACAATCAAGTCGTGTGGAGTTGCTGGACTCCCATCGACCGCGTCCCCGGGTGGTGGATAGGGGAATGCCCCCCGATATGGGAGGTACTAGGGAAATCAAATACCTAGCGCGAACCAAAACCAGTAGGTTAGTCATGAAGAGAAACGACTGACACGTAAAATACGATTAAAATAAACATTAATGAACCTCTCAGATTACCTACTTTCTATCGTACGAATCGTAATTATTTATTATGCTATGGATTTAATATAATATTTTAGGAATATGAAAAAGATAGCGTCACAACTTACGCAAAATTTTTAGTTTGAATTTCGTTATCACTCAAAAACATTTATTAAGTCTGTCAGTGACGTGTTGATCAGAATACAATGGGCATGACGAAAGGTTTTGCAAACCTCTTCCATAATGTGCGTACCTACACATTTACTATTTACGAAAATACCTATATTTTGGTAATAAACTTAAGTTTAAGGAAGTTTAAAACTATTTTTCTAATATGTTTTCAATGAGTTCGACCAAACGGCTGCACTTGTCATGGCGTCGGCTCTGACGTCACAATTATAATTCTACACGTCGTGGGTCTTGGGTGGAACGCGCCTGACGTGTTTATAATTGTGACGTCATGCGCTGTAATTTGTGTTTCAATCGAAATGGCCCATCGCAGTATATTAATGTTTTATTTTATTGAAAATCACAATAATATTATTATTTTAAATAAAACGAAACCAGTATTTTGAATTTTTTTTTAATATGCTTGGTCCCCTAAAATCATTAAATTGACGATTTTTGATACGGTCTTCATGTCTATTCTGCATTTAATCATACCAATTTCTATCAACGTACCGATGCCGACTATTTCATTTATATAGATGTATTTTTATTTGACGACAAAACAGTTGCTTCATGTCTCGAAAGGACGCCGCGCACAGAACTTGTCTACAGATTCAAAAGTTGGCGTTTGAGATTATTTAAAATAAGAAAGTATCTAAACGTAGTACGTACGTACGTCTAAGGCAGTTACTATTACCTACGAGTACATAATATAATATTACGACAATACATTCTCTCAATACGTCGCAATGCCGTCTCGTTTATAAACACAATATAGCTGTTTTATTTTTCTCGAGCCCCAGACGTTGCGAGACCGTGTAATCAAATCAAATCTCCAAACTCAGTTAAAAGACTTAGTTAGGCATGTGATACTAATGAAAAAATAAATAGCAGGTAATAAATAAGTAGGAGCGGTCTCTCAACGCGATGTATTTTTTTTTTTTGCTTCGGTACTTTAAAATTGAGATTCTTTCATTATTTTTTACGTTTTAAAGGGAACTCAGGTTATTACAACTTACGCAAAATTTTTATTTTGAATCTCGTTATTACTACAAACATAAGTCTGGCAGTGGCGTGACGATCAGAATAGACTAATATACGCTACGCGTTCGCGTCATTCTCCAATGCGCCCATTGGTCACGCTCTTCCTCGTCTCTTTCGCGTAGTAGCGTAGTGCGTGGTCGTTCACTTAGTAACGTATTGCTTAGTCGTTCGTGTAGTTTAGTGATAAAGGTCTTTTGTGAAAGTTTAGTGCACTTCGGTATAAATAATGCCCTAGGTTCTGTTTAGTGTAGTGTCTGTGTTGTAGTATAGGGTTCATTTTCGCTAGACGCGATGTGGCTGCCCTGTGGCCGCACACCCGTTCAAGGTAAATTATTTTTTGTTTTTCTTCAGATTCAGCTCGTAGATGCTCAACTCTGTCACCTAAAGGCAGAGTCATTAGGGTACATTCTTAGGCATACACTCACCCTTGCCTCACGGCAGGGGGGAAACAATATCTTACTAGCAGGAATCACCCCGCGTCCATTATGGACGCCACAAAAATATATCATTTATATAGAGGTATTTATTTGGCGACAAAACAGTTGCCTCATGTCTCGAATGGACGCCGCGCACAGACGCTTGTCCACAGATTCAAAAGTAGGCGGTTGAGAGCGTTTATTTAAAATAAAAAACTATCTAAACGTAGACAATGAGCGACAATAGACGTACGTCTAAGGCAATTTCAATTACCTACATATATTACGACAATGCATACTCTCAATACGTCGCAATGGTGTCTCGTTTACACGCACAATATGGCTGTTTTATTTTTCTGGAGCTTCGGAATTTGCGAGGCCATGTAATACGACGTTTCGTCTTTGTAGTCGTGTTACTCAGTGACGCATCGCCGCCGTGGTGCGGAGCGTCAAACGTTTCTGACCGCGTTGCGAGGTATCACTGTCTCGCTCGCACACTACCTACTCGAACCCGATTGGACCTTATTACAAACGTGAACAGACCCCTATAACGCATACAAATACAACGACATAGCGCGAAATATATCGCATTATCGCAGCGACGTTTCAATCAGAAGCATCTCACTCTTCTTTGTGCAAAGTTTTAAAAGAGTCATGTCCTATTCAGTCTGGACTTTTGTGTATCGGATCGCCTTCATGTGCATCAGGAGACGTCGACCGAGCAAGAATGTCGAGCGTGTGGCGACGGAGACGCAGCAGCGGGTGTCTCCAGATCAGATACCCTTGGATTCAGTCGTCTTCACACGACCTCCACCGTCTGCTCCGATCGACATCATCGCTCCGCCGTATTGGCGCTATCAGCGAGCTATCCGCGAGGAGATGTTGAATTCCCAACGACCACGTCGCCGTGGTGCGGTCGGCCGATAGTCGAATGACCTCGAGGAATGGTAGTCGGTGTCTCTCGCTAGGACACTCAACGACATAGTGCTGTGAAAAAAAAAACGGAGAATTTTCAAAAGGCAATTCTTCCGTTACGGACTACTCTGTAAAGTGATATCTGTATCATTTTACCAGCGTTTTTGTGGTTTATAGTGTAAGAAAAAAAATAGTAAAAAAAAATAGTAAAAAAAATAATAATAAAAATAAAAAAACAATCAAGTCGTGTGGAGTTGCTGGACTCCCATCGACCGCGTCCCCGGGTGGTGGATAGGGGAATGCCCCCCGAAATGGGAGGTACTAGGGAAATCAAATACCTAGCGCGAACCAAAACCAGTAGGTTAGTCATGAATGGAAACGACTGACACGTAAAATACGATTAAAATAAACATTAATGAACCTCTCAGATTACCTACTTTCTATCGTACGAATCGTAATTATTTATTATGCTATGGATTTAATATAATATTTTAGGAATATGAAAAAGATAGCGTCACAACTTACACAAAATTTTGATTTTGAATTTCCTTATCACTACCAACATTTACCTATTAAGTCTGGCAGTGACGTGCCGATCAGAATACAATAGGCATGACAAAAGATTTTGAAAATTTCCTCCATAATGTGCGTACCTACACATTTGCTATTTACGAAAATACCTATATTTCGGTAATAAACATGAGTTTAAGGAAGTTTAAAACTATTTTACTAATATGTTTTCTATGAGTTCGACAAAACGGCTGCAGGTGTAATGGCGTCGGCTCTGATGTCACAATTACATACACATCGTATGTCTTAAGGTCGATTTACATCAGACGAGCGAATGCTCATTCTATCCCCACTATATCAAATTCTTATCAAATTCTTTTAGTGTAAACAGGCGTAGAGCATTCTTTCGTTGTTATATATATGAATACGAGTTTTCGTTTGCACATAAAAATCAAGAAAGAATGCTCTTGTTCTAGCTCTAGCTCTTTGTTCGTTTGGTCTAAATCTACCCTTAGGGGGAACGCGCCTGGCGTGCTTATAATTGTGACGTCATGTGCTGTAATTTGTGTTTCAATCAAAATGGCCCATCGCAGTATTTTAATGTTTTATTTTATTGAAAATCACAATAACCTTATTATTTTACATAAAACGAAACCAGTATTTTGAATTTTTTTTAATATGCGTGTTCCCCTAAAATCATTAAATTGACGATTTTTGATACGGTCTTCATGCCTATTCTGCATTTAATCCTACCGATTTCTATCTAAACATAGACAATGAGCGACAATAGACGTACGTACGTTGCGAGACGGTGTAATCTACATATGTGTTACTGTAAATGCACGAATTACGGTAAATCCGAAGATTTAAGAGTAAAAGCCAACCAACCAACACTTAATGGTAAACGCCCGAACGATTTTGCGATTCGAACTTTTACCACCATTCACTTGGTAAGTCTTAGGATTTACATTAAAGGCACGGTAAATGTTGAAAAAGACATGTTATAACGTGGATAGTCTTTATATTAAGAACCACGTCGCGTCGGTCGAATTTTGAAGTTAGATAGGTTAGGGTTTTTTTGTAACGAAATTATGCCGATAAACGGCATATATACCTACATAATATTTACAATTCAAAACTTAAGAACTAAATATTTACAGAGTTATGGTACAAATCATGTCCACGTGGAACTGTGTCAAGAATGCTGGCAGCATTTCCCGTTGAATCGCAATGCCGATTCTCTGGGCAAAAATTGCACCAGCCCTCTTGTCACCAGTGGAGGCAATAAGGCGAGGAGTTATCTCATTAAAAAAAAATTTTGCCTTGCTACTCCAGGGTCCAAATGTTTCGACTGCAAACGGCACAAAGATGTAATTTGGAATTAGTGACGAATATTTGTGCCGTTTAGTCGTTTCAGCTTTCTCCGCTGCGGCTCCCGCTTTTAAGGCTGTTTCCCTGACATGAGACGGAGCAAGTGTGTCAATGCAGGTTGCGTCCCACAAAAGCGCCCGTCCCCTTTCCCAGGGAACCAATGTCAATCCATCAGGTCTCTTTCCATCATCGCTACTAATTACAGTAGGCTCGATAAGAGCAGGAACGTCGATGGTGGCAAGAGCTCTCTTTATGGTATCATTTAGTGAACCGTAGCGGGAAAACGTACCTGAACTCTTGTTGCAGGAAAGGCCGTGTAGTCCGAAAGAATCAACCTCCTTTCCGCACGGACATCTGTGTTCAAAGCACAGTGGAGCTCCCAACCGGAGACCGACAGCAATTCTAAAACTTTCGTTGTCTAAAATTAAATTAATATTTAATTTGTTATTAATTATATTAATTGTTTGTGTTTTTTATGAATATTCAAAAATGTTATGAGGTTAAAATATTTAAATTAAAGATAATAATCTATAATAAATGGCGTAAATAATTGTGTTTGCTAACAAACGAAAAAAAAAAACCGACTTAGAAGAAAAAGATTAACAAACGCACTAGTCGTCACTACGATTTTCGAGGGTTCCCTTCGATTTCTCTGAGATTCCATCATTAGATCCTGGTTTTCTTATCATGGTACCAAAGTTGGGATATTTCCTTTCCAAAAATAAAAGAATTATTAAAATCGGTTCATAAAAGACGAAGTTATCCCCGAACATACATAAAAATATATAGGTACCTACGGTCGAATTAAGTAACCTCCTCCTTTTTTGAAGTCCGTTAAAATTGTTTAATAAGACTGAAAAATATGTACTTTATGTATTTCCACGAAAGTGAGAAATCTGTATATAATTCTGCTTCCAATGAACCAAGGTCTCAAATATCTTGCCCAAGACCGAGAGAATAGATATAGGTCTATAGTTTTCTATCGTATCTCGCTCACCATTCTTAAAAATGGGAACAAGTTTAGCCAACTTCCACACAGTTGGAAAGCAACCCGTACTCAACGATTTGTTGTAAATAATCGCAAGTGGTACCGTAAGAGATGACGCACAGTTAATAAAATAAACAGGTGGAATATCGTCTGGTCTTGCCCCCTTATGCCGATCCAAACTCTTCAATTTATTTAAAATCTCAAGTTCGTTGAGTTGGATTCCTGACAAGACATAACTTTCGTTTTTTACTTTATACATATTGGCTTGGACTTTATCTGGACTACATGTTTTCACCACCGGAAATTTCAATACCATTTTTTGTCATTATGGCCGGGAGAGAACGAGACTTACTCTGTTTTCTCGATTTCACAAAGGACCAAAAATACCTTGAGTGAGTCCTGATTCTGTCCTCTGTTCGTTTCAAATACGAATTGAAACATTCTAATGATAGTCTTTCACAACTTTTTTCCAGAATTTTCAACGATATTTCATCCATGGGGTTTTTGTATTTTTTTGTATTTCAACCTTTGCTTTTCCTTTTCTTTTATTCTACGTATAAGAGATTTGTTGACCCAGAGAGATTATTTGAAATTACTCCTCTTTAAAATTTTGAGTACATAAAGTTCCAATGAAGATCTTATTATAGAATACAATACTTTTACCATTTCGACACCAGCAATTTATACTACGCTAACTCGAATTTTCGAATATTCGTTTTTTTATGCGAAGTTGCTTAAAATGTGGTTTTTTATAAGTAATAAAAAAATTGTGAAGAAATACTCAAAAATAACGAAGTTATAAATCTTATACTACGCTAACTAAAGGTACTTTTCGAAATCACTCAAATTAAATTACGCTAACTATTATTAGCGGAGTATGCACGGGGAGCACCGAGCTTTAAGTCCGTGTAACACTACGCTAACACTAGTTAGCGTAGTTTAGTGCGTTCGTGTATACTTGATCGTTTATAAAATGCACTACTTAGCGACTTTACTTTTATAAATACTTATGTAAAAACGTTTATTAATTCATTTATTGATGATACCTCGACTATATTTTTAATTTACCTACATGTTTTTTTTATATAACATCTATACTAATATATAAAGCTGAAGAGTTTGTTTGTTTGGTTGTTTGTTTGAACGCGGTAATCTCTGGAACTACTGAGCCGATTTGAAACATTCTTTCAGTGTTAGCTAGCCCATTTATCGAGGAAGGCTATAGGCTATGTGTCATCACGCTAAGACCAATAGGGGCGGAGTCCACGCCGACGAAGTCGCGCGCAGAAGCTAGTTAATCATAATAATGATTTCAATTCCTCAAATTTTCAATTTCAAATCCTTCTCCTACATGGAGAAGAGGCCTATGCTCAACAGTGGGATATTACAGGCTGAATCGTGATCGTGATGATTTCAATACATTATATCTAGATATTGTTATAGAATCGTCTCCATTACCTGCCTAAGTTGATAATCCCAAATTCGTGGCTTTTTATAAACACGTCATGTTTGATGAGCCTATTCAAGACCATGATTATTTTATATTCTGTTCTCAGGGCTTCAAAAACCTTCTCAATCGACATTAACTCAACAACCAAGTATCGAACCTTTGTTTTCAGTCGTTACTAATGATCCTTCTGACACCATAGATAATACCCCTGTACCTTCACCCTATTGTGATTTTTCGGAATCTTCACAGAGTTCGATAATTTAGTGCCGACTTCTTGCCAAGATACCGAAAATAAAACACTCACACCTTAAATCGATACGTCCTTCTAGGAGCGTCTTCTCAATTCGCATATGGATAACGGCCTCAGCAGCAACACAGATTCAGTATCGGCAATATCTACTCTCAGTAATTCAAATTCCTCGTCTGCAACGTTCAATGATGGTGACTATTCTGCAGTATCGACCCCAAAAAATAATAAACATAAATCTAAAAAAAAAACTGATGTGGGTATCAAACGTCTTAAACTTGCAGATGAATGGATAGCCAGAAAGAGAAGACGTTTTGTGTAACAAAGGATTGGAGTATACCACGCCAAAAAGAAAAACGAAAGCAGCGAGAAGTATTAAAGTCAGTTGTGTCAATCGTGGTATGCACTGCTATAATAAAAAAGCCAAGAAGTTCGTAATAACTTGTTTAATAAGTTCTGGGATACTGTTAAGCACGCGAAACAATGGTAAAATCATTGCCAAGTGTGTGATACAACAGAGTAGAAGCATTTTGTTATATGTAAGATGAGCAAACAGCTAAGAAGGGAGGCTAATGAAGTGGTTAGTTGCTCATTAGATTTTTTAAATAAATTAGTTTCTAAGGGGGTTCGCGAAGTCAATCTATGATCAGACAATTGTGGGGGACTAAATCGTAACCGTATTGTTCACTATATATACTTACGAGCTGGCCCCGCAAACGTTGTTTTGCCATATATGTTATTAACCCTTGCAACCCCCTTTTGTGGGTAGAATTTCGTAAAATCCGTTCTTAGCTGACTTTTACTCGGTGAAAGGAATATTCCTACCAAATTTCAAGTCTCTACGCCTTATGGTTCCAGAGATATTGTGATGAGTCAATATTTAGGTGGAAATCTCTTAAATATAATATATATAGAAGATTAGCTGCTAAAACTTTTAAAATGAAGTTTAGCCACCATTTTATGGAAAAGGGCCACACACAGAATGAGGGAGATTCAGTTCATGGTTTAATAGAAAAGACTGAAAGAGGTAGAGAGGTATATTTGCCAGATGAATGGTTTCCACTAGTCACTAGTGACTAGTGCGTAAGTGCAATAGGCAAAGGTTAATGGGAATACTAATAATGTTATCGAGGTTGATCAAAACATGATATTTGATTTTAAAAGTAATATTAGCAAAAAATAGGACTAAAAATTTAAATAACGATTACAAGTATGGATTAAGTGATAACTCATAACGAAAGCAATCAAATACAATGTTTTAAAAAGATATCTACGAGATTATCCCACTTGGAACCTTTTCCCGAAAAAGCATACAAAACTTTATTAAACATTAATGTACATAAATATAAAGACTTTAATTATTATTGTGATAAAAATATCGTACCCGAAAAGTATCATCCATTTTATAGGAATTTGTTAATAACTGAACATGATGAGAAGAATGTAAGTGATGATGAGGTTTTAATGTTTATAAGTAGGTACTTAATGATAAAAACATACTATTTAAATTATGTTATTTATTTAGAAGTTTTTTTTTTTCAAATTAAGATTAACAATAATAGTATCTACGTAAATAAATCTCTTATCGTTAACTAATAGGTACGTACTTACCTGAAATTTTAAATAACAGTTTATCATTATACTACTTTTGTTTTAATTATGTTATTTCCTACAAAAAACTATATTATTTACAGAATTTTATGAAGAATATATAAAAATCAACGTGTATTATAAGCTCAACGGAAAGTTTAATGATACGCTAACTTATGGCACAGATCGATGTATAGTACGCTATGTGTAATTTGGCGGCTTTTAATACGATATCCGCCAGTGACGCATGTGCAGGTTAAATAAAGCTAACTTTAATAACTTCTTATTTAGCATAAGAACTTTTAATAATATATCTTTAGAATATATATAAAAACCTAAGGTTATAATTAATCCATAATATATTTTAAAATTATTATTGCAATGCAATAAATAAAACACTTCTTTAGTACTATGATCTCCCGTAATACACTACGCTAACATTAGTTAGACGTGTTTAATATGTAAAATCTTTTTGAGGAATTACGTGTACATACGGCTAACTTGCGCTAAATCAAAAAATATAAATAATTAAGAAAAACTAAATATGAGAAATTGTAATGAATAAATTAACTATTAAGTATACCAAATTTCAAATAAGTATCTTAATTAATATAAAAGTTATCACGTTTTTCCCTTTATAAGCCTCTCCTGTAAAGTTCACTTTTATGAGTTAGCGTAGTATAAATTGCTGGTGTCGATTTCATTTACATTTGTTTGTGCTGAAAGTATTTCAATCCAGTTTACATTGCTGAGGAATTCATTAATCGCCATGTAGTTCGCTTTATAGTAGTTGTACGTCAAATTGTTATTATTGGAATTTAAAACATTACCCGTATTCTCATCCAGAGTGACGCTAATATCTAGAGGTGGATGCTGAGGGTCTATACGACTTAATACACTCGACAAAGCATCAACTGCCACCTTCAAAATGTCACTGTTACAGAAAACTAAATCCAAAACTCTATTCCGTTGATTATGTACTCTATTGAACTGATAAAAACTGTTCACCAGAGAAAAATCAATAAGAGATTGAGCTAAAGCAGGAACTTTGTGCTGACAAACATCGCCCACCAAATCCCAGTTTATACAAGTTAAGTTAAAATCGCCTATAATAAGCTTACTGCTATTACTAATTTCCGAAACATGGTTGGCATTTTTAATAAATGTATCTAAGACGGTTCCGTTGACTGGTGGAGGAATGTATACCACACATAGAGCGACTTTGTTGTTTTTGTTAATATCCACCAAAACCCACTAATCCTCGCAAGAACTTTCCCAGGTTTCTAACCGACGAGATTTCAATTTATTGCTAACAGCTGCTATCACTCCCCCGCCATATTTTTTATTCGAATTAAATTGGTCCCTATCCCTACGGTAAACACTATAGTTATCACTAAACAATTCAGAATTTAAAATACCACTATTCAGCCAAGTCTCAGTTAAAACAATAACATCATAGTTACTACAACATACGTTTCTGAAAAAGTCATGAGTTTTGGCACGAAGACCCCTAACATTTTGGTAATAAATATTTAATGCAAGCATATTTACAACTGAAAAAAAAACACAAAAGCATGCAGCATAAACTTAAAATCTAGGTGTCTGTTCAGGCAATCCATGTCGCTAATAATCCTGAAATCACTGTTGTCCTTTTTTTCTTTTTTTTTTATAGTGAGATTTGCATTTATTCTTCTGCAGTATCGTTTTTACCTATTTCAGCCACATATTAAAATAGTTACAAATTTTGCTCTCACTTTAAAAATGGGTAGGTAACATAAAAGAATTTTACTTGAGCAATAATTATAATTTTTGTGTAAGCTGCGCATTATCAACTTTTAGATAAAGTTACATTTATTCCATTAAAGACTATTAAGAGATCTACTAATAACAATTATCTTGAATCGAGATTTTACACAGACGACATTTTATTATTATTATAAGTACTCCTCGGTAACACATTACAAGTGAAATATTTTATGAACATATATTTATTTAATTTATTAGGGACACATCATTTTCATTAATCTAGTAAAGATCAACACGACTATTTTAATATCGAAATAATTACGGATATTTAATATTTTTTTATTGATATGATTACATAGGTACACGTACATCTTTTTAAAACGTATTTTTGTCACATAAATCGTCAATTAGGTCCAGGTAAATTAAGTAAAGCTGGCAGGTACTACACATTTAGGTACATATTAAAGTGTAGTTGCGAATGTAAATGTACAGCGTGACGTCACACTACATACGAATCACGAAAAAATCATCTAACTCCTTTACACATAAGTCAAACTCACGAGTGTGACAGAAACAGATAAAAACTAAAGTGTTGACTATAACTATATTATAGTTACTATTACAAATTATTGACAGTTTTTTTTAACGTCTGTCAGTTGACGGTTTATTATGGTTTCTTTTTTTAAATACGCATTATTTTGAGTACTATGAACATGCCAGGTTTCAATAACCAACATTTACATAAACGACTAATAATGATCCGATTCCTTAATTATGACACTTTTAATAATACTGCAAGATGTTACATATTTCATATTGACACACAATATAAATTCCATATTCGATAATATTTGACATTTCATGTTTCACTTAATCAATAATAATCTCAATACAGAAACCTATACGCCACAACGGCGCAAAACAATCAAAATTTATTCATATCTTACATTTAAAATTTATTCATATCAACATTTTTTTTTAAAAAGCTGGAACATTAAATCAACAAAAACTTGTGATAAAATTAAGCTTCGCAACGATAAACAAACTATCAATATCAAGCAGTGTATAAAATCGTCACATGTATATTTGAGAACATTTTTTAGAAGTTCTTTTCCGGAACTTTCCATTCCGGGAGCATATTGAAAGCCTGTAGGCCGTGTAATTCGTTCATACTCGCCATAGGAGAAGGTGATTCGTGGAATCTTCTCTCCCAGCGTCTTCTGTCATAGATGAACTTCTGAAGTCTTCATAACCATCTCCGCCAGAGATGATTGTAGTCTCCTTATATCTTTATTTTTTATAGAGGGTTTGTTCACAGGTTGAACATGTAACCCTCATTTTTGCACACTAAAACTTACATACGACGCGCGACGCTTAAGATATATTTATACAATTTTATACCATTGTTTTGCTTTTTCGCTAAGAGGAAAAGCAAGGATAGCGTCATGAAGCCCTATATTATAACGTTGTACATTGTGCTTTGTATAAAAACCTCTCTTTCGGCTTCAATCCGGACACACTCCGTCAAAAGGTGATAGACATCTTCTGTTTTGTCGCACTCCGTGCAATTTGGTGAAGTCACCTTTCCCATCAGAAAAGCGAATGCATTAAGCGGTATGTGTCCGGATCGAAGTCTGAAGGCAATAACAAGATCAGACCTGCTCATCTTTGCATCATCGAACCATGGGCGAGTAAAAATAATAGGTTGGACAGTCCTTAGTGTTTTAGGTGGTTTTTTAAAGCAGACGGCTGCTTTTGTAGTTTCACAGTATTCGTGGAGCGTCGGCTCAAAGTCTTGGATTTTAAACTTTGGGTAGGCTTCGCGGCCGGTTTCTGCGGTACCGGGTTTTCGACTATCGTCAGAAATCGGACGTGTCCGGTGTGACCATACGTAATACCAGTGAGCTGCGGCACGACGAAGGCGCCGGTGCGCGTGTCGGGCGCGGCGTGCAGCGGCGCGGTGAGCAGCACGCCGGCGCTCGTGCCCACCCACAGCGTGTCGTCCGTTTTTCTCATAAATATACGTCCATTCCGCACCCAGATCTATTTGTAATTTAGTTCTTTAGCCTTCTTGCGAGCGGCAGCATGAAGGGATTTATTAGTAGCCTACAGATGTCCACATACATATATAGGAACCTTATTTCCCCCGATACCAAGATGGGTTGAATTTAGTTTATTAGAGGGGTTATTTTTGTTGAATTTTATCACTGTTGCTAAAATTCGGTCGCGCACTAGGGGTGAACTGAGTTGGACTATAATTGATCTTGGCCTTGATGATTTTGGATTGATTTTAGCGATACGTGTACAGTGAGCTATTTCATTGTCTTGAATATTAAAGCCTACTGAGTTTGAAAGTTGCTTTATGAGCGAGATAACATTTTCATATTTTGCTTCGGGGACGCATTAAACCTCGAAATTAGATGTTCGTGCTCGTTGCTCCATGATATCTATTCGTTGTTTAAGATTATTCCCTGTACATTGGAGCGTTTGATTGTCGTGCTTTAATTCATTAGTTTGTTCTCGATAAGATTCAACTTGTTTTTTCATATCCCCGCTTGCTTGTTTATACTTGCACACCACATACTTGTTTTATCATTACCCGTATTCTCATCCAGAGTGACGCTAATATCCAGAGGTGGATGCTGAGGGTCTATACGACTTAATACACTCGACGAAGCATCAACTGCCACCTTCAAAATGTCACTGTTACAGAAAACTAAATCCTAAGCTCTATTCCGTTGATTATGCACTCTATTGAACTGATAAAAACTGTTCACTAGAGAAAAATCAATAAGAGAGACAAACATCGCCGACCAAATCCCAGTTTATACAACTTAAGTTAAAATCGCCTATAATAAGCTTACTGCTATTACTAATTTCCGAAACATGGTTGGCATTGTTAATAAATGTATCTAAGACGGTTCCGTTGACTGGTGGAGGAATGTATACCACACATAGAGCGTCTTTGTTGTTTTTGTTAATATCCACCAAAACCCACAAATCGTCGCAAGAACTTTCCCAGGTTTCTAATTGACGAGATTTCAATTTATTGCTAACGGCTGCTATCACTCCCCCGCCATATTTTTTATTCGAATTAAATTGGTCCCTATCCCTACGGTAAACACTATAGTTATCACTAAACAATTCAGAATTTAAAATATCACTATTCAGACAAGTCTCAGTTAAAACAATAACATCATAGTTACTACAACATACGTTTCTAAAAAATTCATGAGTTTTGGCACGAAGACCCCTAACATTTTGGTGATAAATATTTAATGCAAGCATATTTACAACTGAAAAAAAACACAAAAACATGCAGCATAAACTTCAAATCTAGGTGTTTGTTCAGGCAATCCATGTCGCTAATAATCCTGAAATCACTGTTGTCCTTTTTTTTTATACCTAGTGCGATTTGCATTTATTCTTTTGCAGTATCGTTTTTACCTACTTCAGCCACATATAAAATAGTTACAAATTTTGCTCTCACTTTAAAAATGGGTAGGTAACATAAAATAATTTACTTGAGCAATAATTATAATTTCTGTGTAAGCTGCGCATTATCAACTTTTAGATAAAGTTACATTTATTCCATTAAAGACTATTAAGAGATCTACTAATAACAATTATCTTGAATCGAGATTTTACACAGACGACATTTTATTAATATTATAAGTACTCCTCAGTAACACAACATTACTACTATTAATTATGACACTTTTAATAATACTGCAAGATGTTACATATTTCATATTGACACACACTATAAATTCCATATTTGATATTATTTGACATTTCATGTCAAATAATATACTTAATCAATAATAATCTCAATACAGAAATCTATATGCCACGGCGCAATACAATCAAAATTTATTCATATCTTACATTTAAAATTAATTCATATCAACATTTTTTTTAAAAAGCTGGAACATTAAATCAACAAAAACTTGTGATAAAATTAGGCTTCGCAACGATAAACAAAATATCGATATCAAGCAGTGTATAAAATCGTCACATGTATATTTGAGAACATTCTTTAGAAGTGCTTTTCCGGAACTTTCCATTCTGGGAGCATATTGAAAGTCTGTAGGCCGTGTAATTCGTTCATACTCGCCATAGGAGAAGGTGATTCGTGGAATCTTCTCTCCCAGCGTCTTCTGTCATAGATGAACTTCTGAAGTCTTCATAACCATCTCCGCCAGAGATGATTATAGTCTACTTATATCTTTATTTTCCATAGAGAGTTTGTTCACAGGTTGAACATGTCACCCTCATTTTTACACACTAAAACTTACATTCGACGCTTAAGATATATTTGTACAATTTTATACCATTGTTTTGCTTTTTCGCTAAGAGGAAAAGCAAGGATAGCGTCATGAACCCCTATATTATAACGTTGTACATTGTGCTTTGTATAAAAACCTCTCTTTCGGCTTCAATCCGGACACACTCCGTCAAAAGGTGATAGACATCTTCTGTTTTGTCGCACTCCGTGCAATTTGGTGAAGTCACCTTTCCCATCAGAAAAGCGAATGCATTAAGCGGTATGTCTCCGGATCGAAGTCTGAAGGCAATAACAAGATCAGACCTGCTCATCTTTGCATCATCGAACCATGGGCGAGTAAAAATAATAGATTGGACAGTCCTTATTGTTTTAGGTGGTTTTTTAAAGCAGACGGCTGCTTTTGTAGTTTCTCAGCATTCGTGGAGCGTCGGCTCAAAGTCTTGGATTTTAAACTTTGGGTAGGCTTCGCGGCCGGTTTCTGCGGTACCGGGTTTTCGACTATCGTCAGAAATCGGACGTGTCCGGTGTGACCATACGTAATACCAGTGAGCTGCGGCACGACGAAGGCGCCGGTGTGCGTGTCGGGCGCGGCGTGCAGCGGCGCGGTGAGCAGCACGCCGGCGCTCGTGCCCACCCACAGCGTGTCGTCCGTTTTTCTCATAAATACAGGGTGGGGATGATAATACAACGATAACTTGGACAGCGTATATGTAATGACATTCCAAGCCCACATACAAAAAATCAATAAAATACATCCAGTAGTTTAGTCACAAATTATGATTTTTCATTTTTTAAAATTTCTACGTATGTATCATACTAAAGACCTGACCTACCCTAAAACCGGCGGTTAACGACTCAAGGACAGCTATTATTATTTTTAAAAAGATAGAGCATAAAAATAATGGATATGGGATCGACTGCCACAAAAAAAAGGCAAAATTTTTAATCATTTCCATTTAGTGACAGTTCGCAGACCAAATAATATTATAATAACTAATGTTTAAAAAAAAATAACTTATTCAGTATCGGCTACTGATCAGTTCTGCATATTTAAAAAAAAAATTGATGGTTTGAGAAAATTTAAATCAAATAGTTTTTTATTCAATTTAATTTTAAATGCGTAACAATTTATTTTAATTTACTTTTCTAACTAACTATTTTTTATTCAATCAAAATAATGAAGTTTTGTAGGTACAACAAGCACATAGCATTTCCACGCGATTATGCCGCGTAGAAAGAAGGCCACGCGCGAAGGCGGCGCGATGACGCGTGTAACAGGTCAGTGATCCTGTAGTTACAAAAATGATGTTATAAAATTTTATTAAATTATATTGAATTAGTTTGTATGAAAAAAATCTTTTTTTTTGATTTTGATGTTAGGACTTATCTGATGGTTTTGAAATACTTCTTTATACTAGTACTAACGGTGTTTTCAATTATCGTTCTATTGTCATCCACACCTTGTATACGTCCATTCCGCACCCAGATCTATTTGTAATTTAGTTCTTTAGCCTTCTTGCGAGCGGCAGCATGAAGGGATTTATTAGTAGCCTACAGATGTTCACATACATATATAGGAACCTTATTTCCCCCGATACCAAGATGGGTTGAATTTAGTTTATTAGAGGGGTTATTTTTGTTGAATTTTATCACTGTTGCTAAAATTCGGTCGCGTACTAGGGGTGAACTGAGTTGGACTATAATTGATCTTGGCCTTGATGATTTTGGATTGATTTTAGCGATACGTGTAAAGTGAGCTATTTCATTGTCTTGAATATTAAAGCCTACTGAGTTTGAAAGTTGCTTTATGAGCGAGATAACATTTTCATTTTTTGCTTCGGGGACGCATTGAACCTCGAAATTAGATGCTCGTGCTCGTTGCTCCATGATATCTATTCGTTGTTTAAGATTATTCCCTGTACATTGGAGCGTTTGATTGTCGTGCTTTAATTCATTAGTTTGTTCTCGATAAGATTCAACTTGTTTTTTCATATCCCCGCTTGCTTGTTTATACTTGCACACCGCATACTTGTTTTATCATTACCCGCATTCTCATCCAGAGTGACGCTAATATCCAGAGGTGGATGCTGAGGGTCTATACGACTTAATACACTCGACGAAGCATCAACTGCCACCTTCAAAATGTCACTGTTACAGAAAACTAAATCCTAAACTCTATTCCGTTGATTATGCACTCTATTGAACTGATAAAAACTATTCACTAGAGAAAAATCAATAAGAGAGACAAACATCGCCGACCAAATCCCAGTTTATACAACTTAAGTTAAAATCGCCTATAATAAGCTTACTGCTATTACTAATTTCCGAAACATGGTTGGCATTGTTAATAAATGTATCTAAGACGGTTCCGTTGACTGGTGGAGGAATGTATACCACACATAGAGCGTCTTTGTTGTTTTTGTTAATATCCACCAAAACCCACAAATCGTCGCAAGAACTTTCCCAGGTTTCTAATTGACGAGATTTCAATTTATTGCTAACGGCTGCTATCACTCCCCCGCCATATTTTTTATTCGAATTAAATTGGTCCCTATCCCTACGGTAAACACTATAGTTATCACTAAACAATTCAGAATTTAAAATACCACTATTCAGCCAAGTCTCAGTTAAAACAATAACATCATAGTTACTACAACATACGTTTCTGAAAAAGTCATGAGTTTTGGCACGAAGACCCTTAACATTTTGGTAATAAATATTTAATGCAAGCATATTTACAACTGAAAAAAAACACAAAAGCATGCAGCATAAACTTAAAATCTAGGTGTCTGTTCAGGCAATCCATGTCGCTAATAATCCTGAAATCACTGTTGTCCTTTTTTTTATAGTGCGATTTGCATTTATTCTTCTGCAGTATCGTTTTTACCTACTTCAGCCACATATTAAAATAGATAAAAATTTTGCTCTCACTTTAAAAATGGGTAGGTAACATAAAATAATTTACTTGAGCAATAATTATAATTTCTGTGTAAGCTGCGCATTATCAACTTTTAGATAAAGTTACATTTATTCCATTAAAGACTATTAAGAGATCTACTAATAACAATTATCTTGAATCGAGATTTTACACAGACGACATTTTATTATTATTATAAGTACTCCTCGGTAACACATTACTACTATTAATTATGACACTTTTAATAATACTGCAAGATGTTACATATTTCATATTGACACACACTATAAATTCCATATTTGATATTATTTGACATTTCATGTCAAATAATATACTTAATCAATAATAATCTCAATACAGAAATCTATATGCCACGGCGCAATACAATCAAAATTTATTCATATCTTACATTTAAAATTAATTCATATCAACATTTTTTTTAAAAAGCTGGAACATTAAATCAACAAAAACTTGTGATAAAATTAGGCTTCGCAACGATAAACAAAATATCGATATCAAGCAGTGTATAAAATCGTCACATGTATATTTGAGAACATTCTTTAGAAGTGCTTTTCCGGAACTTTCCATTCTGGGAGCATATTGAAAGTCTGTAGGCCGTGTAATTCGTTCATACTCGCCATAGGAGAAGGTGATTCGTGGAATCTTCTCTCCCAGCGTCTTCTGTCATAGATGAACTTCTGAAGTCTTCATAACCATCTCCGCCAGAGATGATTATAGTCTACTTATATCTTTATTTTCCATAGAGAGTTTGTTCACAGGTTGAACATGTCACCCTCATTTTTACACACTAAAACTTACATTCGACGCTTAAGATATATTTGTACAATTTTATACCATTGTTTTGCTTTTTCGCTAAGAGGAAAAGCAAGGATAGCGTCATGAACCCCTATATTATAACGTTGTACATTGTGCTTTGTATAAAAACCTCTCTTTCGGCTTCAATCCGGACACACTCCGTCAAAAGGTGATAGACATCTTCTGTTTTGTCGCACTCCGTGCAATTTGGTGAAGTCACCTTTCCCATCAGAAAAGCGAATGCATTAAGCGGTATGTCTCCGGATCGAAGTCTGAAGGCAATAACAAGATCAGACCTGCTCATCTTTGCATCATCGAACCATGGGCGAGTAAAAATAATAGATTGGACAGTCCTTATTGTTTTAGGTGGTTTTTTAAAGCAGACGGCTGCTTTTGTAGTTTCTCAGCATTCGTGGAGCGTCGGCTCAAAGTCTTGGATTTTAAACTTTGGGTAGGCTTCGCGGCCGGTTTCTGCGGTACCGGGTTTTCGACTATCGTCAGAAATCGGACGTGTCCGGTGTGACCATACGTAATACCAGTGAGCTGCGGCACGACGAAGGCGCCGGTGTGCGTGTCGGGCGCGGCGTGCAGCGGCGCGGTGAGCAGCACGCCGGCGCTCGTGCCCACCCACAGCGTGTCGTCCGTTTTTCTCATAAATATACGTCCATTCCGCACCCAGATCTATTTGTAATTTAGTTCTTTAGCCTTCTTGCGAGCGGCAGCATGAAGGGATTTATTAGTAGCCTACAGATGTTCACATACATATATAGGAACCTTATTTCCCCCGATACCAAGATGGGTTGAATTTAGTTTATTAGAGGGGTTATTTTTGTTGAATTTTATCACTGTTGCTAAAATTCGGTCGCGCACTAGGGGTGAACTGAGTTGGACTATAATTGATCTTGGCCTTGATGATTTTGGATTGATTTTAGCGATACGTGTAAAGTGAGCTATTTCATTGTCTTGAATATTAAAGCCTACTGAGTTTGAAAGTTGCTTTATGAGCGAGATAACATTTTCATTTTTTGCTTCGGGGACGCATTGAACCTCGAAATTAGATGCTCGTGCTCGTTGCTCCATGATATCTATTCGTTGTTTAAGATTATTCCCTGTACATTGGAGCGTTTGATTGTCGTGCTTTAATTCATTAGTTTGTTCTCGATAAGATTCAACTTGTTTTTTCATATCCCCGCTTGCTTGTTTATACTTGCACACCGCATACTTGTTTTATCATTACCCGCATTCTCATCCAGAGTGACGCTAATATCCAGAGGTGGATGCTGAGGGTCTATACGACTTAATACACTCGACGAAGCATCAACTGCCACCTTCAAAATGTCACTGTTACAGAAAACTAAATCCTAAACTCTATTCCGTTGATTATGCACTCTATTGAACTGATAAAAACTATTCACTAGAGAAAAATCAATAAGAGAGACAAACATCGCCGACCAAATCCCAGTTTATACAACTTAAGTTAAAATCGCCTATAATAAGCTTACTGCTATTACTAATTTCCGAAACATGGTTGGCATTGTTAATAAATGTATCTAAGACGGTTCCGTTGACTGGTGGAGGAATGTATACCACACATAGAGCGTCTTTGTTGTTTTTGTTAATATCCACCAAAACCCACAAATCGTCGCAAGAACTTTCCCAGGTTTCTAATTGACGAGATTTCAATTTATTGCTAACGGCTGCTATCACTCCCCCGCCATATTTTTTATTCGAATTAAATTGGTCCCTATCCCTACGGTAAACACTATAGTTATCACTAAACAATTCAGAATTTAAAATACCACTATTCAGCCAAGTCTCAGTTAAAACAATAACATCATAGTTACTACAACATACGTTTCTGTAAAAGTCATGAGTTTTGGCACGAAGACCCTTAACATTTTGGTAATAAATATTTAATGCAAGCATATTTACAACTGAAAAAAAACACAAAAGCATGCAGCATAAACTTAAAATCTAGGTGTCTGTTCAGGCAATCCATGTCGCTAATAATCCTGAAATCACTGTTGTCCTTTTTTTTATAGTGCGATTTGCATTTATTCTTCTGCAGTATCGTTTTTACCTACTTCAGCCACATATTAAAATAGATAAAAATTTTACTCTCACTTTAAAAATGGGTAGGTAACATAAAATAATTTACTTGAGCAATAATTATAATTTCTGTGTAAGCTGCGCATTATCAACTTTTAGACAAAGTTACATTTATTCCATTAAAGACTATTAAGAGATCTACTAATAACAATTATCTTGAATCGAGATTTTACACAGACGACATTTTATTATTATTATAAGTACTCCTCGGTAACACATTACTACTATTAATTATGACACTTTTAATAATACTGCAAGATGTTACATATTTCATATTGACACACACTATAAATTCCATATTTGATATTATTTGACATTTCATGTCAAATAATATACTTAATCAATAATAATCTCAATACAGAAATCTATATGCCACGGCGCAATACAATCAAAATTTATTCATATCTTACATTTAAAATTAATTCATATCAACATTTTTTTTAAAAAGCTGGAACATTAAATCAACAAAAACTTGTGATAAAATTAGGCTTCGCAACGATAAACAAAATATCGATATCAAGCAGTGTATAAAATCGTCACATGTATATTTGAGAACATTCTTTAGAAGTGCTTTTCCGGAACTTTCCATTCTGGGAGCATATTGAAAGTCTGTAGGCCGTATAATTCGTTCATACTCGCCATAGGAGAAGGTAATTCGTGGAATCTTCTCTCCCAGCGTCTTCTGTCATAGATGAACTTCTGAAGTCTTCATAACCATCTCCGCCAGAGATGATTATAGTCTACTTATATCTTTATTTTCCATAGAGGGTTTGTTCACAGGTTGAACATGTCACCCTCATTTTTACACACTAAAACTTACATTCGACGCTTAAGATATATTTGTACAATTTTATACCATTGTTTTGCTTTTTCGCTAAGAGGAAAAGCAAGGATAGCGTCATGAACCCCTATATTATAACGTTGTACATTGTGCTTTGTATAAAAACCTCTCTTTCGGCTTCAATCCGGTCACACTCCGTCAAAAGGTGATAGACATCTTCTGTTTTGTCGCACTCCATGCAATTTGGTGAAGTCACCTTTCCCATCAGAAAAGCGAATGCATTAAGCGGTATGTGTCCGGATCGAAGTCTGAAGGCAATAACAAGATCAGACCTGCTCATCTTTGCATCATCGAACCATGGGCGAGTAAAAATAATAGATTGGACAGTCCTTATTGTTTTAGGTGGTTTTTTAAAGCAGACGGCTGCTTTTGTAGTTTCTCAGCATTCGTGGAGCGTCGGCTCAAAGTCTTGGATTTTAAACTTTGGGTAGGCTTCGCGGCCGGTTTCTGCGGTACCGGGTTTTCGACTATCGTCAGAAATCGGACGTGTCCGGTGTGACCATACGTAATACCAGTGAGCTGCGGCACGACGAAGGCGCCGGTGTGCGTGTCGGCCGCGGCGTGCAGCGGCGCGGTGAGCAGCACGCCGGCGCTCGTGCCCACCCACAGCGTGTCGTCCGTTTTTCTCATAAATATACGTCCATTCCGCACCCAGATCTATTTGTAATTTAGTTCTTTAGCCTTCTTGCGAGCGGCAGCATGAAGGGATTTATTAGTAGCCTACAGATGTTCACATACATATATAGGAACCTTATTTCCCCCGATACCAAGATGGGTTGAATTTAGTTTATTAGAGGGGTTATTTTTGTTGAATTTTATCACTGTTGCTAAAATTCGGTCGCGCACTAGGGGTGAACTGAGTTGGACTATAATTGATCTTGGCCTTGATGATTTTGGATTGATTTTAGCGATACGTGTAAAGTGAGCTATTTCATTGTCTTGAATATTAAAGCCTACTGAGTTTGAAAGTTGCTTTATGAGCGAGATAACATTTTCATTTTTTGCTTCGGGGACGCATTGAACCTCGAAATTAGATGCTCGTGCTCGTTGCTCCATGATATCTATTCGTTGTTTAAGATTATTCCCTGTACATTGGAGCGTTTGATTGTCGTGCTTTAATTCATTAGTTTGTTCTCGATAAGATTCAACTTGTTTTTTCATATCCCCGCTTGCTTGTTTATACTTGCACACCGCATACTTGTTTTATCATTACCCGCATTCTCATCCAGAGTGACGCTAATATCCAGAGGTGGATGCTGAGGGTCTATACGACTTAATACACTCGACGAAGCATCAACTGCCACCTTCAAAATGTCACTGTTACAGAAAACTAAATCCTAAACTCTATTCCGTTGATTATGCACTCTATTGAACTGATAAAAACTATTCACTAGAGAAAAATCAATAAGAGAGACAAACATCGCCGACCAAATCCCAGTTTATACAACTTAAGTTAAAATCGCCTATAATAAGCTTACTGCTATTACTAATTTCCGAAACATGGTTGGCATTGTTAATAAATGTATCTAAGACGGTTCCGTTGACTGGTGGAGGAATGTATACCACACATAGAGCGTCTTTGTTGTTTTTGTTAATATCCACCAAAACCCACAAATCGTCGCAAGAACTTTCCCAGGTTTCTAATTGACGAGATTTCAATTTATTGCTAACAGCTGCTATCACTCCTCCGCCATATTTTTTATTCGAATTAAATTGGTCCCTATCCCTACGGTAAACACTATAGTTATCACTAAACAATTCAGAATTTAAAATACCACTATTCAGCCAAGTCTCAGTTAAAACAATAACATCATAGTTACTACAACATACGTTTCTGAAAAAGTCATGAGTTTTGGCACGAAGACCCCTAACATTTTGGTAATAAATATTTAATGCAAGCATATTTACAACTGAAAAAAAAAACACAAAAGCATGCAGCATAAACTTACAATCTAGGTGTCTGTTCAGGCAATCCCTGTCGCTAATAATCCTGAAATCACTGTTGTCCTTTTTTTTATAGTGCGATTTGCATTTATTCTTCTGCAGTATCGTTTTTACCTACTTCAGCCACATATTAAAATAGATAAAAATTTTGCTCTCACTTTAAAAATGGGTAGGTAACATAAAATAATTTACTTGAGCAATAATTATAATTTCTGTGTTAGCTGCGCATTATCAACTTTTAGATAAAGTTACATTTATTCCATTAAAGACTATTAAGAGATCTACTAATAACAATTATCTTGAATCGAGATTTTACACAGACGACATTTTATTATTATTATAAGTACTCCTCGGTAACACATTACTACTATTAATTATGACACTTTTAATAATACTTCAAGATGTTACATATTTCATATTGACACACACTATAAATTCCATATTTGATATTATTTGACATTTCATGTCAAATAATATACTTAATCAATAATAATCTCAATACAGAAATCTATATGCCACGGCGCAATACAATCAAAATTTATTCATATCTTACATTTAAAATTTATTCATATCAACATTTTTTTTAAAAAAGCTGGAACATTAAAATAAATCAACAAAAACTTGTGATAAAATTAGGCTTCGCAACGATAAACAAAATATCGATATCAAGCAGTGTATAAAATCGTCACATGTATATTTGAGAACATTCTTTAGAAGTGCTTTTCCGGAACATTCCATTCTGGGAGCATATTGAAAGCCTGTAGGCCGTGTAATTCGTTCATACTCGCCATAGGAGAAGGTGATTCGTGGAATCTTCTCTCCCAGCGTCTTCTGTCATAGATGAACTTCTGAAGTCTTCATAACCATCTCCGCCAGAGATGATTATAGTCTCCTTATATCTTTATTTTTTATAGAGGGTTTGTTCACAGGTTGAACATGTCACCCTCATTTTTACACACTAAAACTTACATACGACGCGCGACGCTTAAGATATATTTGTACAATTTTATACCATTGTTTTGCTTTTTCGCTAAGAGGAAAAGCAAGGATAGCGTCATGAACCCCTATATTATAACGTTGTACATTGTGCTTTGTATAAAAACCTCTCTTTCGGCTTCAATCCGGACACACTCCGTCAAAAGGTGATAGACATCTTCTGTTTTGTCGCACTCCGTGCAATTTGGTGAAGTCACCTTTCCCATCAGAAAAGCGAATGCATTAAGCGGTATGTGTCCGGATCGAAGTCTGAAGGCAATAACAAGATCAGACCTGCTCATCTTTGCATCATCGAACCATGGGCGAGTAAAAATAATAGGTTGGACAGTCCTTATTGTTTTAGGTGGTTTTTTAAAGCAGACGGCTGCTTTTGTAGTTTCTCAGCATTCGTGGAGCGTCGGCTCAAAGTCTTGGATTTTAAACTTTGGGTAGGCTTCGCGGCCGGTTTCTGCGGTACCGGGTTTTCGACTATCGTCAGAAATCGGACGTGTCCGGTGTGACCATACGTAATACCAGTGAGCTGCGGCACGACGAAGGCGCCGGTGTGCGTGTCGGGCGCGGCGTGCAGCGGCGCGGTGAGCAGCACGCCGGCGCTCGTGCCCACCCACAGCGTGTCGTCCGTTTTTCTCATAAATATACGTCCATTCCGCACCCAGATCTATTTGTACTTTAGTTCTTTAGCCTTCTTGCGAGCGGCAGCATGAAGGGATTTATTAGTAGCCTACAGATGTTCACATACATATGTAGGGGCCTTATTTCCCCCGATACCAAGATGGGTTGAATTTAGTTTATTACTTATTAGAGGGGTTATTTTTGTTGAATTTTATCACTGTTGCTAAAATTCGGTCGCGCACTAGGGGTGAACTGAGTTGGACTATAATTGATCTTGGCCTTGATGATTTTGGATTGATTTTAGCGATACGTGTACAGTGAGCTATTTCATTGTCTTGAATATTAAAGCCTACTGAGTTTGAAAGTTGCTTTATGAGCGAGATAACATTTTCATTTTTTGCTTCGGGGACGCATTGAACCTCGACATTAGATGCTCGTGCTCGTTGCTCCATGATATCTATTCGTTGTTTAAGATTATTCCCTGTACATTGGAGCGTTTGATTGTCGTGCTTTAATTCATTAGTTTGTTCTCGATAAGATTCAACTTGTTTTTTCATATCCCCGCTTGCTTGTTTATACTTGCACACCGCATACTTGTTTTATCATTACCCGTATTATCATCCAGAGTGAAGCTAATATCCAGAGGTGGATGCTGAGGGTCTATACGACTTAATACACTCGACGAAGCATCAACTGCCACCTTCAAAATGTCACTGTTACAGAAAACTAAATCCTAAACTCTATTCCGTTGATTATGCACTCTATTGAACTGATAAAAACTGTTCACTAGAGAAAAATCAATAAGAGAGAGACAAACATCGCCCACCAAATCCCAGTTTATACAACTTAAGTTAAAATCGCCTATAATAAGCTTACTGCTATTACTAATTTCCGAAACATGGTTGGCATTGTTAATAAATGTATCTAGGACGGCTCCGTTGACTGGTGGAGGAACGTATACCACACATAGAGCGACTTTGTTATTTTTGTTAATATCCACCAAAACCCACAAATCGTCGCAAGAACTTTCCCAGGTTTCTAATCGACGAGATTTCAATTTATTGCTAACAGCTGCTATCACTCCCCCGCCATATTTTTTATTCAAATTAAATTGGTCCTTATCCCTACGGTAAACACTATAATTATCACTAAACAATTCAGAATTTAAAATACCACTATTCAGCCAAGTCTCAGTTAAAACAATAACATCATAGTTACTACAACATACGTTTCTGAAAAAGTCATGAGTTTTGGCACGAAGACCCCTAACATTTTGGTAATAAATATTTAATACAAGCATATTTACAACTGAAAAAAAAAAACACAAAAGCATGCAGCATAAACTTAAAATCTAGGTGTCTGTTCAGACAATCCATGTCGCTAATAATCCTGAAATCACTGTTGTCCTTTTTTTTATAGTGCGATTTGCATTTATTCTTCTGCAGTATCGTTTTTACCTACTTCAGCCACATATTAAAATAGATAAAAATTTTGCTCTCACTTTAAAAATGGGTAGGTAACATAAAATAATTTACTTGAGCAATAATTATAATTTCTGTGTAAGCTGCGCATTATCAACTTTTAGATAAAGTTACATTTATTCCATTAAAGACTATTAAGAGATCCACTAATAACAATTATAAATCTTGAATCGAGATTTTACACAGACGACATTTTATTAATATTATAAGTACTCCTCGGTAACACATTACTACTATTGTTTATGACACTTTTAATAATACTGCAAGATGTTACATATTTCATATTGACACACAATATAAATTCCATATTTGATATTAATTGACATTTCATGTCTCACTTAATCAATAATAATCTCAATACAGAAATCTTTATGCCACAACGGCGCAAAAAAATCAAAATTTATTCATATCTTACATTTAAAATTTATTCATATCAACATTTTTTTTAAAAAGCTGGAACATTAAATCAACAAAAACTTGTGATAAAATTAGGCTTCGCAACGATAAACAAAATATCGATATCAAGCAGTGTATAAAATCTTCACATGTATATTTGAGAACATTCTTTAGAAGTTCTTTTCCGGAACTTTCCATTCCGGGAGCATATTGAAAGCCTGTAGGCCGTGTAATTCGTTCATACTCGCCATAGGAGAAGGTGATTCGTGGAATCTTCTCTCCCAGCGTCTTCTGTCATAGATGAACTTCTGAAGTCTTCATAACCATCTCCGCCAGAGATGATTATAGTCTCCTTATACCTTTATTTTTTATAGAGGGTTTGTTCACAGGTTGTACACGTCACCCTCATTTTTACACACTAAAACTTACATACGACGCTTAAGATATATTTGTACAATTTTATACCATTGTTTTGCTTTTTTGCTAAGAGGAAAAGCAAGGATAGGATTATGAACCCCTATATTATAACGGTGTACTTTGTGCTTTGTATAAAAAACCTCTCTTTCGATTTCAATCCGGACACACTCCGTCAAAAGGTGATAGACATCTTCTGTTTTGTCGCACTCCGTGCAATTTGGTGAAGTCACCTTTCCCATCAGAAAAGCGAATGCATTAAGGGGTATGTGTCCGGATCGAAGTCTGAAGGCAATAACAAGATCAGACCTGCTCATCTTTGCATCATCGAACCATGGGCGAGAAAAAATACTAGGTTGGACATTCCTTATTGTTTTGGGTGGTTTCAGTCTGCTTTTGTAGTTTCTCAGCATTCGTGGAGCGTCGGCTCAAAGTCTTGGATTTTAAGCTTTGGGTAGGCTTCGCGGCCGGTTTCTGCGGTCACATGTATATTTGAGAACATTCTTTAGAAGTTTTTTCCGGAATTTTCCATTCCGGGAGCATATTGAAACCCTGTAGGCAGTGTAATTCGTTCATACTCGCCATAGGAGAAGGTGATTCGTGGAATCTTCTCTCCCAGTGTCTTCTGTCATAGATGAACTTCTGAAGTCTTCATAACCATCTCCGCCAGAGATGATTATAGTCTCCTTGTATCTTTATTTTTATAGAGGGTTTGTTCACAGGTTGAACATATCACACTCATTTTTACACACTAAAACTTACATACGACGCTTAAGATATATTTGTACAATTTTATACCATTGTTTTGCTTTTTTGCTAAGAGGAAAAGCAAGGATAGCATTATGAACCCCTGTATTATAACGTTGTACATTGTGCTTTGAATAAAAAACCTCTCTTTCGGCTTCAATCCAGACACACTCCGTCAAAAGGTGATAGACATCTTCTGTTTTGTCGCACTCCGTGCAATTTGGTCAACTTTCCCATCAGAAAAGCGAATGCATTAATGGGTATGTGTCCGGATCGAAGTCTGAAGGCAATAACAAGATCAGACCTGCTCATCTTTGCATCATCGAACCATGGGCGAGTAAAAATACTAGGTTGGACAGTCCTTATTGTTTTGGGTAGTTTCCGTCTGCTTTTGTAGTTTCTCAGCATTCGTGGAGCGTCGGCTCAAAGTCTTGGATTTTAAGCTTTGGGTAGGCTTCGCGGCCGGTTTTTGCGGTACCGGGTTTTCGACTATCGTCAGAAATCGGACGTGTCCGGTGTGACCATACGTAATACCAGAATCTACCAGATCTACCAGAATCTAGCCCATACGGTTACCGCCCACCCTCAGTGGGTGTATCCTCGGCCCGTCGGGCTGAAAACGAAAGACCCGGCAGTGGATACTGCCGGAGAGGAAAGGCCCGGGTAAGCAGGCGTAGCCTGGATGCCCGTACCCAGACAGGCCCTAGGACCTGCCAGGAAGCACCACAAGTCAAGTCAGTAATACCAGTGAGCTGTGGCAGGACCGTCACGAGAGCGCCTGCTACATTTATTAGGGTTTATGTGACAAGCAAGGGAAATGATTGGTATTATTGTTAGGGTGGTGAATAAGTATGGCAAAAAATCACCTTTTTGAAATATGTTAAGAAAAATATAAAATAACAGTCAATTTTTTTACTCTCAAAAGTCGCAAAAGGGTCATATTCAAACAGCCCTAACTCTCGAGTTAAGCAATTAAGAATAATAATTTTAATTTCAATTTGTAAGTAATATCCTTAAGTATTAGGACAGTATTAAAAAAAATTAGTATCAATGTGCTAGTTTTTTAATTATGTTAAGAAAACTAAAATAAACGGTCAATTTTTTTACCTTAATTAACATTGTAAATTTTTAAACATATTCGTAGTTAAAACTTTCCATGATACCTACTTATTTATTTTAATTAGATAGATGCTATTTTTACCTTTTAAAAAACATTTTTTTTTACATCTGTAGGACCTTTCTGTCCAGGGAAATCTGCATCTTGTGGCAGGGGTATCTACAAGAATTAAAAAAAAAATAATATTGCGTCCATTCCGACAGGAGGGGGGCTAGACCCCATATATGGATGTTTTGTCGATGACATTAGGTTTATTTTGTAACCTTAAATTATCGCTAGCTCGTTTTGACTAGCCCGTTGGCGCAGTTTTCAGTGCTGCTTTCTGCTCCGGAGTTGTGAGTTCTGTATTATTTATATGACGGTATTTATCTAGCAAAAAAAAAATTGTAGTTGTGTAGGCAGGCTGGTACCTATTAGCTATAACACAAGTTCTAAGTTGCTTACCAACAGACGACCGCGTGTGTGTTATAGATCTTTAAAAAGACACATACCTATTCATTAATATATAGAAAAGCTTCAAATTACTTTATTTCAGAATGCTTTTTTTTATAAAGTTTAACAAATAAAATATCTAATAATAAAACTGCATTCAGCACTACAACAAGAACGAACCAGAGTAACATTGATTTCGAACAAAATTTGAAAAACGTATTTATAAAACAACCCGTACACAGAGAGTTTAACACGAACTTATTATTTGAGACAAAAGCAAAAAAACTGGCGGGCTTGGCAAGAAGTAGTAACAATTTTTTTTAAATAAATCAAAAGAAAAGAGCCCGTACAAATACCTCCGTCGTGTGAAGTGTGAACCTAGGGCGCAAACGTTATTTTTCCCGTTGTTTATATGCTATCTCATATTATGTAGACATATCACATATCAATCACCAATAAATATTCTAATAACTTCATCTGTAACAGTAGATATTATAGGTATTCGTATTTGTTAAGAGTTAAGACCGACCTAAAAATACTGAAAACAATATTTTTCATACTATCATAATTTTAAAAGTCACAATAGGTTCAAAAATAGTTTTATAGTACCTAAAGAAAGCTTTAGGTATGTACTATACGAATATGTTTGTGGTATTCATTTATGGGATACGATGACTAAGTACTTTTTGTACCTGCGTTTAGAATTCATATTAAATGTCATTTATATTACCCTAATTTGAAAAGTTATTAAGGTTTAAATAAATAGTTTTATGATATTAAACCTGTTTACCTTACATTTCTATAATGATAGAAAAAAGTCTTCACTTTTTTTGAGTTTAACACATGCCAACTATAAACTTTTAACAGCTTGAGACCTATTGTGGTCATATATTGCCTTGTTCATTTCGCTATTGTAGTGTATGTTCTATGATATCTTCGTTTAAACAACAATAGATTTAAATATTTGCATTACGATAAAATAACTAAAATAATTGTGTTTGCTCGCAAACGAAAAAAAACCGACTTCAATGACATCGACAAGTAATACCTACAACGTAATAAGACGTAAAAATAGTCATAAAAGTAATCAAGTGTTTTGTTTTTTATGTTTTATTTTCAAATTTAAGGTAATTAATATTAAGTAGGTAATACTTTTTTTCTATTTTCAAAATACTCAGTAGGTACCTTCTTTGAAATTCTTGCTACAAAAAAAAAACAATATTATTTTAAGAATAAAGCATAAACTCCGCTAGGGTCTTAGCAATGAATAATAAATGATGAGCACGTAGGTAACTAGTATGTAGATGGTATGTAGACCTGGACTTTTTTTTTACTAAAAGATATATCCACGGACTTAGGTATAGTGCCCGTGCTTTTGTTATTCCACTTTTTATATAATAAAACATGCATTGGTAGGTACTGTACTGCAACTTAAGTAAACCTAATAACTAGACTTAGAATCAACGTGAGTCCACTGACCAAAACTATTCTATAATATAATTTTGTTATATATTTACACATAATTGCTAACTACAAGACTGTAGACCTGGACTTTAAGTTCTTTAGTATTTCGGTAAAACTAGTAGTTATTACGTGTTATACACGTGCTGTGTGGTTACGGCACTAAAGAATGTAGCCACCCCCTCTCTTCCCGTGGGTGTCGTAAGAGGCGACTAAGGGATAACACAGTTCTACTACCACCTTGGAACTTAAAAAGCCGACGGATGGCGGGATAACCATCCATGCTGGTTTTGAAATACACAGGCCAAAGACGGGAAGCAGCGTCTTCGGTGCGACAACGCCAGCCCTGCGGTCACCAACCCGCCTGCCCAGCGTGGTGACTATGGGCAAAACACATGAGTTCGCGTCATAATGTCGGGCGCGAACTTGTGGAGGCCTATGTCCAACAGTGGACTGTGATAGGCTGTAGTGGTGGTGGTGAAGTGGTAGTAGTTCTTGGGCCTTACCTTTTCCTCTTCCGTGCGTAAACTTCTAATTAATCTTCAAGATTTATTATATATTTAATATCTTTTAATCAAAGGCTGAAGTCTATTAATGATATTGCATAGGACAGTATTTATATTTCTTCTTAATATCAAGATTTCCTTGATACCGCGTGCTTTTAAGAGTGCGCATAACCCGAGCAAAAAATCAGATTTCAACCGCGCGCCCGTGAGTAATTGATGAAACAAAATATACACAAAGCCTCGTGTCAGAGTGCGATAGACGATATAGTTTTGACTGCATTACGAATGTAAAAAACGACAAAAATCTTATTTTATTTATAATTCCGAAACTAAAAGTAATTACATTAAATGCCTAGGCATTGACTTTACTCATATTTAAATGTAATTAATAATCAAATTTTTGTCTTAATGGTCATAGCCATATTATCGAGTATAAATAGAAAACGCATAAAAATTAGAGGTTACTTCGTGATTATATTTTATCGAGGAAATTTCATTATTTTATGTTTTTGATTAGGCTATAGTCTTGAAAATATCACGTAGTTTGTCATATATTTTTATTTTAAGATTTGGTCCGGAATTTTTCATGTAAAATCAAATAGCAGATTGATAATTTTGCTTTACGCGCCCTCTTAACAACAAACTTTATATTAGTGGGCTTGCCTTCCCGTATTGTAGTTAGGTAATTCAACTCCTTTAATTATGTTTCAGTCAAATAATAATATATTTAATAAAAATATTCAAAAGTTTTTTTTATAACTAGGGTAGACCGAGGCGAATCGGATCACTTTTTTTTTGATAGTACGAAAATCATACTAAAATGCAATTTAAGTAACTTTTATTGAAAAAATAATAATAAGTAACAATTCAGCTACACAATAAACATTTCAAAACTTAAATTGTTCATTATTTATCCGAAATATTAACTAAAAACTTTGAAGACAGAAATAACCTATTCGCCCCAATTCTTGGGGCGAATCGGATCGTACATAACACTTAACTAAATTAAAATTTTCTAATCGGTTTAGGTTTTGGAATCATTAATACAATTGAAATAATGAGTAATGATATCAAAATTAATTACTAACACATAAATTACATTTATATGGGCGTTTTTTCCCTCCTACATCAGCACATTTTTCGTGACACCATTCTTCGCATGCATGGCACTGAATCCAATCCTC
Organism: Melitaea athalia; assembly: GCA_905220545.2. NCBI lineage: Eukaryota > Metazoa > Arthropoda > Insecta > Lepidoptera > Nymphalidae > Melitaea > Melitaea athalia. Next base: position 19,277,561 of record HG992191.1, on the reverse strand, counting down.
TGGTGGTGGATGAATGAATCTTCTGTGCAGTAAATTCAATACCATTCTCTCTGTTTTGCGTAGGCACCCTTGCTTATTCCAGTCGTTCTTTTATTCTCCTTATTTTTCTTGAAATTTTATTTGTCATCAGTCTTTTTCTTTTTCTCCGGAGCTTTTTTATCAGTCTTAAAAAATTTCTTAACATCTTTTTCGAAAAGGTTAATCTTACGCTGGGTGAAATCATTGCAAAATTAGTTTGTAGTTTTAATTTGTAATTAGTTTTGTAGTTTTACGAGATTTCTTAATAGCAGCCGGTGGTGACTTTAAAGGGGTTGGAAGAATTTCTTTGATAACTCCAGTAGTGTGCTGGGTGCTTGGGCTGTATCAGATTGTTGTGAACCAATGGAAGGAAATAGTCTTTCTTTGGTACGTACGAACTATCTACAATGAAATGAAAATGCATTAGGTACCTTAAATATAAAATAATATATTTAAAAAACAATATCCAATTCGCCCCCTATGACATGATCCGAATAACCCCATATTAAAGACTTTCGAAATAAATATTTTAAAAATTAACCTATTACATTATGCTTTAAAAGTAAAATGTTTTTTTAAATAGGACCCTTTTCAATTAATATGAAACATATAATTCAAACTTATAATGCAAATCTTTGAAATGACAAGAAAAATGGTAATTACGTACCTTAGATGTGCGTCAAAATTGTTATGCACACAAAAATCCGATTAGCTGGTGAGCAGCGTTGACACTAATGTACTTGTCGAATCAAAACACTATCGATGGTGGGAGGTGAGGGGTGGGGGTAGGTTCATAAGACGTTAGTCGCTTATGTTCCTTGACAACGCGTTATTCAAAATATTAACTGATTTCTTATTAGGATCCGTTTCGCCCCTTGATCCGATTCGCCTCGGTCTACCCTACATAGTTTCGTTTAATGATAATGATGCCTTAACAAAAATGATTACGGAAAACTATTAGTTAATTATGATGAGCGTGCAGTGAAACAAACAATACAATTTTGTCTTTTACGCAATGCAGTAAATATAATGTAGTAAATAATTACTTTTAATAAGTACAAAAAAAAAATTAATGATAATGGTGCCTTAACAAAAATGATTAGGTACCTATGGAAAACTCTTAGTTAATTATGATGAGCGTGCAGTGTAAACAAATGATAGGTACAATTTTGTCTATTACGCAATGTAGTAAATAAATATCAATGATAATGTTGCATTAGCAAAAATGATTACAGAAAACTATAAGTTAATTATAATGAGCGAGCAATTTAAACAAATAATACAATTTTGTCTTTTACGCAATTAGTAAATAATTACTTATTAATTAGCCATTAAATAATCCGTTATTCGCTGTCAACATAATATGACATGACTAAAAAATTCATATGGTAGGACGTATCTTTTATACATTAATACGTGAAGCAAAAACTTTGTATAGGTAGATACACCCCTTTTTACGATACCTAGAAGCGCGGATGGAGGAGTATGAAATTTCGCACACTTAGGTATCTATAGTTTGCGTAGAGAAAGAGTGCAAAATGCTAATATTTTTTTTTTAAATTACTAAAGAAAACATTGAATTACTAAAGAAAACAAAGAAAACATTAACATTAAATTATTAAAGAAAACATTGCACACTACCATGTATTTGACTCAGCACGCATAGGTAATATTATACTATTTTGTTGATTGTCAAAGTCTGTAGTGAAATCAAAGAGTCAAATTGAAAATTTAAAAAAAAAGATTCTTTATTTTCATTATTTTTTGGTTTTCATTAATTTAAATTTTTAATTATGGTGACTTTCTTTAATATTGTAAGTTTTTAATATAGTTAATATAATACTTTAAAAGTACTTAAATACTTAATTAGCACATTTAATGAGATATTTAATTATTACTTTTTGAACTTTACTATTTCCCGTAGGTAATTATATGAATAGAAAAATAAGAAAAATATTGTAGATTTAATTCACAGGACAAGATTATTTGATTATTTATTTTATGATATATTATATCGTAAAATACAAGGCCCTATGCCAAGGCAAATACTAATTACTTAATGTTTAATAATAAACAGTATCTTCCATGTCAAAATGCTTCCATACGTTTAGCAGATACACATAAACAAACACGTTTACCTATACGTTAAATTTAAAACTAAATTTTCTGTAATATAAATTATAAAATAATTAGCGTTTTAGCTTATCATAAACCGGCTTTATTAGTTTTTTTAACTTACTATTATTTGTACTAATAGTGTGCACTGTATTGTTTAGAAATATGAGAATGGTCCGGTCGATTGGCATGTCCCGTTAGCAAACGAGCGCACTACCTGCGTGACGTATAAAACGTCAGTTCCCCCAACATTGCGTCACCGCCCACCGGTGACGCTGTAAAGGCCAGTAGGGCCAACAGTAACAACCATTTCATAAACAGTAATCAGTCATAGATTATACACTTATATACGGGTACGGGTAACCAGTAACGCCATTCGTACGGTGACCGCTCGCGCGTTTGCACGTACTTACCGATTCTCTCTCTCGACTCTATGTGTATACAAGCCGCAGCAACATGGAATACTTTGTTTACCGCGATTGCTTTTATTATCAATATCAAGAGACGATCCCGGCGGTGGATCCTGTCAGCTGTGCACGCCAGCGCAGCCCGCGTGAATGGCGACGTCCCCCGTCCCCGCCGACGGCGCCGACGCCGCAGATGATCTCTACCGAAGAACTAGTAGAAGCTCTTCAGCCGCATCTACTTTCAGCGGAGCGGATGTGGGCTCTGGGCTACCCTCTGGAAATAGAGCCTAATTCTGGTAAAGCAGTAGTTTATGCCAATCCACCGCCTCGACCGAAGCCGCAGTTTACTACTCTCGACGTTAACGCGCCGGAGTTTATACCCGGTGCCTCTCAGAACGACAGTGGACGAGGATCCTGGGGCTCGAGCCCTCGATCTGACAGTGATGAAGAAACGGATGCAGCAGAACATATTTGTGTTCGATGTGACAAAAAGTTTCGTGTTACGTGTGAAGGTGAATATTTACGCGAAGAACCTTGTATACATCATTGGGGTCGTCTCAACGTTGACTCTAGATATTTATGTTGCAATGCACCGATAGGATTTAAGGGTTGCAGCACAAACAGATTTCATGTATGGAATGGTACTAAGCCTGGTATGAATGGACCCCTCGAAGGATACGTTCGTGCGAAGTCACCTCGCGGTGGTGTTTACGCCATCGATACAGAAATGTGCTATACAGCTGCAGGACTTGAACTTGCTAGTGTGGCTGTAGTAGCGGCTGACGGACGTGTTGTGTACAGATCGCTAGTGAAACCTAGTTCATTTGTTGTCGATCACAACACACGATTCTCAGGCATCACGCCGCGCGACTTGGCGCGCGCGACTAAGACGCTGAGCGATGTACAGAACGATATCTTAGGGTTCGTTGGAAGCGATACGATTCTAATTGGACATGGACTTGAGAACGACTTAAGGGCCTTGAAGTTGTTACATGATGCGGTGGTGGACACGTGTGCGATGTATCCCCATTCGCGAGGTTTCCCCTTAAGACGATCGTTACGTGCTCTCTCTGAAGAATTGCTTGGACGCAGCGTTCAGCAAAGCAGCTCCGGTCACTCGGCCTTAGAAGATGCACGCGCGACGATGGATCTTGTTATTCTTAAAGTGAGCAATGATCGCGCTCAACAGATAAATAAATAAATAATAAATAAATAAGCCTTTTTATTTCTCATTTCATTTAGCATACATTTTCGTTGACAAAATTTACCTATTATCATATAATTTATTTCATCATATTTCATTTCAGCAATTTACACCAAATCTACTGAAAAATAATGTCTATAAATTAAATTAAAGTCGTATTTGCAATAAAATGTTTAAAAAAAATTTAAAATTAATTTTAAAACTATTTACTTATACTTTTAAAATTATAATGTTTTTTTTTTTATTTAACTGAATGAAAACGTTCCAAAAGTTCTGCAAACTTGACACATTAATTTTTAATAACAAAAAATGTTTCGTACACTTAGATTGGTTGCAAATTCAATACGTGATATGAAATATTACATCGAAATCTTCCCCAAGTTTGCAGAACTTTTGGAATTTTTTTCACGACCATAGGTACAGCAAAAATTAATTTTTAATTGCAATTTTAACAATGTTCCGGAGCGCAGAACAGGTTGCAAAATTTTATTGTTTGTTTTAATACCATTCCCGACATTACATCAAAATTTGAAAACTTTTGGAATTATAATGAATTAATTGTCTTAACTGACTGGACTAATTAAACTTTTTAAAAATAAAACAAAAAAATACATAATTATTTCAAATTTGAAAAAAAGACAATGAAATGTTTTGTTACAACTATACCTTAATATTGTGTATAATAATAATAAATACATGCCCATTAAAAATTAAAAAAAAAATCTTATTAAATGTTTTGTGTCCATTTTAATTGGTAGGATAAATAACCTTTGAAACATAGAATATTGCTTATAATAATAATAAAAAAATAAATAGTAATTTAAAATTTACAAAAATTGTTGCTTGTGAGTTTTTCGAAGTTTGATGATTAATTAATTTCTGGGTCAAACCTTTGTATTGAGAAAAATGACATCACGTAATATAAATTAATATAATGCGTTTACAAACGTTATTATCAATATCTACATACTAAGAACTAATATCAATCATAATTATGTTCGACGTTACCTTGCCAAGTGACTAATCGCTTATTGAACTGTGCTTTTTTATTTTTAAGCTATTGCATAGCTTTTATCGCGGGCTTTGAGCGCGGCGACCGAATCAAGAACGTCCGTATTTAACGAAAATAAAACCTAACACCCAAAATGTCAGTTTTAGATTTGGTTTTTACAGTAGTAGATCATAATTCAACTGCGCGGAAACAGCGCGGAAACATTAGGTCATATTTTCAAAGGGCCAGATTAAATAAAAACATAAAAGAATAAAATTTTATCGATAAAAAAAATATCTCGAAATGACGCCTAGTTTTCTACTATTATCAATTTATTCATGTAATGGAGAACTGTAGGCGGTGAATATTTACCAATCCATTACCGATCGCTCAAATTTTACCCCTCATGCGCCTAAAGAAGTTTCACTTCAAAAATATTAATTTAAAAGTGACGTTAAAGTCAATTATATTGTTACTTTTATACGTAAATAAGTTTATGAAGAGTGTGGTTTACATAGTCGTCGTCCTCTCACGTTATTGGTCGGAACTAACGCACATAAAGCGACAACACAAAGCGATGCTGACACAAGCCCCGCCCGTTCATCTGCTATACAAACAAGTGCGGCGGCAGTCGACTCGAACGCGAGGGATTCCGTTGCACCGTTACAATAACGTCACAAAATATAGGTAAGTTGGGTTCTTTGAGAACGTCTAATAAATCGATGAACGCCGGTGGCATGCACAAAAGAGGATGACTCATTGTCACTGTCATTGTCCTGTTACGCGAATTGTACGCTTGCGCCGCATCTATTTCTCTTCCACTCGATTGGCATATGCGTCCGAGGAGATGTTTTATTATGACGTTGTCACGTTAAATTGTCATCCGTAAACCAGCTTTACAGACATCAATTTATTTTTTCTGACAATATGTCGCCACAGCGGTAACATTTAATCATAAATATTTCAAAACTATTTACTGTTGGAAAAAAATGCATATAAACTGAATTGATTTAAAATAGGTAGGTACTCTGGATAATTTGAATTGAAACCTTTACTTTTGCGTCGTCTGTTTATATTTAATAAATTATATTTCTATAGGTGGGGAACTATAATTAGCTTTTTGTTTCTATGTAAATTGTGTATTTGTAAAGTATTTTAGCTGTTGTTCCTCCTCAAAATCAAATAAATAAATAAATACCTAAATATTTTTAACAGGCCAACAGTAGAGCCATCTGATTCCAGAGCATAGGTATTTCGTTACCTACCTGCACTCAAACTGAATGAACTTATTAGGTGTGTGCTACTAAAACTGGAGCTTTGAACGCTTTGTCGAATGAGATAAACATTTCGGTAATAAGATAAAACAAAATACAAATCAAATAATTTGCATTGTGATATTCGCTGAGAGTTTCCTCGCAACTAACGGGACATTGTCTCTGAAGGAGCCATTCTGTCTCACCAATAGTAAATGCCTCACACTCAACAATACCCTCCTCTCTTCCTGACATAAATAAAGAATATTTGTTTGAAATGAATTGAAATGAAATGAAAAAAATTATTTCGCAATAAAGTGATGGTGATGTTGCCTTTCCTTTGGTACCATTTAAATTTATTTGAGATCTAGCAAGTACTTTTCGAGTTATATCTAGGTAGGTACCTACTAGGTAATGCGTTCTCACTTGACTATTTTTTTGTAAACCTATGTTGTATTATACTGGTACTTTTTACTGGGTGATCCGATTTCAATAATTTTTGATTTAATCAAAAGCTGATGTTTATCATGACTATCTTAAAGATTTTGTTTTATTCATAAGTGCATGAATAATGATAATTTAATTAATAAGTTTGTATCTTCATATGACTGATTGTAACTAAAAATAAAATAAGAGTCTTTATATCTTGTTTATATAAAAGCGAACTTTAATAAACAATCGTTAATATAACATTTGACTATAGTTTTGTTTATAAGTAATAATGTGAATATGTTTGTTAGTAATTACCCAGCTTGCAAAGTAACTTGTAGATATTGTAAACTTTAATTTTCCTATAGCAAGTACAAAAGTCAGTTTAGTTCATTATAAATTAATCTTATTCTTAAGTAAATAATGTAAAAAGGAAGGATGTTATATATTAATTATAGTAGTTTATAGTTAATAGTATGACAGTAACATCTCCAGACTTTAGTCGACTATGATTAAGCACCACCGACTTGTTATACTTGCAATGTGATTTCCAATATTATAAAAAACCTGTTGAAGAGTGAAGACTTGTATGGATGTTTCAAAAATGAACATCATAACAGACAGGCGTATGTTAGTGAGGGGAGTAGGCAGCTAGGTTTTTATTTTTTATTTTTATTTTTTATTAGCTAAGGATTTCTTCGTAACTAACGGACGGTTCTTAAAGAGCTTTACTTTCTAACGCAATAAAAGCTTCCTTGTCCTGAGTTTATTGTCTGTTTGATGACTTCTGAAAACAGTAACGTTCTGTGATGTAGGTATTTATTGTTTTATGTTGCTCGCAAAAAATTAACCACATCTGTTTATTGTTAGTTACTTTTGAATACTGCTTTTATTGGCGTAAACTAGAGGTAGATTGACAAAAGAACTACTAAATAATTTTTATAACATTACGAGAAAGTTTGGCTACGAGTATAATAACCAAATAATTATAATGAGACCAGTGGCGTATCGTTGTTTTTGCCACCCCTACTAATTCATTTAATTTATTTTAACAATAGTATATTTCATTACAAGTGCGGAAAGGCTGTCATTGCAAAGAGTTCCGACAAATGTCTACCCGAACCGACGCGCAGCCGAAGGCGAGGGTTGACAGTCGGACAAGTGGATTGGCGCACACAAACTCACAATCCACGGGCACATTACACATTTGTACAGGCTGCAGAATACTTATATCTCGAGGGAGCTATGATGGCTACCCCGCTTCCTCTCTGTAGTGCTGTCTGTCAGCTCGTAGTATCTGATATCCACTAGGAATAATTTCAGTATCAATAATACCAGAAGTGAGCCAAGTTTCAGATAACAAAAATATATCAGCCTGCGAAGCGGCAATTCCTGCATTCACATTAAATAACTTGGTTCGTAAGCCACGAACGTTTTGATAATATACAGCAACAGCAACACGATACGATTCTGCATAGTCTAAGCTTTTAATTTCTGTTTCTCTCAACTGTTGTTCGTTTACGAAACCACTCGTTGAGTCGTGTGTTTGCTGGCCAGTTTTCCGCTGACATGAAAAATGTAAAGAGGCTTTCCGGAACCGTAACAACAAAAGAAGCGTAGTTGTTGTGTTTTAACTGCAGTTTTTCCACAGTATATGGAATGTTGGTGGGCTTTTTCTTCCCCATGTAATCCTGGACACTCTTCGCAGTTGTATCGTTTTTCAGGGACCATAGGTTAGGGTTGCCAACCTCAAATTTAAAAAACCAGGATTTGAGGTTGGAAAAACCAGGACAATTCAGTTTAAAAACAGGACGCATTTATTTAAAATAATCACATTTTTTAATAAGAGTATTTGAATGAAATACGAGTTGAAAACTAGTTATTAAAATATGAAACAAACACTTTAGTTTGTAATAAATTTCTTCAACTTAGGTTAGTTATAGTATCATTCTAATATTATAAACTTATTAATTTTTACTATATTTTTCAATCCCATTAATTTCCTTCAGTATTTGTGGTTGAGTAAGCAAATAATTATAAAATTGGTTGCATTGCTTTCATTATAAAAATCTTTAATTTTAGTTGAAAATCCTTCCGTATTCTTTTCTTCATCATGCAACTTCTTTAAAATTGTCCTTAGGACAAAAATTATTTCTAATTCTTTCCTCTAGTAATGAAATAACTGCCCAATCGTTTGAGCGAATTTTAAAATTTAAAAACCCAGGACGCTGCTTAAAAACTATTCAGGACGTCCCAGGACACTACAAAAACCAGGACATGTCCTGGGAAAACAGGACGGTTGGCAACCCTACCATAGGTGAATAGATTGCTTTTTTTCAACACCCGTTAGCGTAGCATCCGATTCACTCGTCCCTCGAATAACCGGTCTACGTTGTTTTCTTCGCATGACAGTAGTCCATTGCTCCTCTTGCTTCTCGCCATTCATAACGCAACTCTGTTATAGCATCAATGTAGACGCTGGCGTTAAATGCATTGTATGCGACGAAGGACACTGCGCGGGTGCAGTTATCTCCACATCGGCGGTTGCCTGGACGCAATTCAATGACGCGTTGCGTTCGACGTCATCCTCGTCGACAGTACCTGCTTCAACTCGGCCGACTTCGGTCGCCGCCGCCACTAGCCGACGTTGACGACGCGTCATCATCCGCTCGGCGACAAATTTGGTCTTTGTCTCGCGCTGGGCGGGCTGCCGCCCGGCGGATGACGTCGATGTCGTCTCAAATTCAAATTCAAATTCAAATTATTTATTTCGCCATAAGGTATATGTAATACACTTAACGAAAGTCAAACAGAAAAAAAAATGATTTACAAAAAAAAAAAACTAAACAATAATAACAGAAAGTTAAGGCAGCAAAAAATCAAACAATAAAATAAAAATTTATATCTTAACACTAGGGACATTACAAACTTACGTAATGTACCCAGTGTTTGCCGCCTTAACTTAGTCAAAATATTAAGCTATAATGTCTCGGTAGACATTACCTACCTACTTTATCCTCGGCTTTATTAAATATTACAATAAATAATAATGGCCCTAGTGTAGGTCGAGAGAAAAAAAGCCGGAGGAAAAAAAACTCTCGGTACTCTTTTAAAAGATTTAAAGTCAAAACGCAGTAGTGGACCATGAAATGATCAGGACAAACACGAGACAGCCAGTCGTGCGTGCCGAGACCATCCCATGCTACCTGCTCACAATATTTGTAACTATCTAATTTACAAGGCGGGTCATAGACATAGCCTGGTCGAGTTTTATTCAATCCCATGCCTTTTCATCATTATGGTATTCATTGATTGTATAATAGGCTTTATTGCATAATGCTCGCTTAATAATTTTTTTAAACTTTAGTAAAGGCAGAGATTGAAGCGCAGCCGGAATCTTATTATATATTAAGATAGACATTCCTATAAAGGAACTACTTTTTTTCTTGAGCCGGCATTTAGGAAAAATTAATTTGTGGTCGTTCCTGAGTGTTACATCATTTGAGGCATTTCGATCACTACGACTAACAAATAAATGCCTATTTTTCCGTATGTACATTATATTTTCATAAATATACTGCGATGCAGAGGTCAGGATGTTGATCTCTTTATACTTCTCTCTCAGAGATTCTCTACATCCCATTTTATAAATATAACGGATAGCCCTTTTCTGCAGAATAAAAATGACGCTAATATCAGCCGCATTGCCCCATAGCAAAATGCCATAGGACATTATACTATGGAAGTAGCTGAAATAAACTAATCGGGCTGTATCGATATCCGTTAATGATCGTATTCTTTTAATCGCGTATGCTGCAGAACTCAGTCTATCCGCCAATGTACAGATATGGGGTCCCCACTGTAACTTTGAATCAATGGTGATTCCAAGGAAAACGGTTGAGTTAATTAAGTTGAGTTTATCACCATTGATTTCTGGTTGCATATCAACTTGTTTAACATTTGGTGCAGAAAATTTAATACAATTAGTTTTTTTACTATTGAGAAGCAAGTTATTTACGCTAAACCAATGAACCAGTTCAGAGAGAGCATTGTTTACATCGTCATAGTTTGTTTCTTGTCTACGCAATTTAAATATTAATGAAGTATCATCAGCAAACAATACAATCTCATGCCTCTTCTCTACTAAATATGGTAGGTCGTTAATATATATCAAAAATAAAAATGGACCAAGAATTGAGCCTTGTGGGACCCCCATCTGTATACGAGACCCAGATGACTTAGTACCATCTACTTCAACCCTCTGAGTTCTATCACTAAGATAAGAACTCAGAAGTTTTAGTGCGGTATTTTTAATGCCATAGTGACTGAGTTTCCTGATTAAAGTGTCATGATGGACACAGTCAAATGCCTTGGATAAATCACAGAATACACCTAAAGCATCACGTGACTCCTCCCAAGCATTGACTATCGAAGTAAAAAGCTCGACACCGGCATCAGTTGTGGAGCGTCCTCTAGTAAAACCGAATTGCTTATTATGTAAAAGTTTATTTCTTGAGAAATGACTTAAAAGCTGACCGAGAATTACTTTTTCAAAAAGTTTACTACAGGCAGGTAGAATAGAAATGGGCCTGTAATTCGTTGGATCAGTATGACAACCGGACTTAAACAAAGGTATGATGATCTAACTTTACTATGTTTCATTAGATCAGGAAACTCACCACTTATAATACATTCATTAAATATAATCGCTAAGTGGGGTGCTATGATATCAATAATTGTACCAATAATTTTAACAGATATACCCCAGAGGTCAGCAGTGTTCTTAATTTCTAAAGTTTTAAAAGTTTTAACAATTTCATTAGCATCTATAGGTCTGAAAATAAAATCACCTTTGCACGCATTAACATTTTGTTTAAGCAACGATTCAGCGATTTCGGGCGATGATATAAGTGCCTTAGTTGTCGAAAGTGGAATGTCGGCAAAGTGTTTTTCCAAAGCTGTTGCTACTTCATTAACCGCTTTAATAGAGTGATTGTCAATGATGAGTTCACTGACACCATTACGCTCTTTAACTCTTCCAGTTTCGGCATTTATAATATTCCAAGTCATTTTAATTTTATTTTTACTAGATTTAATTTTATTTCTAATGAATATTGACTTGGCCGCGGCACAAACAAGTTTAAAAATTTTTGAATAATTTTTGATATAATTACAAAAAACAATGTTTGTATTATATGATTTTTCATGTAAGAGATCATATAATTTTTGTCTACTTTTATAGATTCCCGGAGTCGCCCAATCATTGAATGACATACAATACTTAGGAGAGATTTTTTTTTGGTATAAATACAGTATTAAACACACTGTTTATATGATCGCATAAAACTCCATATTTGTCATTAACACCACCTACTAATGGTATCTCAATTTGGTTTTCAACAGTGTTTCTAAATCTCTCCATACGTTTCATGTTCACTGGAACGACCACTTTCCTCTTACTAACCAGCTTTTCCATATTATAATTGAAGCTGACTAATTGGCCACAGTGATCAGAGTATAATTTATTAATAATTGCTGAGAAGGGCGGAGTCCCATTTGTAAAAATGTTATCAATACATGTGGCTGAAGAATTAGTTATCCGAGTAGGCTTGAGGAAGAGGTTAGTAAGATCACAACATTTGAACAAACTTAAAAATCTTTTAGTGAGTACAGTATCTTCCAATAAATTGATATTAAAGTCACCACCACACTATAATGTCTTTGTTACGTTTAGCAGTTAACTTTGTCAATAATTCTTCTAATACTGCTTCAAATTGTTCATAGCATGCACTGGGTGGTCTATAGATACTGACTATTATACATTGCGTTAACTCGATACAGGCTATCTCTATAGTTCGTTCAATGGAAAGGCTCACAATATCACTACGTACCTTAAATTTTAGGTCTTTATTTGTTATGATTAATGAGCCACCGTGCATAGCTGTCTTCCTAGAAAACGAACTGGCAACTTGGTGCTTATCAAAATTAAAAACAACCTGGTATTCTTTAAGCCAGTGTTCGGTTATACAAATTATACTGATATTATATTTAATCAAAAAAAGTTCTAACTCTAGTTCTTTACCTAAAAGGCCTTGTATGTTTTGATGCACCAAGTTTAAACAATGCTTATTACATAAATATTTATCACTTAGTAAGTTACTTTTTACTTGTAATTGATAGCAAGAGACTTTCGCCTCTGTTGTCTGCTTATCTAATTTAAATTATTATTACTAGAAGTAGTACTAAAGGTACTACTGGAGTATGTCAGTGTTTTAGACTGCTCAATAGAAGCAGCTGTTAAATTAATACCCATGTCAAAAAGTAAATTATGTGATAGCAAACATGCTATCTGTTTATAAAAATAATTAGATAGAATAAATCTATCCTGTCTCATAAAAAATGAGTCATTTTTAAAAATTACATTAATGTCAATTAATTTAAATATATTTTTTGAATCATTGTTCATTGTCAAATTATTGTTTCCAATTTTATTATACAACAAAAGATTTAAATTATATCTTATTTTGTTTTCATTGCAGTTATCCTTAATATATGGTAATGTAAACAAAATAATCTTTTCTACGTTAAGTTTACATGATTTGTCTAAATAAAAGGATAACTGCTGTTGTTTTAAGTTCCCTCTTCTACCGAATAGTAATATTAAGGTAGTGGAGGGTTCATACGTATCGTTTAAAACCTTATCCATTATTTCACCTACCGCGGCACCCGGCATACTAAAGTTGCAAACTGTACTGTTGCTATATATATGGTTCAACCTTGTACCCATATTTTACCCAGTTCATCGCTATACATCATTATTTTCCTTTTGGGTACAGGCATAGTAGCTACGGAGCTGACATCATCTTTTCTTATTTCACATGAAGGCTTTGTATGGACTATGTTTGAGCATTGATAGTCATGCTTTACAAGAGAATTGAACCGATCTTCATTATATTTCGAAAGTTGTATGAGTCCATCCATTGCCAATTCGTGGTCACTAATCTCTCTCCTAGCGGAGATGTATTTTTCAGTCATTTCGTTGAGACTGTAATTTAAATTACTAATCTTTAAATTTAATTCATTGATGTCAGCTTCATAGGTTTGCTTTGATTTATCATATTCTTCAAGTAACAATTTATGTTTTTCACTTAAGTTTAAATGATTTTTTACAATATTATTCTTTTTTACTAATTTGCTTGTCTTTTTAATAAATTTATCTAACTTAACATATTTTTTGATTTTATTCTTGCTACCGAGGCTGACTCTCGACGGCGTTCCACATGCTGCTGATTCGTCACCTGTCAAGTCGATGGTGACAGGCTGAGATGACGCAGTAGGAGTACTGGAGACGTTCAGCAACTCGGAGAACAAGTTTTGTGTACATTGCGATCTTGCCTGAGAGGCCTCTAGTTCTAGATGTTCAACACGCTCCAGGGCACTCGCGAGCTGTGAACGAAGCAGGGCTATAGTCTCGTTCTTACCTTGCGTGCATTGCTTATCTTAGATATTGGTAGCCATGTTTTTCTGTTCTTTGTTTGAAGAAATCATCGCATCTATTTTTTCTTCTAAAGAACGAACCGTATCAACCAGAGAATTAATTTTTAGTTCCATGGGTAATAATACTTTGGAACATTTTTTTGATATCGGTAATGTCTAACTTTTCCATCTTACAAAAGTTCAATTAAATAGTCTACGGAGCTTAAGTAAAACACACTCGCACTCGATCGTATGGTTGCAAATTATCACGTTTATTGCTGTATTTGCAATTCGAAGGCACATAGGTACACAGTACGCGCTCTCCGCCAACGCAACAAGTAACATTACATTAAAATTGTCCAAATTTATTTTTCGTAACACGTTATTGTCATTTAACACTTACCCATCACTCGAATTTAGGCGGAATAATTGAAAGGATCGTATGGTTGCAAATCTGTATTTAAAGTCCAGTTCTGTTGAGCGCGATCATTGCTCACTTTGAGGAGAACAAGATCCATCGTCGCGCGTGCATCTTCTAACGCCGAGTGGCCAGAGCAATTGTCCAAATTTATTTTTCGTAAAACATTATTGTCATTTAACACTTATCACTTGAATTTAGGCGGAATTAATGAAAGGATCGTATGGTTGCAAATTTGTATTTAAAGTCCAGTTCTGTTGAGCGCGATCATTGCTCACTTTGAGAAGAACAAGGTCCATCGTCGCGCGTGCATCTTTTAGCGCCGAGTGGCCGGAGCAATTGTCCAAATTTATTTTTCGTAACACATTATTGTCATTTAACACTTATCACTCGAATTTAATGAAAGGATCGTATGGTTGCAAATTTGTATTTAAAGTCCAGTTCTGTTGAGCGCGTCCATTGCTCACTTTGAGGAGAACAAGATCCATCGTCGTGCGTGCATCTTCTAACGCCGAGTGGCCAGAGCAATTGTCCAAATTTATTTTTCGTAACACATTATTGTCATTTAACACTTATCACTTGAATTTAGGCGGAATTAATGAAAGGATCGTATGGTTGCAAATTTGTATTTAAAGTCCAGTTCTGTTGAGCGCGATCATTGCTCACTTTGAGGAGAACAAGGTCCATCGTCGCGCGTGCATCTTCTAGCGCCGAGTGGCCGGAGCAATTGTCCAAATTTATTTTTCGTAACACATTATTGTCATTTAACACTTATCACTTGAATTTAGGCTGAATTAATGAAAGGATCGTATGGTTGCAAATTTGTATTTAAAGTCCAGTTCTGTTGAGCGCGATCATTGCTCACTTTGAGGAGAACAAGGTCCAACGTCGCGCGTGCATTTTCTAGCGCCGAGTGGCCGGAGCAATTGTCCAAATTTATTTTTCGTAAAACATTATTGTCATTTAACACTTATCACTCGAATTTAGGCTGAATTAATGAAAGGATCGTATGGTTGCAAATTTGTATTTAAAGTCCAGTTCTGTTGAGCGCGATCATTGCTCACTTTGAGGAGAACAAGGTCCAACGTCGCGCGTGCATTTTCTAGCGCCGAGTGGCCGGAGCAATTGTCCAAATTTATTTTTCGTAAAACATTATTGTCATTTAACACTTATCACTCGAATTTAATGAAAGGATCGTATGGTTGCAAATTTGTATTTAAAGTCCAGTTCTGTTGAGCGCGATCATTGCTCACTTTGAGGAGAACAAGATCCATCGTCGCGCGTGCATCTTCTAACGCCGAGTGGCCGGAGCAATTGTCCAAATTTATTTTTCGTAAAACATTATTGTCATTTAACACTTATCACTCGAATTTAATGAAAGGATCGTATGGTTGCAAATTTGTATTTAAAGTCCAGTTCTGTTGAGCGCGATCATTGCTCACTTTGAGAAGAACAAGATCCATCGTCGCGCGTGCATCTTCTAACGCCGAGTGGCCGGAGCAATTGTCCAAATTTATTTTTCGTAAAACATTATTGTCATTTAACACTTATCACTCGAATTTAATGAAAGGATCGTATGGTTGCTGTATTTAAAGTCCAGTTCTGTTGAGCGCGATCATTGCTCACTTTGAGAAGAACAAGATCCATCATCGCGCGTGCATCTTCTAACGCCGAGTGGCCGGAGCTGCTTTGCTGAACGCTGCGTCCAAAATATAACTTAACGAAAAATGTAACTTATCTGCTTAAGCTGCTAGCAATACAAAAAAAGGTGTGTGTGCGATTCAAACACGATAGAAGTGAAACATCTTTGTCAAACTAATTAATAAAATAAAATAAAACTAATTTAAAATTAGCGGCTTGTAGCGCAGCCCTCCCCTGTGTCCTTCCCTGTCTTTTTGCCGTTGCATCCGGTTTGAAATCACGATTCTAAAGAAGTTTCACTTCAATAAGTTCAATAAAAATCTTATTTTTCAAGCAAATATGAAAACAACTTTTGAAAGGACATAATATTATAATGATTAGAATTGTATTAATTTTTAACCACTTTATGCATTGTTAAAAGAATAAGGGGATGGGAACGTTTTTATTAATTATAGGCAGGTAGGTACCTACTACTGCTGAACGGAATGTAACTGTAAAAACAAACGAAGCGAGCGAAGTGGGTTCGAGTCAGGTAGTAGTCAAATGTTGTAATTGCAGTAATTAAAATTAGTTCTATTTAAAAACCATTCATGTTCACAGAGGTTTCACCTGTTAAGTTTTTTGCGAAAGACAATTCAATTGACGCAGTAACATAAAACAATGTGTCGAAAACGTTACTATTTTGGAAAGTTATCAAACAAAAAAAAAGATCAAAGCTAGATCAGGAAGAAACTTTTGTTACATTAGAAAGTAAAGCTCTTTGATAGACAACGTCCCGTTAGTTACGAAGAAACCCTTTGCGAATATCACACTGCAAATTAGTCAATTCTTCAGTTTTTGTTTTTTTTTAGAATTTATTGTTCCGCAATTGTACCTGATTTCATTATTATATGAACAAGTTTATTACTTAAGATTCCTTTTAAACTTAAAGTTTATTTCTATTTTGTCCGTTTGGTTTCACGCTGTTATTTAAATCTTGTTTTCAATAACAGTTAGTTATTTTTTTCATTATAAATTCGATTTTTTTTTAAATTACTTTGCCAAAGTAGTTTCACTTCTGTCGTGTGTAGGTACCTACTTTGTACGCACGCAATTTTTAACCGACTCCCAAAAAAGGAGGAGGTTCTCAATTCAGTTGTACCTATTTTTTTAATGTTCGTTAGATCAGAACTTTTGACTGAGTGGACCGATTTCAATAAATTTTGTTTTAATTGAAAGGTGTTGCGTGTCGTGTGTCAATTTAAATTTCATTGAGATCTGACAAGTATATACTTAATTATTCATTTATTTTTTGAGTTACAATGTAAAGTGTAACTGTAATTTATGATTATTTTTATTTTTACAAATTATATCTAAGTAAAGTAATCAAAGAAATACCAGAAATACTCACCGCGGAGAGTTCTCCATTACATGAATAAATTGATAATATATCCTACCTAGTAGAAAACTAGGCGTCATTGCGAGATTATTTTTTATCGATAAAATTTCATTCTTTTATGTTTTTCTGGACCTTTGAAAATATGATGTACTTAATATTAATGTTTTTCTTCGGGTAGTTGAATCATGATCTACTACTGTAGAACTCAAATCTAAAACTGACATTTTGGGTGTTAGATTTTATTTTCGTTACGGAATTTCTTGATTCGGTCGCCGTGCTCAAAGCCCGCGATAAAAGCTATGCAATAGCTTAAAAATAAAAAAGCACAGTTCAATAAGCGCTTAGTCACTTGGCAAGGTAACGTCGAACATATGATTGATACTAGTTCTTAGTGTGGAGATAACATTGATAACAACGTTTGTAAATGCATAATACCTACCTATTAATTTATATTACGTGATGTCATTTTTCTCAATACAAAGGTTTGACCCAGAAATTAATTAATCATCAAACTTCGAAAAACTCACAAGCAACAATTTTTGTAAATTTCAAATTACTATTTATTTGTTTATTATTATTATTTAATTTCTTACTAATTAAATTGGTCACAAAATATTTACGAGGATTTTTTTGTAAATTTAAATCAGTAATTACCTACTTATTATTAGGTAAAGTCAATATTATGTTTCTCAAATGTATATTTTTCCTATCAATTAAATCCATTTGTCACGAATTAGTAGATACATTTAATAGGAACTAAGCTTTCAGCCAACAAAGTCAACCTAATCCTCTGCGCTGGCAACGGTTAGTTATGTAGCAGTGACATCCAGCGCAGTGGAAGTGTTCTATCACATGACGGAGACATAAGCTCGTATGAGGCAGGGTTGAGCAGTATTTGAATTACTTGTAATTAAAATACGTAATTGAAATACAAATACGTATTTAGTATTTGTATTTCAATTACTTCCTTAGAATGTAATTTGTAATTTGTATTTCAACTACCTGACGCCGAGGTATTTTGTAATTAGTATTTCAAATACTAGTAGCTTCAAAATACTATTTAATATTGAAATACAATTTTATTGTTTTCGAGAACAGAGACAGTGATCAACCACGGACATCTAAAATTGAGCTAGAGTTGGTGAACTGGCTGAACTGTAGTCAGCTCTTTTTCACGCATAATGGATCAATATTGAGTCTAAATGCGGAAAATCGAGCCCACAACTAACTAACTAACTAACTAACTAGAGTTGGTCAGCTTCCTAAATGATAGAAGCAAAGAGCTTTGAGTTCTTGAGCGCTATTCAAATATAAAAAATGTGTTCTGAATACAATTTAACACAAGCTAGTGCTCATCGGGACCTGTAGAAAGATAACTCTCTTAAGCAGCTCTTAGCTTCTCTTTAGCAGGTTTTATTCACTCTCCAACAAGAGGCTGTTTGTCTGACAGTACATTTAAAAATCCAGTGTTTATGAAAGGAAACTCTGGTTTTTCAGCCCGTGCTGGCCAAGATTACTTATTTTGTATCTTGTGATTTGTATTTTGTATTTCAATTAAAAATGGCTAAAATACTGTATTTTGTATTTTATATTTTAAATACCTTACTTAAAGGTATTTTGTATTTCGTATTTTAATTACTTGCGATAAAGTATTTTTTAATTTGTATTTCATTTAAAGCAAAGCATGTATTTTGCCCAGCCCTGGTATGAGGTTTGCATTCATACAGGTTTGCAATCATGACATACTTTCTTTATTATTTTACAGTTGCAAGTATATACCTACTATAAAGCCATAGATTTCATAAGAATTTTACTACAATTTATTAAATTATTTACAAATTTTGACAATATAAATGATTTTTTAAGGGAATATAAAAAGGAAACAACAAAATTTAGTAAGAAATTATCACGTTTATTGCTGTATTTGCAATTCGAAGGCACATACACAGTACGCGCTTTCCGCCAACGCAACAAGTACCTAACATTACATTAAAATTTTCCAAATTTATTTTTCGTAACACATTATTGTCATTTAACACTTATTACTAGAATTTAGGTGGAATTAATGAAAAGTTAGTATGGTTGCAAATTTGTATTTAAAGTCCAGTTCTGTTGAGCGCGTTCTTATAAAATATTGGAATTACGATATATATAATAAAGATTTAAATTGATTGATAATTGCAAAATAGTTTTAAAATTAATTTTAAATTTTTTTTAAACATTTTATTGCAAATACGATTTTAATTTAATTTATAGAGATTATTTTTTAGTAAATTTGCTGTAAATTGCTAAAATGAAATATGATGAAATAAATTATATGATAATAGGTATATTTTGTCAACGAAAATGTATGCTAAATGAAATGAGAAATAAAAAGGTTTATTTATTTATTATTTATTCATTTATCTGTTGAGCGCGATCATTGCTCACTTTAAGAAGTACAAGATCCATCGTCGCGCGTGCATCTTCTAGCGCCGAGTGACCGGAGCTGCTTTGCTGAACGCTGCGTCCAAGCAATTCTTCAGAGAGAGCACGTAACGATCGTCTTAAGGGGAAACCTCGCGAATGGGGATACATCGCACACGTGTCCACCACCGCATCATGTAACAACTTCAAGGCCCTTAAGTCGTTCTCAAGTCCATGTCCAATTAGAATCGTATCGCTTCCAACGAACCCTAAGATATCGTTCTGTACATCGCTCAGCGTCTTAGTCGCGCGCGCCAAGTCACGTGGCGTGATGCCTGAGAAGCGTGTGTTGTGATCGACAACAAATGAGGTAGGTTTCACTAGCGATCTGTACACAACACGTCCATCAGCCGCTACTACAGCCACACTAGCAAGTTCAAGTCCTGCAGCTGTATAGCACATTTCTGTATCGATGGCGTAAACACCACCGCGAGGTGACTTCGCACGAACGTATCCTTCGAGGGGTCCATTCATACCAGGCTTAGTACCATTCCATACATGAAATCTGGTTGTGCTGCAACCCTTAAATCCTATCGGTGCATTGCAACATAAATATCTAGAGTCAACGTTCAGACGACCCCAATGATGTATACAAGGTTCTTCGCGTAAATATTCACCTTCACATGTAACACGAAACTTTTTGTCACATCGAACACAAATATGTTCTGCTGAATCCATTTCTTCATCACTGTCAGATCGAGGGCTCGATCCCCATGATCCTCGTCCACTGTCGTTCTGCGAGGCACCGGGTATAAACTCCGGCGCGTTAACGTCGAGAGTAGTAAACTGCGGCTTCGGTCGAGGCGGTGGATTGGCATAAACTACTGCTTTACCAGAATTAGGCTCCATTTCCAGAGGGTAGCCCAGAGCCCACATCCGCTCCGCTGAAAGTAGATGCGGCTGAAGAGCTTCTACTAGTTCTTCGGTAGAGATCATCTGCGTCGTCGGCGCCGTCGGCGGGGACGGGGGACGTCGCCATTCACGCGGGCTGCGCTGGCGTGCACAGCTGACAGGATCCACCGCCGGGCTCGTCTCTTGATATTGATAATAAAAGCAATCGCGGTAAACAAAGTATTCCATGTTGCTGCGGCTTGTATACACATAGAGTCGAGAGAGAGAATCGGTAAGTACGTGCTAACGCGCGAACGGTCACCGTACGAATGGCGTTACTGATTACCCGTACCCGTATATAAGTGTATAATCTATGACTGATTACTGTTTATGAAAGGATTGTTACTGTTGGCCCTACTGGCCTTTACAGCGTCACCGGTGACGCAATGTTGGGGGAACTGACGTTTTATACGTCACGCAGGTAGTGCGCTCGTTTGCTAACGGGACATGCCAATCGACCGGACCATTCTCATTTTTCTAAACAATACAGTGCACACTATTAGTACAAATAATAGTAAGTTAAAAAGCTAATAAAGCCAGTTTATGATAAATTAAAACGCTCATTATTTCATGATTTTTTTACAGAAAATTTAGTTGTAAATATAACGTATCAACGTGTTTGTTTATGTGTATCTGCTGATAGCTTTAGGACTCATTGTGATAACGTATGGAAGCATTTTGACATGGAAGATACTGTTTATTAATAAACATTAAATAATTACACGTAAGTAGTTAGTATTTGCCTTGGCATAGGGTCTTGTATTTGGCGATATAATATCATAAAATAAATAATCATATTATAATCTTGTCCTATCTGTTTTTTTCATGGATTCGGTTTATTTTTAATAAAGAAAAAAAATAAACCAAATTCATTAAAAAACCAATATGACGAAATGACTAGATAATAATTACCTACATATACATACCTACTAGAGGTCACCAAGAGGTTGAAATTCGACTATAAATAAAAACTAAAACTAAAGAAAATCGAAAAATAATGAAGAAAAATAAATATTATTTAAAAATTTTCAATTTGACTTTGATTTCACTACAGACTTTGACAATCAACAAAATAGTATAATATGCGTGTGTGTGTCAAATGCATGGTAAAGTGTGTAAAGTTCTCTTTATTAATTTAATGTATGTTTTATGTATAATTTAATAAAAATATTAGCATTCTGCACTCCTTCTCTATGTAAACTATAAGTGTGCGCATACTCCTCCATCCGCGTTTCTATCGTAAAAAGGGGTACAAAGTTTTTGCTTCATGTAGGTATTAATGTATAGAAGATACCTACAATATCCATTTTTCAGTCATGTCATATTATAATGACAGCGAATAACGGATTATTTAATGGCTAATTAATAAGTAATTATTTACTAATTGCGTAAAAGACAAAATTGTATTATTTGTTTAAATTGCACGCTCATTATAATTAACTAATAGTTTTCTGTAATCATTTTTGTTAATGCATCATTATCATTGATAAGTAATGTTATAATACCTACTACAGGCAAATAACGCCCGCTTAACTTTAAACTATTATTTTTTCTATAAATACAAATTAAATTAATAAAATAATGCGATAAACAAATAAACCATACTTTACTGAACCAAAACACGTTGATTGAAAATACAATTCTTTAAAATTTCCATACTTATGACATCTTTTTAAAAACGTTGTCTTTGGGCGTTATTAAAAATACCATGTTTATTAACGCCCGTTAACGTAAATCTCATCCTAGATGCAGAAAACATATTCCTGGAGGATAAATATATAATAATACACATCAGTCACATACAATATTTTATATTAGAAATGGAAAATATAGAAGAAACCAAAATTTAACACAAAAATTATCAAATTTCCTAAATTAGCAAAATTACTGTTAAACTGCTCTTAATAATCATTTTAACAAAACTTTTTTGGTCATATATCAACACCTTCTAATTGTTATGAATCAAATACCAATTAAAAGGTTTTTCTGTCTAAAAAATATAACATAAATATTACCCTTCATTGGGTGTTATTAAACAGAAAAGGGCAATTACAAACTGAGGTAGGTGAATAACGCCCGTTCATAGTAACAACAACCAAAGGTACATAAGTAAGCCTTTTTAAGTACTTAACATATATGAGACAAGAGACACATATATAATTTTTAAACTATAACATTAAATAACAACTATAAATCTTTAAAAGCCTGAAATACTGTTCAACTATCGGTTTATTTAACTTCTGTGCTCTTGCTGGGTTCATTTTTTGTGGTTTCTTTTTGCGCATCGAGGGATTGCGATTTAAAAAGCTTGTTAACTAATGTGAGCTAGCTAACCTGTTGGATTCATTAAAGTTGCTTTTTATATCATATCTCTCACAAAAAAGGTAAGCCTGTTTTCTAATGAAGTTTGGTGTGAGAGGTACTCCGATGGTGGCAAGTCGTTTTATTCTTGCAGCAAAATCAGATTCGATTGTGATTTATTTATTTATCTGTGAAAACAGGTTTTCGTCCCAAACTTCTGTCCACGACTCTCCTCCTCTTTTTCTTTTACCCATAGAACTCAGTGGTGCCATTACAAATCCTAACCAAAAGAAGGAAATATATTAAACGCTTAGGTACATATAACTCGGTCAATAACGCCCACGAAGGGTAATATCGCCCAACGGTCATTGGAACAGGCGTTATTAGCCGAGCGGGCGTTATTGTCTTTTTTGTGTATTTTCACTAAATTATGAAACTTACCTAAAAATAATAGTGGCACATTAAGAATAGTCACTTACAACACTACGCAAAACATAAATATAATAAAAGAAATAATAGGAAATAATTAAAAACTTACAATTTCGGTGACGCAGTTTTTATAACAGCAACGTCCATGAGCGATACCCACAAAGCGCGGCGTGATATTGGCAAGATAACGGCTCGAGAAACTCACTTTTGGGCTAGACGCATTCCTATTGGTGTTAACTATGTGTACTAGCGCTGTGATGCTGCTCATTCGAATTAAAGTACGTTTTCTGGGTTTGGGCGTTATTTGGTAGTGGGCGTTAATTGCCATACCTACTATATTTACTGCATTGCGTAAAAGACAAAATTGTATTATTTGTTTCACTGCACCCTCATCATAATTAACTAAGAGTTTTCCATAATCATTTTTGTTAATGCACCATTATCAATAATTTATTAATTTATTTATTATTTTTTATTTATTAATAAGTAATTATTTACTACATTATATTTACTGCATAGCGTAAAAGACAAACTTGTATCATTTGTTTACACAGCACGCTCATCATAATTATATAACTAATAGTTTTCCGTAATCATTTTTGTTAAGGCACCATTATCATTAAACGAAACTTGTAAAGAATAGCTATTAAATCTACGATTACGATAATTATTCGACTAAACGATTACAGTACCTAAACAAAATATTTGGTTTTTCGTGAATTCAAGTAGGTTAAGGCACACTCGTTGCTACGCTGACTAAACATCCCACGTTATTACCAACTAGTAAAATGAATAACAAAGGCATTACAAACCAATAATTTCAGATCCGATTATTTTAAATCAAAGATTACCTATGTAAAACTTTAAAACCTATCTTATACTATTAAACGAGCAATTCTTGTATATATGTATATATAGAATTTGAATCTCGGAATCGGCTCCAACGATTTTCGTGAAATTCAGTATACAGGGGATTTCGGGGGCAAAAAATTGATCTAGCTAGGATTCATTTAAAAAAAATGTCGTTTTATCCCTGTTTTTAGGCAATGAAAAAATATCATTAGAATACGAAGCTTAATTTCTCTTATACTATTAAACGAGCAATTCTTGTATATATATATATTTTCTGAATCTCGGAATCGGCTCCAACGATTTTCGTGAAATTTAGTATGCAGGGGATTTCGGGGGCGAAAAATTGATCTAGCTAGGATTCATTTAAAAAAAATGTCGTTTTATCCCTGTTTTTAGGCAATGAAAAAATATCATTAGAATACGAAGCTTAATTTCACCATTGTCAACATAGCTGTAATAGCTTAATTAGGAAATCGGCATGTGTCGAATCGTCTTGACCCGGGTTCAAATCTCAGTCTGGATATTAATATTTTTTCTTTTTTTTTAATTTCACTCGTGATTTATTATTTAAATAAAATTAAAATATAAAAATACCGAGAAAAAAAAAGAAAAACAAAAAATAAAATGAAAATACCGAGCAAGGCTCGGTCACCCAGGTACTAAACCTAAAACACCGTGACCACATGAGGATTAAACTTCATAGCTGAGATAGGATACCAACAAGTATAAAAAAATATGTAATTATGTATACTTTTGGATGTTGTTATTAAATATATTATTATTTAACTGAAACATAATTAAAGGAGTTGCATTAACAACAAATACAATAACGGATGGGCAAGCCCACTAATACAGAGGCTTTGTTGTTAAAAGCACGCGGTATCAAGGAAATCTTGATATATATTAAGAAGAAATATAAATACTGTCCTATGTTATATCATTAATAGACTTCAGCCTTTGATTAAAAGATATTAAATTAATACTAAATCTTGATTAATTAGAAGTTTACTCACGGAAGAGGAAAAGGTAAGGCCCAATAACTACTAGTTTTACCAAAATACTTAAGAACTTAAAGTCCAGGTCTACTTACCTTCTACATATATACTAGTAGGTAAAGTGTTCATCATTTATTATTCATTGCTAAGACCCTAGCGGAGTTTATGCTTTATTCTTAAAAAAAAGAAAAAAAAGTATTACTAAATATTAATTACCTGAAGAAATTAAAACATAAAAAACAAAAGACTTTATTACTTTTATTTAAGTTCTTTTATCGTAATGCAAATATTTAAATATATACTTATATATTGTTGTTTTTAGTCTCGTGAACAAGACATTCGCAGTCAATGTCGAAATATCGAGCTCCGCAAAGCGAAAATAATAAACATGGTAAATATCCCGTTTTCGAATAATTTTCCTTATATATTAAAAATAATCATAATAATAATAATACTCTAAGAAAATAATAACATAAAATGTTGTTTAAACGAAGATATCATAGAACATACACTACAATAGCGAAATAAACAAGGCAATAAATGACCACAATATGTCTCAAGCTGTTAAAAGTTTATAGTTGGCCTGTGTTAAATTCAATAAAAGTGAAGAGTTTTTTCTATCACTATAGAAATGTAAGGTAAACAGGTTTAATATCATAAAACTATTTATTTAAACCTTAATAACTTTTCAAATTAGGGTAATATAAATGACATGTAATACAAATTCTAAACGCAGGTACAAAAAGTAAAGTGGTTAGTCATCGTATCCCATAAATGAACTCCACACACAAACTCGTATAGTAGGTAGAGCTACCTACCTAAATTTTGCTTTCTTATAAACTATAAAACTATTTTTGAACCTATTGTGACTTTTAAAATTGTGATAGTGTGAAAAATATTGTTTTCAGTATTTTTAGGTCGGTCTTAATAAATACGAGTAGGTATAATATACCTACTGTTATAGATGAAGTTATTAGAATTGATGAGTGTTATATCTACGTGTAGTACCTAGGTATACGAGATAGCATAATTATAAACTACTGGAAAACTAGCGTTTGCGCCGTAGCACAGTGGAGTATCATAGATCAGTTTTACCAAACACCTTACCAAACCTACCAACCTTAAAATGACGGGTCCTGGCTATTACTCTCACTTATAGAGTTTTCTCACTAATCCAGTTCTCACTTATCCAGGTTTGACTGTATATGAAAAAAATGTAATACAAGTCTGGGAACGGAAATCGATATTAATAGCGGTTTCCTATTTTTAATTTGATATTTTAAATCATTAAAATTACAGTATGTTTGGAACATAAAATGGTAAGTTTTGCACCAAATTTTGTAAAAAAAATTTTTTTTTGTATCAGATAAAAATATAAAAACAAAAACTTGGTTTTTTGAATTTTTCACATGAATTTTGTGGTTATGCGAAAAAAGTGTGAATGCAAAAGTTGTAGATCTTTTTAGTACCTACCTACAACTGTGCTATTGAACTTTTTTCAATAGGACTTGTAGCTTTTTCAAAGGCTAAAAGCCCAGGTCTAATTTATTATATC
Organism: Melitaea athalia; assembly: GCA_905220545.2. Classification (NCBI taxonomy): domain Eukaryota; kingdom Metazoa; phylum Arthropoda; class Insecta; order Lepidoptera; family Nymphalidae; genus Melitaea; species Melitaea athalia. The sequence continues at coordinate 19,250,742 of HG992191.1, read as the reverse complement.
TATATATATTATTATATAACTAGTTTTAAGAAATACGAAATGTATCGAAATAAAAACACATTTAAGGAAATATATATATACCATTTTAAAGGATTGTGACTTTTATTTATAAAAAAAAAAGAACCCGTGAACCCAGAACAACGGAACTTAATTGATGTGAATCTAATTACTTTATTTTAAAACAAAATTTGATAGTTCTATCTATAGGTAATATTTACGAAGTTATAGATTTTTATATGATGATAATATTTTAAATGATATTTTAAAAACATGATAAAAAAATGATATTAGTCCCGCTGAGTTTCTTTCGCCAGTTCTTCTCAGGTCAGAGGCTTTTTCTTTCCGAACTGGTAGTAGACTCATGACGTTCAGTAAGAAATTGTTATAATTTTATGCTGAATAAAATATTTTGAATTTGAATTGAATTTGAATTTGATCCGAAAACGACCCAAATATTCCACTGTGCGTAGGTTCACACGACGTACTCTATATCTGTAGGTACAACTCTAATTATTTATACGCCTACGAGACCCGAATACACACTAAACGGGTTCTTTATCAGCCTGAGGGATTATAATCTTAATGAACTAATTTTATTTTTAACACTTCTACAAGTTGTTATTTACATATCTATATAATATGTATAACTAAGAATCATTTTTGGCTAAAGATATATAACTGTCTAGAATATTAATCGGTACATAACTGTTTTTTGATATACATAAGTATGTACTTCACATACGGTCTCCTAGCTTCATAATAAACACATAACATACAAGTATATGGAGGATTTACATTCGGCTCATCTGCTCACTCAGTCGTGTTAACACAATCTTGAATATCTGGTACTTTAAATGAATATATTATCGTGCAAAATTATACATATTCCGTACCTACATTAATCTGCCAATACCTACATACTAGTAAACTGCTGCCTAGAGAAAAAAAAGTGCCAGCTTAATCCGATTCATGAAATTGACCCATATGTATTGAAATATATAAAGCAGTACACGATTATTGCATGTGGTAGGTATCGGAACTACAAAACTGGAGCGGTAAGCAGGGTCAGTGCGAACTGCGACAATATATTATATACCAGCACCTAATCGTTATTTAAGACGTATAGGAACAAGACACAATAAGTTGAAAAAATTATGCGACTTGTGAAATGATTAATGATAAATATAGCTATCATTATAGCTATCTAGAACCCAAATCTGGCAGACAACGAACATTATGTCTTAGTATTTCTAATAATAGTGTGGAACTAAACGGATGAAATAGAAATAAAATTGAAGTTAAATAGCAGTAATAAACTTGTTCAGAAATACCGATAGGTACAAGTGTGGAACAATAAATTCAGTGAAAAACAATAACTTGTAAATTAAATAATTTGAATTGTTATATTAGCTAAGGGTTTCTTCTCTAATTTCTAAGGTAACAAAAGCTTTCTTGTCCTGAGTCTATTGTCTGTTTGTTGACTTACCGCAACATTAACGTTCTTTTATGTAGGTATTTATTGCTCTATGTTTCTCGCCAACATTTAACGACATCTGTTTATTGCTTTATTGTTAGTGACGTTTAAATATTGTTTTACTGGCGTAAACTAGAGGTACAGTGACCAAAGAAACACTAATTTATTACTTATTATAACATTACAAGAGAGTTTGGGTGTCGGAGAACGCTACGAGTATAATATCTAAATAATTATAATGAGACCAGTGGTTACTAATTCATTTAATTTTTTGTACCAAAATAATTTAGCACATTCATTGCAATCAGAATAAATTATAAACAGATTTCTCATTTTCGTATACATAAAGTATACTACCATCTTATTTAATAATTTTTAACCGACTACCGATTTTGATAATTCTTTTATTTTTGGAAAGGAAATATCCCAAGTTTAGTACCATGATAAGGAAAACAGGATCTAACGATAGAATCCCAAAGAAATCGAGGAGAACCCTCGAAAATCGTAGTGACGACTAGTGCATTATTTTGTTAATTTTTTTCGTGTAAGTCGGTTTTTTCGTTTGCCAGTAAACACAATTATTTACGCCATGTATTATATTAACTTTAATTTCAATATTTAACCTCATAACATTTTTAAATATTTATAAAAAAGACAAACAATAAAAAACAAAAAAATGAATAGGTTTAGGTAGGATTATTGAATAAAACAATTAATTATAGTAAAGAAATTTTTGAATTAAATTTCTTTGTATGTAAAGAAAGTAAATGTTTATTAAATGTTACACGAAACTTTTATTACAGCGTCTATGTGTTCGTTTTTTGTGTTGTTTCGTTTTCGTCTATGTGTTGCATGTCGCGTGACGGTCAGCCGCGCGGTAAGATTGATCGATTTTTATACCCTTAATAGAATATTATTCCAAATTTTTTTTGTTAAATGTTTATAATGTGAAAAAAAGTTTCATAAAACCACACAGATTTTTTTCTTTTATTTTTTGCCTTAATTTTGTACAGCACGCCTACAAGGGTTCCGCTACCTGCCTGAGCGAGACCTACTGAAAGAAAGAAAAGGACGGAATGCGGTCTACATCTGTCCATTACTTGTTACTGTTTTTTCTGATGTTTTTGGATGTTTACAATAATTATTCATAGTTGGCGCAGGTAGAGTGTGGACAGGTTTTTTGGTCAGTAGGAGTCTGACATAACCCTCTGGTGCCCCCGCGCCGGAGGGTATCCATGATGGATTTTCCCCGCGCAAAAAAAAAAGGTAGAGCGTGGACACGTGACTTTTAGTTTTACGACGCTTTTAACCGCAAGAAGTCCTTATTAACAATGAAACATAATTATATGGACAACGTCGATGTCGTGATAGTTAAATGAAGGAACAAATATTGTTTTATTATGTTTGCAAATGTTTATTGCTCTTTTGTCGCCAGACATTTTTCATAAACAATATCGTAACAACTGTTGCAGAAGGAGCAAATTCGTCATCTGCGGATAATGCCCATAAAATGACTTGTAGTTACATAAATAATAATAACTCAATATGTTATTATTATGTTTAATACTGTCAAAAGCAAATTGAAGCACTGAATCTATTCCTCAAACATTTTGCCGACTTTCTCAAACTCTATTATGTATATAAAATAAATAATCCTATCATTGAACCTGTAATTTGTCGGATTACAAGGTAGGTACTCTTTTGAAAAAATTCCGGACTAAAGGGGTCTTAGGCAGTACTCTATAATCCGAGAAATTCGATAATCCGACACTGCCCTGCAAAACGTTTGTCGGATTACCGGGGGTCCACTGTATTGTAATAACAATAAGGTTTCCCTAATGTTGTCTGTGTGAGAGCGAGACATCCTGGCGCAGGTGAGAGATAAGACTGTCACGACAACGGTCTCTTTTATGTATTTTGTTATGAATGAGTCACTTTTTGCTCCTCGCTCATTATTGTACGAATTAGGCAATGGGCTTTAGAATAGCCGTATAACTATATTGAAGTCCTGTCATTAGTTGCTCATTCGTAAGCTTATTCTCGGTGTGAATAGTTCATTATTCCATTCGTTAGTAAATATGGGTTTCGTCGGAATTTGTTCTTCGTCAGCGGACCCAGTTGGAGAAAACGATAACTCTCAAGAAAACAATATGATGCAAAAAGGTATGTTCCGTATCAATTATGTAGGATTTTTTGAAGTGAAACTTCTTTAGAATCGTTGTGATTTCAAACCGGGTGCAACGGCAAAAAGACGGGTAAGGACGAGCCGCGCTGCAAGCCGCTAATTTTAAATTAGTTTTTTTTTAATTAGTTTGCCATAGAAGTTTTACTTCTATCGTGTGTGAATCGCACACACATTTTTTTTTCACTTTATTTACTTTATCTAATAGGTAATGTAAATTCTTGTACAGATTTAGGAGTGGTTCTCATTGATTTAGGTTTTTTAATTTTATATCGCATTAATTTATTTTTTTAAAGAGGACATTCTCAATTCGATTTTTTTTTAAATCTTGGTGCTTTGCTAATGTAAAAATAAATTGTTTTGTGTTCATATTTAAGATTAATTGTTTGATAATGGACATTGAAGCTTATCATTATTGTAGATTATTTTACTTTTACTTAATTACCTATATTACTTGTTTCAGATATCGGATCAATTTACGTGTTTGATGATGGGGAGACGGCGCCATCTCCCGTTGACTTTGTTACAATCGGTAAGTAATAGGTACCTACATATTTGACATAATCTTTTTAAACAACTTCTAAAGAAGGAGGAAGCTCTCAATTAGATTGTATTTGTTTTATATAATTGTGACTCGATGGGAAGATTTCGATGAATTTTTTAATCTATAGACGGTGTATGTTATGCGGCTCCATTTAAATTTAATTGAGATCTGACAAGTACTTTTCCAATATTCATTTCTACTAATGTGTATTTACTTGACTATTTTTTCGTCGACCTACGTTGTATACCGCATAACTTTCTACTGGGTTAACCGATTTTAATGATTTTTACATTAATCGAAAGCTCATGCTTTTCATGGTGGTTCCTTTTAGGTAAATTAGATCGAGATCTTATCATCTGATGACTACTTTTTGAGTAATCTTTGATAGCGCGCATTTACTTGACTTTTTTTTTTCGTGTACTTAAGTTGTACCTACCTATTACTTGTCGATGTAATTGAAGTGGGTTTTTACGTTATAATAATACCACATAAGTTTTTACTGGGTGCACCGATTTTGATGTTTTTTGTTTTAATTGAAATCTGACGCTTGTCTTGTTGATCGTAGACATTGAAGTAATAGACATTGAAGCTTATCATTATTTTGGATTATTTTTATTTTACTTAATAATATTACTTGTGACAGACATCGGATCAAATGACGTGTTTGATGAAGGGGAGACGGTGCCTTCTCCCGTTGACTTCGTAACAATCGGTAAGAAATATTTATTTCTAGCTGATCCGACGATCATTATCTTTTCTTACAAACTGTTACACGCGTTCAGTTGAAATAATTGTCAAGTACCTTCTCTGAAATTTTCAAGTTTTCTCAGAAATTTTGTTAATTTTTAATTTCATAAGAAACCTTTACAATACTTATATTAGAAAACTGTATTTACCATAAAAAACCGTATCAATACACTGACAGTCTATCTATTCTTTCTAGAGTCCGGCGCTTAGCAACATAGTAGGTACCTACCACAGAAATAGTTGGGGTATTACTATTTCTGTGGTACCTACATATAGTTAGTTCAAGTCATCTTTGCGCGCGGCTCTATGTGTGCGTGCGCTTGTAATTATACAACTTTAATTTGTGTAGCAGACGGTCAGGGACAGTGCGACGGTCGCGTCACTACGGCGACCGTCGCACCCACACATATACCCGCGCGCAAAGATGAGTTGAACTTAGTATAATTATGTAGCGAGTAATTTTTAGGGTTCCGTACCCAAAGGGTAAAAAAATCGGCCAAGTGCGAGTCGGACTCGCGCAGAAGGGTTCCGTACCATTGACTAGGTACATTGATTGTAATAACGGGCAAAAAGTGGCTAAAAATCACTTTTATTGTATGAGAGCAAAAATAGGCAAAAATGACGTTTTTTGTATGGGAGCCCCCCTTAAATATTAATTTTATTTTAATGTTATTATTTATTATTAAAGTAAAAATACAATTAAGTATTTTGTGAATATTTCAAGTGCCTACCTGTTGCCATTATTGATATCGAGCAAAAAAGGGCAAGAAAATCGCGTTTGTTGTAGGTATGGGACACCCCTTAAATATCTATTTTATTTTGTTTTTAGTATTTGTTGTTATAGCGGCAACAGAAATACATAATTTGTGAAAATTTCAACTCTCTAGCTATAGCCGTTCTTGAGATACAGCCTGGTGACAGACACACGGACGGACGGACGGACGGACGGACGGACGGACGGACGGACAGCGAAGTCTTAGTAATAGGGTCCCGTTTTTACCCTTTGGGTACGGAACCCTAAAAACGGAACCCTATTACTAAGACTTCGCTGTCAGTTGAAATTTTCACAGATTATGTATTTCTGTTGCCGCTATAACAACAAATACTAAAAATAAAATAAAATAAATATTTAAGGGGGGCTCCCATACAAAAAACGCAATTTTTTACCTATTGTTGCTCGATATTTATATAATACATATATTTAAATATATATTACCTAGTCAATGGTACGGAACCCTTCGTGCGCGAGTCCGACTTGCACTTGGCCGGTTTTATTTATTTACCTAGTTACTCTTGTTATTTAAATAGAATATTCTTAAAAATAGCTTAGGTACTTATTGTTATTTTTATTTTTAATTACAGAAGTAGAAACAGAGGTTCCTGAGACACCTGAAGCTCAGGTCCTCTGTTATTCTCCAGTGACCAGCCCCTTGCAATGCGAAACGCCGCGGAAACGGCGTTTCCGTACAAAGGCAAAGATGAAACCGAGGAAAATTGATTTCGATAAAAAAGAAGAATATCAATAATATCATCGCTTCAGCCTATCGCAGTCCACTGCTGGACATAGGCCTACACAATTTCGCGTCAAAAATGACGTGAACTCATGTGTGTTGCCCATAGTCACCACACTGAGCAGGCGGGTTGGTGACCGCAGGGCTGGCGCCGTCGCACCGAAGACGCTGCTGCCCGACTTCTGCCTAAGTATTTCAAAGCCAGCTGTTGGATACCCCGGAAAGGGAGGGGGTGGCTATATTCTTTACTGCCGTAACCATACAGCAGATTAATAATATAAGATACATATATTATTGAAATGAATATATTAATTATATTCATCTTTTTTTGTCAAATCAAGTTAAAGTCAAGTAGCTTTATGTTAATCACACAACATTCTGTTAATAATCGCACGATATTCCATGAGTTAAATACGTCAGGGCCAAGGTTGACATAGATTTAAACAGTTCTTCAGCTGTGTGGTCAAGGGAACCTTCAAAAAGTGTAGGTAAACGCTGATACAAAAACGAATGTTGCAAATCTGTTCTAAAATTGTTGTTATAATAGGTACCTACATTATTTTCTATTGTAGTTAAATTATAATGATTAATGAAATTATTAGTAAGATGTTTAATGTATTAAAATAAGAAATGTCTTTTTATTTCGCGGTGTAAGAGTCAGATAAACGTATCTACATTTTCTCAATTTTACAGGAAAGCAAAAATACTGTGAAAATTCGGCTCTTTAAACTTTACCAGCTTTTTAATACAGATAAAATACTAGTATGGAAAAAAAATGTTTTCTATGTATTGCCATACTCTTAGAGCTTTTAAAAAAATAGAAATTATTTATTTATATGTTCTTACGCAGACGTAATATATATATTTTTAAAATTTGGTTGACATACGTTAGTGTGACCCTTAATTATTTTCAAACTTAAGTTGTTATCAAACTTAATCAAACAAAATAGTACTGCCACATAAACGTAAATCGTAATACATCGTTTTGGCCATTGATTTGTATTATTTAACTAACAAAAATGTTTGTGCCAATAAAACGTAAATACACAAACGTTACACTGGCTCTTTAAACTAAGCATCAAAACAAAATTTTGTAACGACCAAAACAACGTATAAGCTTTTACGTTCTTCTGGTTTTTATAATATTGCCAAACAAACTATATTCTAAGAATAAAAATATTGTTTTTAGAAATACGTTCATTATAGCTCTAAAGAGGTAGGAAGATAATTAGAACTATTTAAACGGTATTCATAATACGTTTTTCTGGTTCAATTGAAAATGATTCTTAAGCTAATTCGTTTTTTTGAAATTTGATAAATATTGACTTTACCGTTACGTCGTTTTGGCAATTCATAAAGGACTATATTGTGAACCGTTTTACGAAAAAAAACTTTTTTTGATTTTTTTGTAGATACGTTCATCTGGTTCTTATACCGCGATTTATAACACTAAAATACTGTTACTGATTATAAAATATACTTATAAGAACTAATTTCGCACGAAATGTAAGTAGGTAGGTATTTATTAATAGAAGTTGTTATAAGTAAGTACCTACAACAAGTTATTTCTAAACTGTGATATTTCATTTGATCTTTCATTAACCAAATTTAATTGCCTTATTAAAAATATATTAGCTAACGGTAATGTTAATTGAAATTAAAAAATATAGATAATTATAGCTATAATATTATAATCATTTTTAATTTAAATTTTAGTTAATAATCTAAAGTTATTATTGATCAATACAATTTGTAATTTATTAGGTATTATTAATTTTATTGCAATCGGTAAATTGAAAGATTTTCACACTCTCTGTAATCTCACTAATGAATTTGAGTTTGCTTGGTTTCGTAAAGCGCATCTACTCCTGTAGACCTCCTACTCCTGTAGTCCTACTTATTATGTGTTAAAAATCTTTGGAAACTGTTCTGGTGATGATTTTCTAAATATATATGTGCTATTTATAAAAAAATATTATAAACTCCATACAAAAAAAAATATTATATAGATACTTTCCATTAAAATAAATAAATAAAATAAAATAACTTTAATTGTAAAACTAAATCCTTGTTTTATTTATCGAATATTTCGTCGCAAGGAGGTAAAATAGGTACTGAAATAATTAAAAGCATCCCCGGGGGGTGAACAACCGTTCAAAAGCATTTTAAAATATATATTGGTAGGTATATAATTCTTGATAAATTATACTACCAGCTTTATATATGTATACCTACATATCTATACTAATATAATAAAGCTGAAGAGTTTGTTTGTTTGTTTGTTTGTTTGAACGCGCTAATCTCAGGATCTACTGGTCCGATTTTAAAAATTCTTTCAGTGTTCGATAGCCCATTTATCGAGGAAGGCTATAGGCATATCATTACGCTAAGACTAATAGGAGCGGAGCCCACGCCGACGAAGTCGCGCGCAGAAGCTAGTAAGTACATAATATATGTATGAATAAATTAAATGTGCTAACATTTCACTTACCATTAAGTCCATATTTGTTATTTCAATTAATAAAATCTACAGACAGAGTAGAAGCTATCATTTAGTTAAGTCTACTAAAATCTAGGCATTAATAGCTTCAATACAGAATTACAAATCGTACTTCCAGATATTAAGTTTACATTATAATTATTGCAGTTTAAAAATTAAAACTTTTCAAGTGAAAAAATTCCTCGTTAATCTTCAAGTTAGTAGATACTTATTTGATACAAAAATATAAGTTTTTAACAACATACAATTTTTAATGTAACGTCGGGGCAAATGATGTACCTACCTACCGATGCATTCTTACATCTTCATACATTATTTGTGTTTTACCCATTAAATTTACTGCAAAATTCAAATTAAACAAAAACTTTCGTAATTGAAAATTTAGATCAAAACACTACTATAAATGTAATTAAGGTCTTTATAAATCTTGTTTAGTTGTTTCAGTACGAATAGATTGACAATTTCATATTGAACTTCAAAATACATAGGTACATAGTTAAATATTTCTTTCTTACTGACACATATAATAACTATAAACAATAATTAAAATACCCATTACCTATACCTACTAAAACGAGTAGTTCGTTCGCTTGCACCGCATCTATCTCTCTTCCACTCGATTGTCCTATGCGTCCGAGGAGATGTTTTGTTATGACGTTGTCACGTTAAACTATCATCGTCCGTAAACCAACTTTACAGACAACCAAATTTTTTGCTAATCTTATTGTTAGTTGAAATCGTAATATCTTTGACTTCCTGTTCACAGAATGTCGCCTAAGTTACTCTTGGGCGTGTGACGATTTCCTCGCTATCCCTTAGGGAACTGCGTAATTCTACGGGATGAAAGTCTATGTCCGTTCTGGCCCACTAAGCTGTGTGCATGTAAAATTTCATGGCGATCGGTCAAGTCGTTGAGACATGAAAATGGATCAAACAAACAAACTCACTTTCACATTTATAAATAAGTAGGTACCTACTTATTAGTACCTACAGATTTATGTAATTTTAACCTACTTCCAAAAAGGAGGAGGTTCTCAATTAGATTGTATTTTTTTATCTGTTACCTTTGAACTTTTGTCTGGATGCACCGATTTCGAAGATTTTTGTTTTAATTCAAAGGTGGTAGGTAGGTATGTTTAATGTGGTTAAATTAAAATTTCATTGCTAACTAACAAGTACCAACTTTTTGAGTTATATCTAATGATTTAGAATTTGCTTATCTATTTTTTCGTCGACCTACGTTGTAAATTATACCGCATAACTTTTCACTGGGTTTACCGATTTCGATGATTCTGACTCTTTCACGCAAAAACTACTGGGAAGATTTTAATGAAACTTTGTACGTAGATATTTGAAAATCTGGAATAGCATATAGGTTAATTTTTATCCCGATGTTGCCTCGGGATCTTGTTTTTATGTGAGAGAAACCGCGTAGTGCAGATAGATCCATAATAATATTATAAATGCGAAAGTAATTGTGTCTGTCTGTCTGTCGCGCTTTCACGCCAAAAATATTGAACCGATTGAAATTAAGTTTGGTACACAGACATAGGGTGCTTTTAAATGCGAAAAAGGGGTGTAAGGGTGTAAAAGGTGGGGATGAAAAGTTGTATGAAAGTAACGTCAATTTTAGACCTAGAAGCTTGAAACTTATTTTTTAGGCTTTTGATTCGGTAGAAATAAATAAGACATTCAAATTTTGTAAAAGTTTTACCCTCAAGGATATAAAATAACAATAGGGAATAGAGGTTGAATGGAAGTTTGTATGGAAATATGTGTTTATGTGAATGTTTTATAAGTTTGCGACAAGAGATAAAATATTAGAGCTATTCTGATGTCCAAAATCAACCAAAAGATATATACCTAGACAAAAAATGCTGTCCAATGTCACTATTCCACGCGAACGAAGTCGTGAGCACAGCTAGTATAATTATATTCGCTTGTTACTCGTCTCTGTTCTTTTATCTTCGCAACAGACGGAGAGTGGTGACAGACATTTTTTTCTCGGACATGCAAATTGCGACAAAACGTAAGTACAATGAACTTAATAATAATAAACTTTCAAACGGTATTGGTACGGTATGGTGTTTGTACAGGCTCGTCTCTATTGATTTCATTGTTTTATTTTAAACTTTATTGTACACCACAAATATATAACAAACAAAGCATAAATATAAGTACAGACAGTGAAGTACAATGGGCGGACTTATGGCTAATTAGCCATTTCTTCCAGATTACTTCAAAACACAAAACAATATACTTACCTAGTGAAAGCTTTCAGCGAATTTCAACGTCATAGTGCCTTAAATAGTATTAAGTTTTACAATTGTGCTTTTGTCTCAAATAATAAGTTCGTGTTAAACTGTCTGGGTACGGGCTGTTTCATAAAAAAACTAATTTGCTGTGCCATGAAATCGACGTTACTCTGGTTCTTTTTTGTTGCAGTGCTGAATGCTGTTTTATTATTATTTTGGATATGATTATGATTATGATTGATATTATTTGAATATACATGTACCTTTTTTAAATATTTATAACACACACGCGGTCGTCTGTTGGTAAGCAACTTAATAAGTAGGTACTTGTGTAATACATAGCGTCCTGTGATTAAAAAAAAATTATTATTTCTTACAGAAAATCTTAACATTAAAATCTAAATATTAAAATCTTATTATTATTTCTTACAGAAAATGCTAGTTTACAAGTAGGTATAGTTATATGTATTGGTCGAGAATCGAGATCTTTCCCCTTTCTTGCCTATTCTCCTAACTTCTTGAATATCCCTGCGGTCTAGTTCTTGAGAGAAATGTTCTTTGATAAAGCTCAATATGAGGCTTTCTAGGTTAGAATATGATGTTTCTATTTATTTTATTCCGAAAAAGATGATGTTGTTTCTCCTTGCCTGTTTTTCTAGAAAATACCTATAGGTAGTTGTTTTTCTTGGTTTTCACATTTTCCCCTTAGATGGTCGTATTTTCGTTGAATATATAGTTAAAACTTATCTTCCAATATGCAGTTTTTATTTTGCGTAACTTTTTCTGTCACTTTCTCTCCACTTTTTTCTATTGCGGTTTTCTGTTCATCTAAGTGTCTTCGAATTTTTCGAAGCTTTGCATAATTTCCTCCATTGCTTATACTTTCCAGATCTATACTAATATATAAAGCTGAAGAGTTTGTTTGTTTGGTTGTTTGTTTGTTTGTTTGTTTGTTTGAACGCGGTAATCTCTGGAACTACTGGGCCGATTTGAAAAATTATTTTAGTGTTAGATAGCCCATTTATTGAGGAAGGCTATAGGCTATGTGTCATCACGCTAAAACCAATAGGAGCGGAGTCCACGCCGACGAAGTCGCGCGCAGAAGCTAGTTATTTTATAAATTGTATAACAATACTGAAGTGATTTTTATGTTACTACTGGCGCCCTCTTGTGTTCCTGTTCCGACTTGCTAAGATAGCTAGTTCTTTGACGGGTCGATCGTAGATCGAAGATGGTTCGGACTTGTGTTTGTAATACGGGTAGCTTTCCACAGATGTCGCTACTGTTTTTGTGCAGCTCTCGCTCACTTATTATAAATAAAAAGTGGGGTAATTTATTTATTGAAACAAGTTATTAAAAAATTTTATTTTTCAAAAAACAACTGACACGATTATGAAAGCTTTACTTCAGTTTTAGTTAGTCACAGTAAGTTGAACAAAAAATGCGATTTGTGAAATGATCAGTGTTAAATATAGCTATCAATACCCATAGCTATCTAGAACGCAAATCTGGCAGACAACGAACATTAGGTCTTAGTATTTCTCTAGACGTTTATCAAAACAAAATTTAAATAATAGTGTGAAACTAAACGGATAAAATAGAAATAAAATAGAAGTTAAAAAGAAGAAATAAACTTATTCAGAAAATAACGAAATCAGGTACAATTGTAGAACAATAAATTCAGTGATAAACAATAGCTTCTAAATTGAATAATTTGCATTGTGATATTCGCAAAGGGTTTCTTCGTAATTAACGGGACGTTGCCTCTCAAAGAGCTTTACTTTCTAACGCAACAAAAGCTTCCTTGTTCTGAGTCTATTGTCTCTTTGATGACTTGCCAAAACAATAACGTTCTATGATGTATTTATTGTTTTATGTTGCTCGCATAAAATTAACATAGGTAGGTACAAGAAACATAACATTATATTAAGAAAGTTCGAGTGTCGGAAAACACTAGGTAGGTATAAGAACAAAACAATTATATACAATTATTTTATTTTTAAAGTAAAACTTCTTTAGAATCGTTGTGATTTAAAACCGGATGCAACGGAAAAACGACAGAGAGAAATAATTTTAAATTACTTTGATAAAGAAGTTTCACTTCTGACACGTGTACTTTGTATGCAAGCAATTTTTTTTAATAAATAATTTAACACATTCATTGCAAGCAGAATTTTCATTATGATCATTAACCCTTAAGTAACATCCTTATTTTTGGTAACATTAATAACATTCCAGGGTGAAAAACGACCCCAAACGGAAATAAAAAATGAGGATACCTAAAGATAAAATTTAGATAAAATTAAGATAAAATTTGTAGCTTTTATGTGTAAAGGAAATTATTAATTTACATTTTTATATAAAGGTATATATATATCTATTATCGTCATAGCTTGCATTATTATCATCGTTACTTTCGAGTTCTAATTCCGTGTTAGAATCGTGATAACTGTGTTCTGAGGGTAGATCTTCAAAATCACGTTGGAAATTCGCAATCTTTTCGGATCTTGCTCTTCTTGACTCTCAATACTCTCCAACAATCTGGCAAGTTGTTCGTCACTAAGATTTTTATTCATTTCGTACTAGTTCTGAAAAAGAAACAACGATTAAACATAGTATATATATGATGACAAAAAAGAATACGTAACTAAAACCTTGGGGTAAAACATTACCCCACGTAGATACCTGTGTTCGCTAGAAAAAAAATTATTTAAGTTTTTGTGCGCTTGGGGTAAAAAATTACCCCAGGATGTTACTAAAGGGTTAACCGACTTCAATAAAGGAGGAGGTTCTCAATTATATATAGGTATACTTTATTTCATATGTGACATACATTACGAAGCGATTTGGAATATATTTTTCTCTCAATTGATAAAAATCGTGGTGATTTTGCCCCCCTTTCGTATGCCACTCGGAGCCATGGCCCTACTGGCACCCCCACTAAAAGTATGAAATTGTCGTTCTCTCACATTATTGGTCGGAACTAACTCAGATAAAGCGACAACACAAAGCGATGCTGACACAAGCCCCGCCCGTTCATCTGCTGTACAAACAAGTGCAGCGTCAATCGACTCGCACGCGAGAGATTACGTTGCACCGCTACAATAACGTAACAAAAAATATAAGTTTTTTTCTTCTGATAGGATGTTGGCAAGGCAGCGACATTTTGGGGCGTTGCAAAGGCGTACCCTAGCCGGCAAAAAACGTCCGTAACGTTAAAAAAACGTAAGATTTTTATGTAGGTACCATCGTGGACTTTTTCGTAGACCTATTTAAGATGTAGGTACAATAATGTAGTATATAATTTTGATCTATCTCTTAGGGTTCAGCCAGCGTTTGCAATGTAAGAGTAAAAATGTGTTTATTTACGACTTCAGATTAAAAAGTATTAAAATGATAAAGCTAATGAAACTGGTGGTGCCATCTATTGGTGATGTTGTAGAGTATTATTTATAGTTCAATATTATTTCTAATCTGTTGACTTGATTGATTGCATATTGTATGTCACATAACTGTTTCCGTTTATTCAAATATTGTTCTCTGTTTGCCACCATTGTGTTAAGTCATTGTGCCTACTCATTGTATATATTATAATTTAATAGAAACCTCTAAAATTATTAGTGTTTCTCTACTATATTATGCATTTGTTATATCTACCTACATATAAACCTTGAATCACTCTATCTATTAAAAAAACCGTATCAAAAGCCGCTAAGACTATCCTACTAAACTTACTTACCTAACTTTAAATTGTTATTCCACCGAGATACAGCCAGCGGACATTAATTTTCATTCATAGTAGCATATAAACTATCACCACGTAAATTTTTAATTGAGAGGAAATCAATGAAAATACTTATCTATGTATAATTTTTTTTCAAGCAGCCAGCTGACCTCTAATCCACCATGTTATGGTAACCTGACTTTATTTTTCCTTCAAGACATTAGGTAAAATATAATCCGACAAATTTTAAAGTGAGAGGAAATAACTAAAAAAAAAACTTTTTTTCTCCATGCGTGGGAGGCTTCCACTGCCCGCCCCCATCCACGGAGTCGCAGCCGACGGTCTCGAATATTCATTATATAATTCCCTAATACATTTTACTATGTTTCGATTGGGAGGAAATAATTGACCAAATTTGTACCTGGCTCCTGGACTCATAAACTATTAATATTTAGGGAATTTCAAATACATATTTTTGAGAATTAAAAAAGAGTAAATTTCCAATACCTACAAAAGTTCAGATTCCCGGAATTCTATCTCCTTTATTTCTGAAAATAGGTCTTCGCGCGGCCGCTGAGACATGCGCTCCCCGCCGCAAACCGAATGCGTCCAAAAAATATTTTTTTTTTTTTTTAGTATTAAAAGTGAATTGAAATTTTTAAGTAATATAGTTAAATATAGTTTTTTAAACACTTCAATGAATAAATTTCCGTTGGGGAAAAAGTATACATTTAAGTCCATTTTTCCCGACCTCCGTCTTCATTGCAGATAATAAAAAATGTTTACATAATCGCTCTATAAATTTTTCGCTTCTTGGATCCTTTCTCACAAATATAGGTACCTACTTAATAGGATCACGTTGCTAAAGATTAAAAAAATTCCGTATTTTTTGTAAGTATAATAATTGATTTTAAGTAAAAAAAAAAAAATAAGTGCAATTAATTAAAAAAATATCTACTTTGAAAAATCGTTGAACTTAAATTTGTAATTTCTAATATAATGTTTAAATCTTCTGTGTGGAGTAGTGTGGACACAATAGACGCTTGTTAACAGTGAGCCGAACTATTTATTTATTTCCTCAAACCATAGCCCTTAACGTTATTCATTAAACAAAAAACCCGTGGTTTTATGAAACTACGGTAAAAGTGAAACGTTTTTTCACATTATAGATATTTAACTAAAAATTTTCACTAAGGGTACCTACCTATAAAAATCGCTTTATCAATCTTCCTGCGCGGCCGACCGTCGCGCGACATGCAACACACAGACGAAAAAGTTTAAGACGAAGTAATAAAAATTTCACTTAAAAATTTTTTTTAAAAGTGACGTTAAAGTCAATTATATTGTTACTTTTATACGTAAATAAGTTTATGAAGAGTACGGATTAAATAGTCGTCGTCCTCTCACGTTATTGGTCGGAACTAACGCACATAAAGCGACAGCCGACAACACAAAGCGATGCTGACGCAAGCCCCGCCCGTTCATTTGCTGTACAAACAAGTGCGGCGGCAGTCGACTCGCACGCGAGGGATTCCGTTACACCGCTACAATAACGTAACAAAAAATACAAGTTTGTTTTTTCAGATGAGATGGCGGGGCAGCGCAGCGGCGACATTTATTTATAAATGTTTCAAAAATATTTGCTATTGGAGAAGATAAATAATCGACTACAAAAGCGTTGCAAAATTATTTTTAAACTAAACATGAATGTGACAATCTAATAAATAGTAAAGTTTAATTATCTGAATACGAGTATGTTGCACTGTAAACTTTACTCCTAGATTGGGTACTGTCATTATTATTGTTATATTTTTATAAGGTCAGATAACTGTCAAAGGTTAATTATAAAATAATTTTGGTTGCTCGCAAACGAAAAAAAACCGACTTCAATTACATCGACAAGTAATACAACGCAGGTAGAGACGAACAAATAGTCGAGTAAAAACGCATTATTAGATATAACTCGAAAAGTACTTCTTAGATCTCAAATAAATTTAAATGGGACCAAATGACACGCGCTACCTTTCAATAAAAATAAAAATCATCGAAATCGGTCCACCCATTCAAAAGATCTGAGGTAACGTACCTACATAAAAAAATACAGTCGAATTGAGAACCTCCTCCTTTTTTGGAAATCGGCTAAAAAGTGTGTGTCAGCTCCGATGCACGACTGGCGTTTACTCCTTCAGATCGACTGTATAAATAGGCACAAAAAGGCTTCCTAGTCTAAGGAAAAGATTGATACCATATCAAATGCTATATAAACGAATAACGCGAACGCGTAACGTATTCTAATAACGCCATCTTAGATAGATAGATATCTAAGATGGCGTTATTAGAAAATGTCGTTACGCCATCACTCGGAACCCTATTGGTTCCGATAGATGGCGTAACGAGGAACGTAACGAGGTAATTCGTTTAGTAGATTTTTTTCATACCGGGGCCTTATATGAAAATCGATTCGTAAGGAGTAACTAAACTCCAATAACCTCCAAAAAATACTGTTATGAAATTTAAAACAGACGGACAAACCGTAAATATTAAGAGCTAATTTCGGTGAAAGCGAAGTAATGAGCCCGTTTAAAAGAATAAAACAATACCTACATTCAAATTGAAATATTAGCATTGTGATATTCGATCATATTCGCGAAGGGTTTCCTTGGAACAAACGGAACGTTGTCTCTGAAAGAGTTCCTATATTTCAATGTAACAAAAGAAATGTAAAAAAAAGTATTCTTCCTGATCTACGTTTAATCTATTTTCTTTGGTTGTCCGTTTGATGACTTGCTAAAATAGTAACGTTTTCGACTCATTGTTTTAAGAGGGCGCATAACGCGAGCAAAAAAATCAGATTTCATCCGCGCGCCCGTGAGTAATTGATGAAACAAAATATACACAAAGTCTCGTGTCAGAGTGCGATAGACGATATAGTTTTGAGCGCATTACGAATGTAAAAAACGACAAATATCTTATTTTATATATAATTCCGAAACTAAAAGTAATTACATTAAATGCCTAGGCATAGCCTTTACTCATATTTAAATGTAATTAATTATCAAATTTTTGTCTTAATGGTCATAACCATATCGAGTATAAAAAGAAAAAATATAAAAATTAGAGGTTCCTTCGTGATTATATTTTATCGAGGAAATTTCCTTATTTTATGTTTTGGATATGGGTTGCAAATATCATGTAGTTTGTCATATATTTTTATTTTAAGATTTGGTCTGGAATTTTTCATGTCAAAACAAATAGAAGATTGGTAATTTTGCATTATGCACGCTCTTAAATAACTGCGTCAATTG
Organism: Melitaea athalia; assembly: GCA_905220545.2. NCBI lineage: Eukaryota > Metazoa > Arthropoda > Insecta > Lepidoptera > Nymphalidae > Melitaea > Melitaea athalia. The sequence continues at coordinate 19,232,500 of HG992191.1, read as the reverse complement.
AAGGGAATTTCTCAAAAACCGTAACAGGTTAAGTCTTTGTTAATATAAATGGTTTTTAACTAGAACTAATTTGTAATTACTGTAATTTCAACATTTGCTTGTTTACACAGTAGGTAATAGTCACAATACGGTATCTACCTGAGTAACGATTGTTCGAGTAAAATTCTTCTGCATAACTACTAGCTGACTCGAACCCACTTCGCTCGGTGTTAAAGTTTTGTAGATTTCGAGTTTCTATATTTTTTACTGTAGATTCCGTCCAGAAACAAAATAAATCAGAATAAAGTTCATGCCCCCTTATCGTTTCCGCTATGCGTAAAGTGATTACAAATTAATATATCTATTTATAATCATTATAGGTTTATTCAAAAGTTGTTTTCATACTTGCTTGAAAAAAGAGATTTTTTTATTTAAATTATTTTTGTAAATAATGTTTACAGCTTAAAATTTCATTTCATTTTTTTTTTCAAATTAAACAATTTATTTTTCATACGAACTAAACTCCTTTTATACCTTAGACACTATATTTCATGTACCTAAGCCCTTGGTCGAAATATATGAGTCCTCTTTAAATGTACTCTAAAAAAAATGATCGTTTGCAAGTCGTGTTTGACAGAACGAAGCTAACGAGCTCGTTACTACACAGTAGGTACCTACCTATTACATAGGTACTAATAGCTCCCGTCCCTAAAACACTCAAATACTTTTTAAACCACTATAATTTTCTAGTTCATTATTGATTAGATAAATGCTGACGTCATAACAAGATTAGGCGTAGGTATCTATGCGTTATAAAATAAAAGCTACAATTTATTGAAAAAAATGGTTTAATATGATTCTTTTCACTAACTGTTTTAAAAACAACAAATAAATAAATAACAAGATCTCATAAATAATAAGATCGTCGGATGATAACATTTTCATTTGTTATCATCCGACGATCCTTATATTCTGCGATACACATTTTTTGATCGACACTCTGGTACGGTAATCGTTTGTTGTCATATAACTTGCTTTGTGACATTCGCAAAGGATTTCCTCGCAACTAACGGGATGTTGTGTCTGAAAGAGCTCTACTTACCTTACAACACAATCGTTCGTCTTCCTGACTATTGTCTGTCACATGACTTGATATAATGATAACGCTCTCTGATACCTTGTTACATGTTTTATATTACTCGCATAAAATTAAAACCGTCTCTCTCAAAGTGTCGTTGTTTATATTTATTGTAGCTTCTACCATACTTCTGATTGACATCTTTGTGAATATTAAAATCATTTAAAATGTGAAATTTAATAATATTTGTAGAAAAGCACAATACTCCCGTGCTTCAACTCTTCTCTATTATCTGAATTTTTTTTTAAACAACTTCGTAACCATGTCGTCATAAGGGACAAGTTTGACATCTGCGGACAATGCCCACTATTAGCGGATTATAATACGCAAAAAGAGCAGGTACTGCCTCGTGCGGGGGACAAGTAAGGAGAAGGAGCGAACTGGGTGTAACAATAAAATATAATTATTTATATATATATTTTTTTATTAAATCTTGTTAGAGTAGACGTATTTTTAAAACGATTAATCATAAAATCTTAGTGACGTACACATTATAAAACTTACTTCAATATTAGGTATCTAGGTGGTAGTATAGTAGGTAGGGATCCCTAGTACAAATTTTTCATCTGATTAGTATCAAGCTAATTTTCCGGGAGTAGCTTCATTTTGATGAGACGAACAAAAAATTCCTCTTCGAAAACTCTCGATTGTGGTAGATAATAGAGTTAGCAGGAGATAGAGCAGCAGTGAGCGTAGGACCGGGATAACGTACCACGCAATTTGGAGGACAATATTGCCATCAAATTATATAAATATTAATTAACTAAAAGAAAAAAAAATCAGCTGGTTAGTAATAATTTTGATGACCTCGTAAGGTCATCAAAAATTGATTTTTTTTCTGATGAATGATTGGCAATATTGTGAATGAAGAAATTTTTCATAAACATATTATATTTTGACTTGATTTTGAATGAGCTAAGCGTGTTTGTGTGTGGGTGTAAGAGTGTACACTACAGTTAGTTAACCCGTTACCTGCGGAGCTCGTTGCTACAGGTACCTACCAAAGGCGATAGGGTAGACCGAGGCGAATCGGATCACTTTTTTTTTGATAGTACGAAAATCATACTAAAATGCAATTTACGTAACTTTTATTGAAAAAATTATAATAAGTAACAAATCAGCTACACAATAAACATTTCAAAACTTAAATTGTTCATTATTTATCCGAAATATTAACTAAAAACTTTAAAGACAGAAATATCCTATTCGCCCCAAGAATTGGGGCGAATAGGATGATGAATCGGATCGTACATAACACTTCAATAATTAAAATTTTCTAATCGGTTTAGGTTTTGGAATCATTAATACAATTGATATAATAAGTAATGAGATCAATATTAATTACTAACACATAAATTACATTTATACGGGCCTTTTTTCCCTCCTAAATCAGCACATTTTTCGTGACACTATTCTTCGCAAGCATGGCACTGAATCCAATCCTCTGGTGGTGGATGAATGAATTTTCTGAGCAGTAAATACAAAACCAATCTCTCTGTTTTGCGTACCTTTGATTATTATTCCAGGCGTTCTTTTATTTTTCTTAAAATTTTCTGTCATCAGTCTTTTTCTTTTTCTCCGGGGCTTTTTTATCAGTCTTGAAAATTTTCTTAGCATCATTTTCGAGAAGGCTAATCTTCCGCTGAGCGATATCAAATGCAAAATTAGTTTGTAGTTTTAATTTGTAACTAGTTTTGTAGTTTTACGAGATTTCTTAATAGCAGCCGGTGTTCGCTTTAAAGGGGATGGAAGAATTTCTTTGATAAATCCAGTAGTGTGCTGAGTGCTTGGGCTGTATCAGATTGTTGTGAACCAATGGAAGGAATTAGTCTTTCTTTGATACGTACGAACCATCTACAATGAAATGAAAATGCATTAAGTACCTTAAATATAAAATAATACATTTAAAAAACAATATCCAATTCGCCCCCTTTGACATGATCCGAATAACCCCATATTAAAGACTTTCGAAATAAATATTTTAAAAATTAACCTATTACATTATGCTTTAAAAGTAAAATGTTTTTTACAATAGGACCCTTTTCAATCAATATAAAACATATAATTCAAACTTTTAACGCAAATCTTTAAAATTACAAGAAAAATGGTAATTACGTACGTAGATGTGCGTCAAAATTGTAATGCACACAAAAATCCGATTAGCTGGTGAGCAACGTTGACACCAATGTACTTGTCGAATCAAAAAACGACCGATGGTGGGAGGTGAGGGGTGGAGGTAGGTTCTTAAGACGTTAGTCGGTTATGTTCCTTGACAACGCATTCTTTAAAATATTAACGGATTTTTTATTAAGATCCGTTTCGCCCCTTAATCCGATTCGCCTCGGTCTACCATATCTGTAATAAGTCTCTTAGTACATAAAACTATTGTATTTTTATTTATTTTCGTAGCGTTTGTTATACATAACAGTTAATAAGCTAAAATCAGACTTTAGTCATTAAGTACCTACATAACGTAATAGAATTACCCATAACTGTTTTTAATTAATATAAATACAACATATAAGATATATAAATAGATTTTTTTATTTCGTCGTTTTTTTAAAAAAATTGTTCTTAATAATCTTGCTTATTATTAAGATAATAATCTTGCTTCGTCCTAAAACAAAACTAAAAGACAATCTTTCTCTCACACAAATTATTTCTTTTCGTAGAAAACAAACTGAGTCCACAAAATTTTAGAACAAACTTCAACATACAACTTCCAGTTTTAAAAGAATAACTATAAAATGACTACTTACATCGCATTCAAACCTGATGCCTCAATTGACGTAACCTAATAACTGTTCGTGGTTTTGTATAAACCATTGATCAATGGTAGACACGTCTCATTTGAAACGGTTAAGGTATTATAACCCTTTTCTGTAACGATATCTATGCAAGACCACCGACGCACTTCATTATCCAAACGACGACAGGAAGCTAAGAGATGACTGAGAGAGATCCAGACAACGACGCTTCGATGACTCCCGTCAATAAGTTCTCTGGAAATCATTATTTGTGGTCGGAAGTTAGCGTTACGATTTTATAAAAAAATGTTTAGAGAGAATAATTCATGAGGAACTATTATATATTCTAAATAGGCATTTCGAGACGACTTATATTCTTTAACAAGCTTCTGTGCCCGCGACTTCGTCCGCGTGGAATTTAACAAATAATTGTGTTTGCTCGCAAATGAAAAAAACCGACTTCAATTACATCGACACTTAATACAACGTAATAAGACGAAAAAATAGTCAAGTAAATACGCGCTATTAAAGATTACTCAAAAAGTTGTAATCAGTTTTCGATCTAATTTAAACAAGACTACAAGACAAGTATTAGCTTTCGATTAAAGTAAGAATCATCGAAATCGGTACACCGAGTAAAAAGTTATGCGCTATAATATAACATAGGTCGACGAAAAAGTAGTCACGTAGATAAATACGCATTATTAGATATAACTCTAAAAGTACTCGTCAGATCTCAATTAAATTAAAACGGGACCACATGACACGCAACACCTTTCAATTAAAACAAAATTGATCGAAATCGGTCCACCCACTCAAAAGTTCTGAGCTAACATACGTAAAAAAAAAAACATATCTACGTGTCGAATTGAGAACCTCCTCCTTTTTTGGAAGTCGGTTAAAAAGATATTGTTCAATTCACAGTTATAAAAAAAAATCTAAAATAAAAGTAGCCTGAGTTACACCTTATTACATCAGCTATCTGCCATAGTGAAAGTCCCGTCAAAAACGGTCAAGCCGTTTCAGAGATTAGCCGGAAAAAAACAGATAGACAGACAGACATACAAAAATTGTAAAAAAAATGTTGTTTTTTTTGTATAATATGTACCGTGGAATGGGGTTACTTTAATTCACGAGGCAACTTTGATAAAAACTTTATATATTTTTCAAACTCAAATTGCGTCATTTCTGAACGATACCGCGCGATGTCGATTTTTGCGTTGGGAGCACTGATTATCACCAATACTTACTGTACTCTGTGATTATCACTCTTTTCATTTCCCGAGCGCCGCACATGCAACTGGATCGATGTCGGAAATATTCATAAAAAACTGTAAGTCTTCCATTTCAACTATTTAAAGGGCTTAAATAACTTTGAATGTATCAAAATTAGTATAATTTATGCATAAAAAAATGTTAGTTAATGTTATTTAGTGTTAAATCGGCTTGAGAAAGAAGTTTTGTTTGGCGTTCTAACCTCAAAAATTTCATTCAAAGGCGGGATTGTTTATCGCGGGGAGTCATTGATCACCACCATGGGGCTTCTTTGATCACTGATCAATCTCACCCCCAGACCTAGCAATAGTGCTTTTTTGCCTTATTGAACATGAGTTGATAATGGTGGTTGCTTCATAAGCACTTTTTTCTTTTCAGAACGATGCCAAGAACCTATCAGAAGCGTTTAGGTGCTCGAGCCTACAGAAACTATATATTTACTTGTCGAAGGTTTCAAGTCAGCTGGAACTAAAAAAACATTTAAAAGGATTAGAAACGATATTTCTGAAATAGATTATATCTACTGATATTGTATCTTTTTTACCAAAACCAACTGAAGAAAATTGTTTGATTGTTTGTTTGTTTGTTTGTTTGAACGCGCTAATCTCAGGATCTACTGGTCCGATTTGAAAAATTCTTTCAGTGTTATATAGCTCATTTATCAAGGAAGGCTATAGGCTATCTGTCATCACGCTAAGACCAATAGGAGAGGAGTCCACGCCGACGAAGTCGCGCGCAGAAGCTAGTATATATATTGTTGACGCCAAATGCACCCTTACGGCGACAGGTTTAGGGCTTAATTTCCCGATCGCCGAGCTCCCCCTCTTAAGGTAAGTCATAGATATAATAAAATATATTTTCATTCTCGCGCAGAGCGATTAGTATCGCCCATAGGTAATTTGTACCCGACGCCAGGCAGTCCGCCGGAGGTCGCTGGTGGGCCCCGATCTTCTAGGCCCTGTGGGATTGTCTGGCGCCGTATCATATATTATAAAACGAAGTCGCTTCCCGCTGTCTGTCCCTATATGTGCTTAGATCTTTAAAACTACACAACGGACTTTGATGCGGTTTTTTTTTAATAGATGGAGTGATTCAAAAGGAAGGTTTATATGTATAGGTAATACATGCATATTATAGTAGAGGAACACTGATATAATTTTAGAGGTTTCTAACGTATCTTTAATTGTAGATAGTATTTAGTTTCAACATTGCAACCGTGGAAAGCCGGGGTGGGTCGCTAGTTACTGTATAATATGGTAGGTATGTGGTTGTCACAGCTTAATATATTATATATACTAGCTTCTGCGCGCGACTTCGTCGGCGTGGACTCCGCTCCTATTGGTCTTAGCGTGATGATATATAGCCTATAGCCTTCCTCGACAAATGAGCTATCTAACACTGAAAGAATTTTTCAAATCGGACCAGCAGATCCTGAGATTAGCGCGTTCAAACAAACAAACAATCAAATAAACAAACTCTTCAGCTTTATTATATTAGTATAGATACTAAACTTGACATTTCAAAAGTAACGAAATACAAGTAAGTAATAACATAACGGAAAGTAAAATATAAATCACATACACGCATTATTTCAAAACAGTTAGGTACATCCATCTTGAAATACGTCATCAATACATACTTGTGTTTGCTCGCAAACGAAAAAAAACCGACTTCAATTACATCGACAAGTAATACAACGTAATAAGACGAAAAAATAGTCAAGTAAATACGCGCTATTAAAGATTACTCAAAAAGTTGTAATCAGATCTCGATCTAATTTCACGAAGACTAGATGACAAGTATTAGCTTTCGATTAAAGTAAGAATCATCAAAATCGGTGCACCGAGTAAAAAGTTATGCGGTATAATACAACGTAGGTCGACGAAAAAGTAGTCAAGTAAATACGCATTATTAAATATAACTCTAAAAGTACTTGTCAGATCATATTAAAAAAAAAATGGGACCACATGACACGCAACTCCTTTCAATTAAAACAAAATTGATCGAAATCGGTCCACCCAGTCAAAAGTTCTGAGCTAACATACATAAAAAAAAAAAAAATACAGTCGAATTGAGAACCTCCTCCTTTTTTGGAAGTCGGTTAAAAACGGTCGCGACGACCGCTACGCTTTGTAAGGGTTGACAGAACAGGCGCGTGGACATTCACGCGTCATGTTCGGTGAATTTTGGACCCTGTTTGCTCATACAATAGAGTTGAAATTAGCTTGAAGTTAATCGTGATACAATCGTGATACAATAAATATCAATCCTACGTTTCTTACAGCAGATGCATTTAATTTATAACCCTGATATGAAAAAAATATGAGGAGTAAAATCTACTGAACGAATGACCTCGTTAAGTTTTTGAGCGCCATCTATCGGAACGCAATAGCGTTACGACGTTTTCTAATAACGCCATCTATCGAAACCATATTGGGTTCCGATAGGTTGTCTTATTTTATTTGTTTATTATCTACCATTTGATATGGTATTTATCTTTCTACTACTACTAGTAAGCCTTTTTTGTGCCTATTTATAACCTATAGACAGTCGACCTGAAGAAGTAAACCCTAGTCGTGCGTCGGAGCTGACATGCACACTTTTGAAGTGAAACTTCTTTAGAATCGTTGTGATTTCAAACCGGAATGCAACAACAGGGAAGTTCGCGCCGCGCTGCAAGTCGCTAATTTTAAGTTAGTTTTTTTTTTTAAATTAGTTTGACAAAGAAGTTTCACTTCGCACGTGTGTGAATCGCACACAAACCTTTTTTTTATAACGAATCGAGGTTTTAATAAAAAAACAGATATCCTATATTAGATTGGTTTAATTATGTTAATAAAAAAATGTGCTCTTGACTTATTTAATAATTTCATATTATGTCCTTTGTACTATATATTGAAGTCCTATACTAACTAATACTAAATTAAATAAAATATAGAAAATTGCACTACCATCCTATAACTAATATTTCTAATTTCTAAATAAGTAGTATTTAAACAAGTAATAATTATTTTAAAACAAACCAAAAATATAGATACAGAAAATTGCACTAGGTAGGTACCTACTACTTCGTAACTAAAAGTTTTCAAAATAGATACAGAAAATTGCACTACTACTTTATAACAAAAAGTTTTCAAAATAGATACAGAAAATTGCACTACTACTTCATAACTAAAAGTTTTCTAAATAGATACAGAAAATTGCACTACTACTTCATAACTAAAAGTTTTCAAAATAGATACAGAAAATTGCACTACTACTTTATAACAAAAAGTTTTCAAAATAGATACAGAAAATTGCACTACTACTTCATAACTAAAAGTTTTCAAAATAGATACAGAAAATTGCACTACTACTTCATAACTAAAAGTTTTCAAAATAGATACAGAAAATTGCACTACTACTTTATAACAAAAAGTTTTCAAAATAGATACAGAAAATTGCACTACTACTTTATAACAAAAAGTTTTCAAAATAGATACAGAAAATTGCACTACTACTTCATAACTAAAAGTTTTCAAAATAGATACAGAAAATTGCACTACTACTTTATAACAAAAAGTTTTCAAAATAGATACAGAAAATTACACTACTACTTTATACCTAACTAAATGTTTTCAAAATCAATACAGAAAATTGCACTACTACTTTATAACTAAAAGTTTTCAATAAGTATTTAATATTAATACAATAAATTCGGTCTATAGCGCGGAGTGTCGCCTGCTTCTGTCGTTCCGTAAGCCCCCTTAGCCAAATTGACAATCTACAATCGACGTAGATCACCCCCAGGGGATGATCTGTGACAATCGATAACGCTATTAGAAAACTAACCAAACGTATGGGAATGACATTAAGTTATTCGATATATGTCGAAAGCTAGTGTCATTCCCATACATTGAGAATTCTATTCTATTCCATTCGTTTAGCTTTTATGTAACTTGGCTAAGGGGGTTGTCGCAGCGCTGCAGATCTGCCGCTTCCGCCCGCCGCGAATACTGCAATTAAAATTAGTTAACATTAAAAAAAATGTATTAACCTCCTTAATATAAGATACGTGAAATATATAGATACATATTAAATGTTCGCAAATTAAATTATGTAATTCTTGTGCGTGGTGCATTTGCTTTAAACAATGACATGTAATTAAGATTATTTATTTTCTTTAATTCTTTACAATTGTAATATACCAATAACTTGTACATATTTTTTTAATTTTTTAAATATAAATTAACAAGGAACTTCTTGTACTTACCGTAATCAGTGTGTCGCTGTCCCGCGCTTGTCGTCGGTTCAGCGCACGCGCAGGCGAGGTTCTTGTTCTGCTGCTACCGGAACATTTGTACGCGATGCCTACTGACGGTCATCTGAAATATATTCACGAAAATTTGCATTACAATAATTCCTTGTAATAAGTTAATAATCGTTGTGATTTCAAACCGGATGCAACGAAAAAACGACAGCGAAGGGCGCGCCGCGCTGAACGCCGCTAATTTTAAATTATGTAGTTTCTTTTTTTTATAATTAGTTTGCCAAAGAAGTTTCACTTCTATAGTGTGTGAATCGCAAACACACCTTTTTTTTTCAATTCGTTTTATTTTTTTTAAATTAGTTTGCCAAAGAAGTTTTACTTCTGACATGTGTATCTACCTACTTTGTACGCACGCATTTTTTTTCTGTTTTGTTTTTTGTTTAAAATTGCATGTGTCGTGGGAGTTCTAGCTGTAGGTACGTCGTGTAACACCATTTTAGAAAAGTAAAACAGTCTAAAAGTAACGTTCAAATAAATATTAACAAACGCGATCTTATCCCTAGAAGAGTGACCTCTTCAAGACTATTTTTATTTTAAAATACAGCTAGGAAGCGTATGTACCTACTAATAATTGTTATGTGAATTGAGTTCTTTTAGTGAGATAACACACATAGGTACAGACACACAGTGTTTTAATGGTCTAAGATCCGGAATATAACAAAATCTTCCCTCATCTGTTAATTAGATGAAACAATTTTTTATAGGCTGATTTCAATATTGTGAATTTATAAAAACAACCTCTGCCACCATAAGCCTGCTGCAAATAATAATACTTTTAAAAAATTTTTTTTTTCTTCTAAAAAATCTCTTCCCTCTCATGTTAATTACATGTAGTAAGCTAAAACCGTTAATATTTTACATTATATACCTGACTATAGTAGGCACCCATCTCTATGACTGCTATACTTCCCAGCAGCCAGGTTACTCTGACTGAGGTTACTGACCTGGCTGCAGGTAAGTGTAGCAATCATAGAGATGGCTGCCTACTACAGTCAGGTATATAATGTAAAATATTAACGGTTTTAGCTTACTACATGTAATTAACATGAGAGGGAAAAGATAAAAAAAAAAAAAAATTGCAGCAGGCTTATGGTGGCAGAGGTTGTTTTTATAAATTCACAATATTGAAATAAGCCTATAAAAAATTGTTTCATCTAATTAACAGATGAGGGAAGATTTACCTTCTCGGATCTTAGACCATAACTTACCACCAAAGACGATGTAACGTTGACACTGGCTTAGTTATCTTTTCCGCTCGTCACACGGAATTTTAATAAAAACATTGTAATGACTTGTTTACAACAACTCGACGTATATTTGAATTAGTCCCTCGAAGTGCTTCTCGAGTTCCTGCTTCTTGCACTTCTTAACACACTCACTTCACTTCACTTTGAGTTATTAAAACTAAATACGATTGTTATTTGAGGAACTAATTAGGAGGTAGGCACGACAGAGTTCGAACTGTTTGTAACAGAAGCCCGGAGTGGCACGCGGTAATAACTATTTCGAGCAATTCGGACATCGCTTTAAAAGTAACAAGTCTCTAACTCGCGTGAACTCCTGGCTTAGGTAAGTCACTTTTAAAGCAAGGCGAATCTCCCTCATCTTCCGCTTGTCCCTGCTATGTTTGGCAGCAAGATTGTTCCGCTCCCTTTGCTGTCGATAAAAATCGTCCACATTGTTTCCTGGCTGGACGGCACGACGCATTCGAGGGTTATGCCCCAAAAGAGACCCGCCATTCCTCTCAGACATTGCTCTTAGAGCGTTCCTTTCAAATATTAGGAAATTCGGGTCCTGCTCCAGGGCGTCTACGTCTGCCATGATTTGTGGACGATTATCTACGTTAGGTGATTCTGGTGTTATTGGTGGCGACAATACACCAAATCCCTGTGGAGGAGACACGGTAGATCTTGCTGCCGTCGATGGTTCTTGGTACGAGCTTGTGCTTGGCCGAACACTTCTGTAATGTTGAGACGCGTATTGAATGCGTACTGGTGGTGCAGCTGGTGTTCTGTCTGTACGATTATTTCGTATGGACAGATCCAGAGGCATACTGTCACTGTCACTTTCGTTTTTGTACGGAGTCCAGAGAGACATGATTGTTGTCACGGCGTCTGGAGAGTAACTGGAGAATAGTTGAACGAATGAAGTTGACGGTTCCTTTTATACAAAAGAGGGTGTGGTCTAAATTGTACAACGCTTCCCCCGTGCAGACACAGTATCGTAAAGGGGTGGTCCCTCTACCTGTCTGAGCGAGACCTATTGAAAGAAAAGGGATGGAATGCGGTCTATTGTTGTCTATTAATTGTTGCTGTGTTTTATTTTTATGATCTATGTAAAATGTAAATGATCAGACATTAAACTAGATCTGAAATAAGACACAACATTATAAACTTTTTCTCGCAAAATAAATATACACCCATATAACACAAAATGTTTTTTTTAAATAGATATGCATAAAGTTACACTTAAAAAAGTGTGTTAGATCTGTATTGTATATCTGGGTTGAATTGTTTCTAGCAGCTTCTTCGTAAGTAAACGTTACAAATTAAATTTTTAATCATATTTATCAAATAAATATTAAAGGAGCAAAAGAAACACTTTGAAACCAAGGCATTGCTCTCAGTCGTTATGACAGTAGTTGAGCGGGTCTGTTTCGTGTTCGTCGATGCAACAAGTGTACGACCGTCGTTGTAACAAGTCATGATTGCCACGGGAACAGTATCGACACGTGACTTTAGTGTTAACAATATCACGCTTCTAACCTCGTGAAGTATAAACAAGTAAATTTTCTAGTTTATCCAGAATAGCCGGGCAGGTGTGGCGTGGAATTTTGTTTTATTGTTTGAAATATAATTATACCTAATTGATCTATTTGTCTCACACCACTAGCAGTCACGTGGCGCTGGCGTGGTAATTTAGGTATAACTATGTAGAAAAGTTGAATTTGAATCGTAGATTTCATTTTATTCCCGCGATTTTTTTTTGACGTGACGCAAGCCACAACTATCTATCTTCCACTCGATTGGCCTATAGGTACGTCCGAGCAGATATTTTGTTATGATGTTGTCACGTTATACTATAGTCCGTAAATCAGCTTTACAGACAACCAATTTTTTTTTCACGTTCAAGTAATTGGATTGTCAAATCGCAGTTAATTTTACAGTCTTTTACAGTCTCTTACAGTGTCACACTTTAGTGTCAAGGAGAGACCTTAGGAGAAGATCACGTGCGATACAATTCATCCGCGTGAATCTCGGTAACAACAACACGGGCACGTGCCGCCTGTAGGTAGTACCTACTGCTGGAGAGGTGAATGATTGACAACAGAAAGGGTTGCGAAAATAGTAACTAATAATTTAACACCAACAAGACATACACTGACGAAATCCGAAAAAGTACGTTTTCATCTCATAAATAGATATATCTATACTAATATAATAAAGCTGAAGAGTTTGTTTGATTGTTTGTTTGTTTGTTTGTTTGTTTGAACGCGCTAATCTCAGGATCTACTGGACCGATTTGAAAAATTCTTTCAGTGTTAGATAGCCCATTTATCGAGGAAGGCTATAGGCTATATATCATCACGCTAAGTCCAATAGGAGCGGAGCCCACGCCGAAGAAGTCGCGCGCAGAAGCTAGTTATTTATAAGTGTTGCCTTAATTAAAGTTTACACACATTTCGGAAAAAGAAAACAGACGTTCAAACATGGAAATAAAGTTACCTATGTACTTACAGCGAATTCATATTCAATTAGACCACGAAAAACAACTATAAAATACTAGCGACCTCTGTCCAACTATATTTTTTTACACGATAAGTAATCACCTACAATATCATATATTAAAACCTTCTCTGAAACACGTTGCATCTTATGGTATAAGCATTATCTTAATCAGTTCATTCGTTTTCACAGTATAACTCAACAATAAAACCCTCTCTTCGTGTATTATTAGTACAGATAGATTTCTTCTGTATAAATAAGTAACCGACCTGTGCCCACTTCGTTGGGCGTTAATTATTTATTTTTGTGATGCCAATATATAGTAAAGTTTTCATCTCGCTCGCATTTCTACGACTTGATTTACATATACTAATATTTTTCCACTGAATTTTTGTTCAGTAACAGTAAAATATAGCCTATGACACTCCTGAATAGCGTGGCTTTCTGTTAGTGAAAGAATTTTCATTATCCGATCAGTATTTGCGAAGATTGCCCCCTACAAAGAAACAAAGTTAAAAACTTTACCTCTTTATAATATGACTAGCTGACCTGGCGAACTTCGTACCGCCTTTTTTTTTCTTAAATATAATAATTACTTATACCAAAATAAAATATACCCTATCTTTCAAGTTGGATCAAACTGCACACGGTGTGCAAATTTGATTAAAATCGGTTAAGTGCTTTAGGAGTCCATTGAGGACAAACATTGTGACACGAGATTTATATATATTAAGATTATAGATAAAAACACATAATTAAATCTATCATTAAACTTTAATATCACCAAACATTGAAACATTAATAAGGAAGGACCTTAATATTAATATCTAATCATAACATCAGTTTACTAAGCAATATTAATTCATAATTAAAAATATACGTATAAAATAAATATTAACAATAAAAATTATAAAAACTTAACAAGTTCTACTTTCATAAAAAGATTATGAAGTAAATAGAGTTGGGAATATCTAATAGAGACCTGCAACTAAGAATCGGCGGTAGCTTCATATTATATCATCATCCACTGTTCCACATAATCAAATGTTCACACACTTATATTATACCTACAACATAATTCAAACGCGCTTTCGAAGTCTACTTAATAACGAATTGTAAGATTGCGAATACTTTTAAATTTAATTTGTTATTAGATCATGTCAGATAAAATACATAAGAATATCATTCATCACTATCTCGGTTATTTCAAATTTATTTTGTTACACAGTCCTTACAGTAAAAACATTAAAATTTAACATGAATGAATGAACATATAGTAAAAAAAGAAATTATAGGCATGTTGATGATTTGTAATGAAGACTATGTAGGTATATATGTTTTAAATGCTCGTAGAGGTCAAAATATTGTTAAAAATTTGTGAAAATGTTTTGTGAGTTGTCTACAAAAGTTTTAACAAAAATTGAGTTAAAGTTGAGTTAAATTTGACAGTTCTTTGTACGAGTATATGAAAAATAAATCCGCTAGTAAATAGGAAACCGTAGCAATAACTGTCAATTTAGAGAACGTGTCGTATTGCAACGAATCGACATCTGCATCAATTTCGCAGCTGTAAATTTCTCACGAGAGAAATTTGCCTTTAACTCCTAGAAAGTAAGGAATATTTTCCTACGGTCTTGTTAGTTGTTGCGAGGGATTACATCGCGCCTGTCTTTTGCGTGGAACCCTTCCGCGTGGACCGGGATTATGTCCACTGGGACAGGTACAGACAGCAAACAAAGTTCCGGTTATTTGGAAATTTTTTATATTATTATTTAGTTACAATATGTGGAACGCACTTATTTTCTTATTCTAAATAAATCTACTCAAATCTTGCTATTTTATAAGAATTTGTTTGAAAGAATTATTTTAATCTGTAATACGTCGATAAAGTTATTTATATTATACACAGTTGAAGTTCTGACGATATCCAAAAAAGCAGTTTTATTACAATTCATACATTCGACAAAGTGCATTAAACTTTGTTGTCGAAAATAAGTTCGCTGTGATGACAACGAGGTGACGCGTTGTACGACTTGTCACGTCATAGGGATGTAGACGGTTCCAGAATCCGTAATGATAGAAAAATATACCTGTACTCTTTCTACAAATTAAACATACAGTATTATATACACACATACATACAAACAATCCTGATAACATTCTAGAGTAGTCAAGTTAAATATCAACATGCACGCTCTCTGTCTGTAGTCTGTATCTGACTCAGAATACCTTTCGTGCTCAGTCACATTCATCTATACTAATAAAAACCGACTTCAATTACATCGACAAGTAATACAACGTAATAAGACGAAAAAATAGTCAAGTAAATACACGCTATTAAAGATTACTCAAAAAGTTGTAATCAGATCTCGATCTAATTTAAACAAGACTAACTGACAAGTATTAGCTTTTGATTAAAGTAAGAATCATCAAAATCGGTACACCGAGTCAAAAGTTATGCGGTATAATACCACGTAGCTCGACGAAAAAGTAGTCAATTAAATACGCATTATTAGATATAACTCTAAAAGTACTTGTCAGATCTCAATTAAATTTAAATGGGACCACATGACACGCAACACCTTTCAATTAAAACAAAATTGATCGAAATCGATGATCGATCGATGTAAACCCAGTCAAAAGTTCTGAGCTAGCATACATTAAAGAAAAAAATACAGTGAAATTGAGAACCTCCTCCTTTTTTGGAAGTCGGTTAACAATTTAAAGTAACAATAGCTTTTCTGTAACTCTTTCTGTTACGGAATCTGTACATATAAATAAATTTGAACGTTTGTCTGTGATTTAAAAATACCTGTGTTTTTTCAAGTGCATTTAGTTATTTAATAAAAAAATCTATCTGTCTTTCTGTTTGTCCGGACTGTGCAATAACAAACTCGGTGTTAAACAATAACATGTAAATTAAATAATTTGCATTGTGATATTCGCAAAGGGTTTCCTCGAAACTAACGGGACTTTGTACCTGAAAGACCTTTACTTTCTAACGCAAAAAAAACCTTCCTTATTCCGACCCATTGTCTATTGAACAGTAAAGTTCTTCGACGTTCTTATTTTTTTATGTTGCTCAAATAAAATTTAACGAAACTTGTTTATTGATTTATTGCTAGTAACTTTTTAAAGACTATTTTTGGCACAAGCCAGAGGTAAAGTGACTAAAGAACTAGTAAATTATTTTTATAACATTACAAGAACATTCGGTTATCGAAGAATGCTATATGTTTTGATAAATTACTCAGCTTATCTCACTGAGTTTTGAAGTGCTAAATTGATGATTCAGCCCGTAACAATCCACTGCTGGGTATAGGCCTCTTTTTTTTCATTTAGGAGAAGAATCGGAGCTCAATCCTTCACTGCTCCATTGCGGGTTGACGGATATGTTCTCTTCTATGAGTAACGATCACTATCAGGTATTTACGATAACAACCGGAGCAGACCCACAAGGGCTGACCCACAAGGACAGACATCTAATTTGGAAACAAATATTTGTACAAAATACACAAATAAAAGGTAGGTACAGCACGCCCTTAAACAAGTCAAGCCAAAGAAATCGACAGGACCAGATGGTATACCACCGTATATATTTAGTGACTGCCGATCTGTTCTAGCTAAGCCTTTGCTTCATATAATTATGTAACCAATCCCTGAGAGCAGCAGTATTTCCAGAAAGATGGAAGACGACTAGGGTAGTACCAGTACCGAAAGCTGGTGCCAAAGGAAACCTAGATGGTAATAGACCTATCGCAGTCCTGTCGACTCCAGCAAAAATATTTGAGTCGGCTATAACTAGAACTGAGGTAGGGCACAGCAGGAAATTTCCTGCTCAAAATATGGAGCAGCCCGACTGGGGTAGTACCTCGACCTTACAGAAGACCACAGCTAAATAATACTGTTTTCAAGCAGTATTGTGTTCCTGTTGGTGAGTAAGGTGACCAGAGCTCCTGGGGGGATTGGGGATAGGGTCGGCAACGCGCTTGCGATGCTTCTGGCGTTGCAGGCGTCTATAGGATACGGTCTTACCATCTGGTGAGCCGTACGCTTGTTTGCCAACCTAGTAACATAAAAAAAAAATCAAATAAAAACCCGTTGTGGGCACGTACTAAAAGTGATGACTTTAAACTACAATTTATTTAATTTGGTTCTTGTTTTGAATTAGTACGCAAATTATTTTTTATGGCTATTTTTTCTAGAGTGTTAAACCATTTTGGAATCTTGATGTCCACCTAGCTTAGAAAGTATACAAAAAACAACTCAATAGCATTTTAATAATTATTATGTTAAATAAAAAAGATAATCGATCGCTGCTATCTGTACCTACACAAAGTGTCAATAAGGGTTGCACGAGTCGGCGCTGACCGCTGATGAAGCTCTCATTCACGGCGCGTCTTGTGCATGTTGTGAGTCTGTTGCACATTCAGGATCTCTGCAACAAACCGAGGCTCACTGGACGATGACGAGTGCTTTCAATTGTGTGACAGTACTATTGATATATTCAAAGAGTTTCACAAAACGGTGGCGTTGACTATTAATGTAGCACCAGTCATGCATGTAGTAAAAACCTACAACGTATTAAATTTTTAACCGATTTTAGAAGAGATGAGGTTCTCAATTCGACTGTATTTTTTTGTAACGAATTTCAATATCTCTTTTTTTAATCGAAAGCGGGTACATGTCATGTAGTCCCATTTAAATTTGATCAAAATGTGATGAACACTTTTTTAGTTGTCTCTAATAATGCGTATTTACTTGACTATTTTTTGTCTACCTACGTTGTATTATTAGACTCTACTAATCAAGTGTGTACAATAGGGTGGAGCGATAATGTATGGAGTAAAAAAAAATTCTTTTTATTTCAACGGCATAGCGATTAAAAGTTGTCCTGTAATATATAAAAGAAAAATACAAAATTTCACCCACCAGTCACAATGTTTAGAGGTGCCCCAGAACAGCTGAATATTGAAAAAAAAATTATTTTTCTCTTTTTTTGATTTATTCTAAAACTTTGCCAGAAACATTAAAAAACAAATTTAAACATCAAATTGATTATTGTATTGAAACTAAGCATTCGCTTACACGAAAATAGTTTTGCTCTAATGAGATCCGATGGCACCTGAAGAGCATTTGGGTCCTGTAGTTTTGCCATCTAAATGTACCTAAGAACAAATTTCGCAGTGGTAATTTCATTAGAATGCATTTGGTAAATAAACCACTCTGTCTCGGTCTTGGTCTGTTTAGTTCTTAGAAACCGGTATTCACTACTGTTCCATCGCAGCTATTTCACTCAGTTTTACGAACTTAGATTTCAAGTTATTATATTTATACCTTTAGCAGTTCCCGACTCACACGTGACGTGCCCAAAATAGTTGCTTCCTGGTTCCTATAATATCACATAATGATCTTCTATGATCCGTTTTCTGTAAAATTTCCCTTCTCTCTCAATACGGAACAAAGTTTTATCCTTTCTCAAATTAAAATATATACCACGAAGATATTTGTTGCAGTCAGTTTCTTGTAAAGTTGATCTGACTTTAGTTCTTTCACGGCGCAACTTTGAACGATCAATAACATGACTTAGATGGTTTGATGAAATAATGCCAACATCTTTTAACACAGAAGAAGCTATGATGGCAGCGGCTCTATCCAAAACTCCAGTACGATCACAGGCTAATGACGGTAAATTCAATATCTTTTTTTTTCTTTTTTTTTTTTTGATGTGGCGAAGCTTTGTGTTTCAACTGTTCTGGGTTTTCATACTGAGTACTAGAAGATTGTAGAAGTAAGCTTTCACATGAGCTGCTGCTTTCGATTGGCAAGTCATCAACGAGAACATCAAGGTTTATCAAAATAGTTTACCTGTCTGTTACGAGATAAACTTCTTTCATTTCTCTCTTGTTTTTTCTTATTTTTACAGTTGCGACCACATCCACACCGCCTATTATCATTTTTCTGGTCCTTCTTAGATTTCGTAAGAAATTTAATTCCTTCTTGGGAACAGGACTATCTTCAACACAGTTACAATTCGAGATAACTTTGCATTTGCAGCTGCAAACATCAAACAAGCTATAGGATTCTAATATAAATGTATTAATCTTTTCCTGGTATTTAATGTTCGTTTGACGGCCTTGATATGGTTTTATTAAGCGTCTGTATTAGTCGTGATAAGAGCGTATCAATTTAAGAATTCTTTTTACACTTGCAGTTGGCAGCAACGATTCTTGCCATATTTCTAAAACTTCTTGAGCCAATCTTTCGGATATCTCATGAATTGTTGGCTCTTTTGTTGCTTTATAAGGTTTTAATTCATGTTTGATACAAAGATAATTTTTCATAACGTCGTTATAAGTTGCTAACTGAGAAACAAGTAACTTTTCAGGGAAACCAAACACAGGACAGCTCGTCATTTGTCGTGTTTTAACTTGAGACATATTTTTGTAATCAAGACAAACAATACATATTATAATAGTACTACAGTATAAAAAAACTGCGAGTAATAAATATGAAAAATATTACTTATTTAAATATCTCGTTCGCAGCCGTAAAATTCGATGCGTCAAGTTCCTAGGTGCATGACAAACAAGGGAACACCTGTACGGGCGTTGGTGGTGAGAGAGCGAAATCTAAAATACCCCACCCCTGCACCCCGTTACCTACCGATCTTAACACGCAGGTTCCAAGTTCAATCTTGTTTAGTTTACACTAATAAAGCGTCGCTTAGGACGTCATTTAGCGTTTAAAGAAAGTTTGCGATTTCGTGGGATTTGCCTAAATTATTCAAAACTTTATGATGACGGGGGCACCTCTAAACATAGCGTAAGCAAACTGAGTTTTATTGTGTTTAGTGATGACCTAAAGTATCAACTTTTAACAGGTATGCTGAAGCAAAAATAAAAAATTAATAAAATCGCTCCACCCTAGTGTACAAGCCTTCTGTGGTAGGTACAAGCTAACACTTATGTACCGGCAGTAAATTTCGTATAACATCAAATTTACGGAAGACTTACATATTAGTCATATTTCAAATATTGTCCCAACGGTATTTCAAGGTCTTTGGTTTATTTTAGAAGGCTCAGTGAAAAGAAATTATGATTCATACCCGTATATAATAATAATGATTATGATTTCATATCCATGATGAGTTAATAATAAAACATAAATAGTTTCTGTCGAACATGACAAAGAACAAAAAAAAATATATAATTAAAAAAATATATACTTATACAAAGGTGGTTTTATTACTACCAAAGCGGTAAGACCACCATAGAAGTTCCAATGGTTAGATATCTAATCATAATTTAAAAAATTGTGTTTGCTCGCAAACGAAAAAAAAACCGACTTCAATTATTACATCACGAAAATTATTCGAAAACGGGATATTTACCATGTTTATTATTTTCACCAGTCTCATGATCAAGATATTCGCAGTCAATGTCGAATTATCGATCTCCGCGAAGTGAAAATAATAAACATGGTAAATATCCAGATTTCAAATAATTTTCGTAATAGAAGTAACCATGTTAATCTAAAATCTTCAATTACATCGACAAGTAATACAACGTAGGTAGACGAAAAAGGAGTCAAGTAAATACGCGTTACTAACGTTAATGGCAATCGGTGAAGTAGGCACGTTACCTAAAACACAGATAATAAGTTACTTACGTCAGTAACAGATAACCTCGAGTGTGTCTTGAATAATTTTTTTTAAAGGATCATTTTTAAAACCTCCATCTCAAAATCCTAAGATTAAGAAACCTTTCTAAGAATCAAGTTTCAATAAATATGGCAACATCTGTTCTCTTTGTAATCAATTATTAATAATAATGTGCAGTTATTTGCAACAATCAAACGCCTTTTAAAAAGCTGAATTGAAAATAGCAAATAAACACGAATTAAAAATAGCAAATTGACTTGTTTATAGTTGTGTATCATAAGGTACGAGGACTTGTATCAGATGAGGGAGAAAGCTAAAGTTGTATCTAATGTTATTCTTATACAAATATGATTTATAACATTTCTGGAAACACACAATGTTCCCATGTCTCAACTCTTCTCTATTGTCGCCAGTGCTTTTTTTTGAATCGTTTTGAAGCAAAGTTGTCATAAAGGATAAGTTTGTAAGTAGGTGTCCGTCATCTGCGGACAATGCCCACTATTAGATTATAATACGCAAAAAGAGCAGGTACCGTCTCGTGCGGTGGACAAGTTACGAGAGAAAGCGGCATTAATGTAACACAAATTATTTTAGTGTAGGTAGTACAGAAATGTATGACGACCAATTTATGCATTGTAATGTAAGATTTGTATTATGAAAAAATTTAATTCCTTCTTTATTTTAGTGAAGGAATGCGTATCTATTTGTCTTTTCTACTTAAAAGTACCTATACTCGTATAACTTGTATATCCTTCTTACAAAGTAAATGTATAATGGTGGATTGCTTTTTTATTATTGTACTTAATTTTTTTTGTCTTTTATTTTGTTTTGAAAACTGTTGATTTTTCTTAATTTCTACAATTTTTATTGGTATTTTTTTTTTCTTATTTAATTGTTTATTAAGACTAATTATGTGTAAAAATGTCTACGATTTGTGTAACGTCCCAAATAAATGTTTCTTTTTAGGGTTCCGTATCCAAAGGGTAAAAACGGAGCCCTATAACTAAGACTTCGTTGTCTGTCCGTCCGGTCCGTCCGTCCGTCTGTCACCAGGCTGTATTTAAAGAACGGCGATAGCTAGAGAGTTGAAATTTTCATAAATTATATATTTCTGTTGCCGCTATAACAACAAATACTAAAAACTGAATAAAATAAATATTTAAGGGGGGCTCCCATACAACAAACGCGATTTTTTTGACCTTTTTGCTCGATATCAATAAATGGCAACATGTAGGCATTCGAAATATTCAGTTTCTTCACTTCCTGTAACGAAAGAATAGATATTATGAAGGTTCCATATGGACCTTACGATTTTGTAGCAGTTTACCAAAAAGTTAATAGATACTTGATGAAAAAAATAATGTGATTAATATCAGCAACCATCACTGGAAGACAATTAAAATATTAGATTTAAAAGATAAAGTCCTCTGTGACTATAAAAGCACAGATTATTAAAAAGTAGGTACTAATAAAAGTCAACATCTTCTCACAGAGACCAACGCTTGCTTGCGCTTGGCAGATGCAAGTCCATATCCCAGGAGACACTTGGCGGCGATTATCTCAAACAATAACATTCTGCCGGACACTACGTGACATTCATTTCGTTTGTGACAAACGTTTGTTAGTTTAACTGTTACTCAAATGATTTTAACTTCTGAACGCTTGTCGACTTCCAACCATGTTTTAAATTAAAAAAATATATAGTTAAATTAATGTTTCTATGACTCTTTCTGTCTGATATTTGAAATATTATTTTTAATAACGTTAATTTTTAATAACTGTAAGAAAAATGCATACTGAATGTAGTAGTACCTAAGTTAACCGATTCCGTGCGGAGGTCTTTTTAACAAACTTTAGTGCCTGGCGTCAAACAAACATTTCGTGATGCCTCTGGGGCACCAAGCGCCAGAGACTTTGATGATTCCCCTGGGGAATCATCCGCCATGAAATATAACTTTTAGCTTTTTCTCGTGTTTCTCTTGTTAAAAGGTCACTTGCCACTCAATATCGAACATAAACGGTCAGTAAATTCGTTCAGTGCGTTTAAAAGTGATAATCTGTGTGTTTTTTTGGAAATGGAAGGTAAGTGACTAATTTTTATAAGGTGTTGTAAACCTTTTTGCATTATTTTATTACGGATTTATGTATTTAGGAGTGTTATTATAGAATATCTATGTTTAATGTTTGTTTTTATTATTAAAAAATATCTATGTATATATACAACTTTGTTAAAAATGTGGAAATTGGTTAAGCGCTTTAACAATCTTTTCATTTTGTTGTAGTTACCTAGAAAAAAAATGAAATATATTTTCCAGTCAGAAATGGAAACGCAATGCGACGACGACGTGTTTTATGAAAATTCACAAACTTATGACGATTGGAAACTTGAAGTAAATAAAGATAGTGGAACTATAAAAAAAAACAACGCAGGATTGTGCAACATGCACAGAAAAACCAACAAAAGATAATTTCACGAGTACAGAAAAGACCCTGACAGAAGTAGAAGAGCGGGTTCCGTCAATTGTGGATTTGCATGGTTGCAAATATTTTGGACAATTCGTATCGAACGAATTGCTACGATTTAGTATAGATAAAAGATACCTATGCAATTATGCAAAAAATTATAGAAATGCTGAAACAAAAATTTACCTACATTATAATAATGTGTGGGGGTAGAGAAGATGAATAAGAGTAAAATAAAAGGTTTAGTGTTTAAAAAGATTTATTAATATTTTAGTTACTTGCCTACAACATGAAACATATTTATAAGGTTAATTATTATAATAATCAATAAGACAGATTTTTCATTATGTAAGAACCTGATTTTTAAATAAAAAAGTAATAATTTTAATGTGATTGTATTGAGTCTTGAGAAACACATTTACCTCAAAACATTGCCTCAAAACCATACTCACATAACCAAATGAAATAATATTTTTAATATTTATGGTATACCCGGAAAAACGGGGTGATACACACCCTGGGAATCCTGGGCAATCAGGACACACATAAATAACTTGGTTATTTTCTTTGCTTTTGTGTAGCATATTCTACACCGTTTTCTACTAATTCTTCCGCCATGCTTTGGGAGTAGTGTTGGCAAATGTATGAGAAATCCTACTGGGGGCCGTTGAGTGTGAAGCGTTTATTATTATTATAATTTCCAAAAAAACTGTACATCTACAACATAACAACAGTTAAAACTAGGGTTGGCTACACTGACCGGCGCATACAATTATGAACGGTTCGTAGTTTCAAACAATAATAAACATTAAACGCAAGTGCATACGGTACTTTGTACACGAACGGCCGGCGAACAGCGAAAAAAAAATGGGTAATTTGCCGGGCAGAGCGGCGAACAATGACGAAAACAAACACAACAAACCCATTTAGAAAATGAACGTTATAAAAAAAGCGTTTGATTTTTTTTGAGGAGCGTTCCAAGAAGTAGACTATTTAAATTAACTTTGTAACAATCAATAAAAGAATCTACGAAAACAAAGTAGACCGTTTGTTCGGTTGTGTGTTTTATTAGTTTTCGTGTAGTAATAATTCAGAAATATATTCCAGCTATAAAGATAAGTTTGTTAAACTTAGATATAATATGAATGTATACATTTCTAAAAGAAACATACGCGAAACAAAAGTACCCAATAAAAAAATGTTGACAATCCCTGAAGTCTGCGAATTCACGATATTCCTTGAAACGAACACTGTAGGCATGATATGGGTGACAAATAGAGACACTTTTGTTTACGGAATTTTTTTGAAAAATGTCGTTTTATCGGAGTTTCATATGTTTCAATTTTGTATCCTCTCGGGCACCATACGCCATTCGCAAAAGATTTACATGGTGCCTGTGCGGCATCATCCGCACGGAATGGGTTAAATCTGTATTATGACCACAGTCTATAGTGAGTGAAGGTAATTAAATAGGTACAAAAATATAACCCTGTAGAACACCTTAGAGAACTAATAGGTACGTAAAATTATAACACTAGCTGTCCGCCCTCGGCATTCGATTCTGCAATTAAAATGTAGACTATATCACTCAGAAACGACTTAGCATTCTATTTGTAAAAAAAAAACCAAAATCGGAATAGATAGGTAGGTACCTACTATTTTTTTTCCCCGACTGCAGAAGGAATTCAAACTATTGCATACAAACGAATAAACGAAATAAACTCAATTGATAGTAGTTTACTTAGGTTTTGTTAGTGTTTGATTGATAGTAGGTATATAGAATCAGCGTTTTGTAGACGTTTTGTCTCCTCTTGCAACATTCAAATCCATACTAATATTATAAATGGGAAAGTAACTCTGTCTGTCTGTCGGTCTGTCTGTCTGTCTGTCTGTCTCGCAATCACGGCAAAACTACTGAACAGATTTAAATGAAATTTGGTATACAGATAGTCTAGAGTCTGAGAAAGGACATAGGCAACTTTTTAATGGAAAAAAAGGGATGTAAGGTGTTGAAATGTTGGAATGAAAATTTGTATGAGATATAATGTTCGTGTTCGTAACTGTCAAACATTTAATGTTCATCCCGTCGATGTGGTAAACTCTCCGATAAAATTAAAGAACGTATTTAAATAAAGGTTTCGAATCGACAACATATATCCACAATATACGGATAGGTATAATAATGTCAGTAATTAAAACGGATTGACATAATATATATTGGTTGTCAACGAGGTTGTCAAATATAAAACGGAGTGATTATATACTCTTTGGTCAAATATTTATGCGTGCGTTCAGAAATTTATTTAGTGTAAACTAAGGAAAATATATCAAGCTAATTAAATCTTATATATACTATTTAAAAAAAGGAAAGCATTTTTTTCCCTCAAATCAACGCAGGTGAAACCGCGGGGCACAGCTAGTTACCTATATATTATTCATACATTAAGATATCTGTAGCTTACGAAAGTATCGAATGGAATATAATACACGGTGCACTGAATACACTTAACATTAAATTGTAAAGATTGTTTTTCCCTTTTTAGTGGTTAATTATCGCAGTCAGGTTTTTTGTTTTTTTAATTTTTATCCATCCATCAGCCTTTACAAGTCCACTGCTGGACGTAGGCCTCCCCTAATTGTCACCACTCCATAGGGTCTTGTGCCCTCTGAATCCAGCGGTTACCCGCTGTTTTCCATTTTTTTTTTTAAATAATAATTATTTTTTAAGTTAATCAATTACAAACAAACAAGGAAATAAAAAAAAATCCTCTCATAATATTACGAGTAGTTGGAAATAGTTGTAGAACCAGCTAGCAGATTGTCACTGTAATATTCATAAAAGAATTATCTAACGGACCACACTTGATATTACCACTGTATCCAATCGTACACACCTTGAGCGTGTCAATCATAGCTTTCGAGTTCCGCTATAGAGCACACAACGCCCCGTGTGACCATGTGAGCATTTGATCACAGCCCACACAATTGACACAATTGCCAGAACGCCTTCAAAACCTTGATGTAACAATCCACGATTAACAGTACACGTCGACCCTTTAGTCGTTCGTGTCCATAAAGTATTCATGGAATTGAATTTAAATAGAAATATGTTTTTTTTTTTTATTGTTGGTAGCAGATAATCCGTAGCATGTCATTTTGCACCTGCTTGATTCCATATTTCTTCTTATAACGGTATTTCAATTGGTAACAAGGTACTGTAAACTGAGGTTTTTAACTGAGATAGGGCACAGCAGGAAATTTCCTGCTCAAAGCATGGAGCAGCCCGACTAGTACCTCGATCGTACAGAAGATCACAGCTAAATAATACTGTTGTCTAGCAGTGTTGTGTTCCTGTTGGTGAGTAAGGTGACCAGAGCTCCTGGGGGGAACTGGGCATGGGGTCGGTAACACGCTTGCGATGCTTCTGGTGTTGCAGATGTCTATAGGCTACGGTAATTACTTACCATCAGGTGAGACGTACGCTTGTTTGCCGATCTAGTTACAGAAAAAAAACTACATAAAATTACTAGTCTCATGACTCTCATGTTGTTTCATCGTCGCTATCTGGAAAGTGAACACGTGTCATACCTAAATTCTCACGTGAATCTCGCTTAAAATAACATTGCCACGAGTCGCTTAGAGATATACTGTGAGAGGTGAATGATTGACAGCAAAAGGGGTTGCAGAATTAGTTACAAAATTAATTATTAAGTATTCCTTTATACGTCCTTGAACTAAACACTCAGCCGCATATTACATACTAGCTTCTGCGCGCGACTTCGTCGGCGTGGACTCCACTCCTATTGGTCTTAGCGTAATGATATATAGCCTATAGCCTTCCTCGATAAATGGGCTATCTAACACTGAAAGAATTTTTCAAATCGGACCTGTAGATCCTGAGATTAGCGCGTTCAAACAAACAAACAAACAAACAAACAAACAAACAAACAATCAAACAAACAAACTCTTCAGCTTTATTATATTAGTATAGATTTTATTTATTTGTATATTATAAAAAAAAACTGAATAATATGTTGAAGTGAAATTTTCACTTCTAAATACGATTCAGTCTAAGTGCTAAGATAATCAATTACGTCCTCTAAAACAGTGTTCCGCAAAGGGTGTACCGCGGCACACTGGTGTGCCGTGGTCGTTTATTGGTGTGACTCGGAAAAATAAACTTTACGTTTGTTGATTAATAATAAATATTGTTTCGGTGATTAATAAATAAATGTTGATTAATGTTACTTAAAAAATGATTTTTTATTTGTGGTTTACCTCCAAAATATTTTTCTTTTCCTAGGTGTAGGTACCTTGAACACAAAAAGTTTGCTGAACACTGCTCTAAAAGACCGTATATTCAATAACAGCTCTAAAGTAATGTTGTATTCTGGTGAGTTCTATTCCTTATTACACAACTTAGTAAAAATATATCGTCATCCAAAAAAAAAAAAAAAAAAACTGCGTGCGCATAAAGAACACATGTCTGAAGTGAAACTTCTTTGGCAAACTAATTCAAAAAACGAATTTACAATACTTACCAAAAAAAAACTAATTTAAAATAATTGTGTTTACTCGCAAACGAAAAAAAAAAACGACTTCAATTACATCGACAAGTAATACCTACAACGTAATAAGACGAAAAAATTGTCAAGTAAATACGCGCTATTAACGATTATTTTCTTCTTAATAAATACTTCTTGCACTGTTTGCCTCGCTATATGAAACACTCACTCATGACCAAGGGTTGACTGGAAGAAATCTCTTTTAGAGATAAGTCCACCTTTTCCATAAACCTTACTATTATTTCATCTTTTTATATGTATTATGGAGTGCAATAAATTATTTAATAATAATAAAAATCGTCAATAACCGCTCCGTTGCTAATAAAGCTAATTTAGTAACATTTACAGATTTCATTGTAGAACGTAAAACATTATACCTATCTACTACATATACCTACCTAAGTAAAACTTCTTTAGTCACGCTTGATTTGGGGACAAAGCTGGTGAAAGAGTAACGAGAGCGTTACGAAAAGTGTGATTGGGCGAGGGGAACGGAAGTTGAGAGGGAGATAGAAGTTAGTGAAGATAGAAGTTTTACTTCAGTCGTGTGGTCTAAAGCACACTCCTTTTCTTATTCTAATCACATATATATAGTCCGGGATCCCTGGAACATTTTTTGCACTTGACTAATATCAAGCTTATTTTCCGTGAGTAGCTTCATTTTGATGAGACGCCCAAACCCTCAGGACCGTCCAACATGTATCGATAACGAGGTCATCAAAAATTATTATTACCAGCTGATTTTTTTTTCTTTTAGTTACTTAATATTTATATAATTTATAAGTAGAACCTAGATATAGTTATCCCGGTCCTACGCTCACTGCTGCTTTATCCATGCTACCCCTATTGCCTACCACAATCGAGAGTTTTCGTAGAGGAAATTGTTGGGCGTCTCATCAAAATGAAGATACTCCCGGAAAATTAGCTTGATAGTAGTCAAATGCAAAAAATATACCAGGGATCCCGGACTAGTAGTTACATAATGTCGTCGTATTCGCGCTCTATTGGTCGACAGCTACACAAGGCTCCATCGAGGGGCGTCCTCTCCAATAATAAAGAACAGAGGGTCTGCTCGTACATGGCGGGTGTCACTATGACGTAACAAAAAATTAAAAACTTTTTATAGAAACCTAAATTTACTTCTCAACTGTGATTTATTAAGGTTAGGGCGTAGCGATCGCTATTGTATACATAATAAGGTGCATTTACTAGTACAACAGAGGGACTATAGGGTTTATAAATATTGATATGATTA
This sequence comes from Melitaea athalia, assembly GCA_905220545.2. Classification (NCBI taxonomy): domain Eukaryota; kingdom Metazoa; phylum Arthropoda; class Insecta; order Lepidoptera; family Nymphalidae; genus Melitaea; species Melitaea athalia. The sequence continues at coordinate 19,203,381 of HG992191.1, read as the reverse complement.
TGGTTAGGGCGTAGCGATCACAATAATTGCATACATAGGTATAAAATATGAAAAAGATCCATTTACTAGTACAACAGAGTCATGTTCGGTGAATTTTGGACCCTGTTTGCTCATACAATAGTTGAAATTAGTTTGAAGATAATCGTGATACAATAAATATCAATCCCACGTTTCCTACAGCAGATGCATTTAATTTATAACCCTGATATGAAAAAAAAATGAGGAGTAAAATCTACTGAACGAATGACCTCGCTAAGTTTTTGAGCGCCATCTATCGGAACGCAATAGCGTTACGATGTTTTCTAATAACGCCATCTATCGAAACCCTATTGGGTTCCAATAGGTTGTCTTATTTTATTTGTGTATTACCATTTGATATGGTATTAATCTTTCTACTACTACTAGTAAGCCTTTTTTGTGCCTATTTATACTTCGTGCGCTGTAGCATGGTGCGGGTGATAGTTTTAGTAACGTTTCGTCTCACTCTTAAAAGTTACCGCTTTTACAAATTATGACTTAGAATTTCAGCTGTACCACATTCGTAATAATATACTAAATCATTAATAACTGTAGTAAATTAAATTAAACCCCACCAGAATGTTCTAGTCTACAAATAAAATATAATGGAAAGAAAAATTAAGAAAATTGTTACGCGTATAACGTAACGCCGTAGACGTGTTTAGTGATGGGATGTACTGCTACGATTGATAGTCGATGTTTTTATAATAAAAAACGTATATTGGGCGTAGTTCAATTATTATTGTTAAAAGTTTTATATTGCTATTGTAGTACCTATATAATTATATTAATAAAACAACAGAACATATATTAAAAAAAAAGAGTTTATTCGTCTTAACTCATATCGGAGTCAGGAAAATCTGAATTGTCACTAAACTCATCATCTGTATCTGTGACGGATATTATTAACGATGAGTCCATTATATTGTCAATATGGATGTCACGATCCCAATCACACATAATGTCCTACACGTAGTTACATTGCACAACTGAATAACACAAAAATTTTTATAACACTATTAATTGGAACTAGATTTATGCTGCGAGTATCGTTACATAGTGATAAAAATGGATTACATAACGTCACATCCCTAGTCATGTGGTACTGACAGATGCCAACGTCATATAGGCAACTGTCACCCGCACCATATCTACAGCGTACGAAGTAGGTATAGACAGTCGACATGAAAAACCCAGTCGTGCGTCGGAGCTGACATGCACATAATTATTTTTTGATAACGAATCGAAGTTTTAATAAGAAAACAGATATCCTATATTAGATTTGTTTAATTATGTTAATAAAAAAATGTGCCCTTGACTTATTTAATAATTTCATATTATGTCCTTTGTACCTACTAGGGTAAAACCCGGATAGTTGCCGCGGGGGGATACTTGCCCCGGTTCTTAATACACTATGTTAGGAATATAAGTTGTGTTCACGCTTTACTACAATAAGTAGTGACCTCCCTCAGGCCTCAGTGCCACGTAAGCCATAGGAATATGTGCACTTATTTCGTGCTTGTGAGCAAAAATCTTCCGCGTCGAAACTTTGACGGGCGTTATAATTATATTGGTAAGTAATTTCTGTTGTATATTTTTTTTACTGATCGTAGTTTTAGTAAACTTTTTATTTCTTTGCATGCATTAGAGTTCAAACTACATTGTTTATTATGCTTTAATGCTAAATGTTTTTTATTTATTTACTAAATGAAAAGGGCAAGTATCCGCATCAAAAAGGATAGTTGCCCTACTTACTTTCGCGGATAGTTGCCCCTTAAGTAAGTAAAAAAAATTTAACAAGCAAAGACTGATTTTACTTTTTTTGTTGTTTTTACGAATTTAATATGACTTGCTTATTGTAAATAAAATAAATTTCTAATTAACTGTATATATTTATTCTAGATGAGCAAAATGACTCGCAAATATAAGCGAAAAGCAGGCGTGGTGCCACGCAACATCAACTGGACAGAAGATAGCTTAGTACTTGCCTTGGAAGAATTAAGACAAAAAAGTATCAATGAAATTTCTCGATCATACGGAATATCCTCTCGAACCTTAAGAAGACGCTACGAAAAGAATAACCAGCAACTGCTAACTCAAGGCATATTTTTGATATAAAGATATAATTGTATTTATACCTAGCAGTATAAATACAAAATTCTATCTACATACCTATCTTCTTATTTGACGTAATTCTATTTTTGTCACTTCTAAGCCGCAATGGCTAAAAAGTCTTCATGAAAGAAAGCCCGAAATAGCTTTGAGACAAGCTGAGGTTTTATCAATTAAAAGAGCGAACAAGTACCAGATATTTGTACTGTACCGGAATCTGAGTCTAATCAGGGTCTACATCATCAAAATGAACTGCTTCCCTCAGGGGATCAAGATCCAAGTAATACTAATAATCTGGAAATTATCTTACATGAGTCTGAGCAGAATAGCGTGAACCAAAATCACACGCCACCGAGGCCGTTTTCAAGCCTTTTAATTTTTTCTCAAGATTGTATAGCCTTAGAAGATAGCGACATTGAAGAATACATCTTTGATAATACTGAGCTATCATTGCCATCGCTGATATCTTTAAATTAATCTCAAAACAAAAATAATCCCAGAACATCTTGAAAAAGAAACACCGTCTAAATTTTTACATCACGCATCTCCTATACCAAGAATAACACTAAGCATACCTAACTAAAAAATCTAAACAATCTGCAGAAATTATAAACTCCAACGATAAAATTAACGTTAGCTTCTGTTAAAAAGCAATGTTAATACCAAAGTTGATTAAAAGAAAAAAAAAACTTAAAACCGAATAAAATCATATAAAAAATTTCGATTCGGTGATTACATCGTTCCATAGCTTAATGGCTAGAGCACTGACACGGTATGTCGGGGGTGTGGGTTCGAATACCGCAGGATCGAAATTTTGATATTATCATAAAAAACATTTTAGAATTTCCTCATGTGTGGGAAACACAAAAATAAAAATACATAATACGAATTAATTTTAAGGACTGATAAATAAATAATAAATATTACTTTAATGGCTATAAATTTATTTCTATCCAAAATAAAAATCATACCGAGGCTACTATCCCCGTACGAGGCAAGTATCCCCCGAAGCATTTTCCACGCTAGGCTACTATCCGCCATAGTAGGCAACTATCCTTTTTTTGAGAGGTGAAATAAAACAGTATTTATTCAAAACCATTGTTAATTATCTATACAAAAATAGGCTATTATAGAAGATAAAAGACCTATGTTTTGAGATACATACTGAATAGTTTTCAGCAACTTCATACTTTTCTTAAATAAAGCTTTTTCGAAAAGTGGGGCAACTATCCGGGTTTTACCCTATATATTGAAGTCCTATACTAACTAATACTAAATTAAATAAAATATAGAAAATTGCACTACCATCCTATAACTATTATTTCTAAATAAGTAATATTTAAACAAGTAATAATTAATTTAAAACAAACCAAAAAAATAGATACAGAAAATTGCACTACTACTTTATACCTAACTAAATGTTTTCAAAATCGATACAGAAAATTGCACTAATACTTACTTCATAACTAAAAGTTTTCAAAATAGATACAGAAAATTGCACTACTACTTTATAACTAAATGTTTTCAAAATCGATACAGAAAATTGCACTACTACTTTATAAGTAAAAGTTTTCAATAAGTATTTAATATGAATACAATAAATTCGGTCTATAGTGCGGATTGTCGCCTGCTCCGTTCTGTCGTTCCGTAAGCCCCCTTAGCCAAATTGACAATCTACAATCGACGTAGATCACCCCCAGGGGATGATCTGTGACAATCGATAACGCTATTAGAAAACTAACCAAATGTATGGGAATGACATTAACTTATTCGATATATGTCGAAAGCTAGTGCCATTCCCATACATTGAGAATTCTATTCTATTCCATTCGTTTAGCTTTTATGCAACTTGGCTAAGGGGGTTGTCGCAGCGCTGCAGATCTGCCGCCTCCGCCCGCCGCGAATACTGCAATTAAAATTAGTTAAGATTAAAAAAATGTATTAACCTCCTTAACATAAGATACGTCAAATATATAGATAGATTGATATTAAATGTTCGCAAATTAAATTATGTAGTTCTTGTGCGTGGTGCATTTGCTTTATACAATGACATGTAATAAATTGTAATATACCAATAACTTGTACATATTTTTTTTATTTTTTAAATATAAATTAACAAGGAACTTCTTGTACTTACCGTAATCAGTGTGTCGCTGTCGCGCGCGTGTCGTCGGTTCAGCGCACGCGCAAGCGAGGTTCTTGTTCTGCTGCTACCGGAACATAATGTACGCGACGCCTACTGACGGTCATCTGAAATATATTCACGAAAATTTGTTATTACAATAATTCATTGTTATAAGTTAATAATCGTTGTGATTTCAAACCGGATGCAACGGAAAAACGACAGGGAAGGGCGCGCCGCGCTGAACGCCTCTAATTTTAAATTAGTTTCTTTTTTTTTTTTAATAAGTTTGCCAAAGAAGTTTCACTTCTATAGTGTGTGAATCGCACACACCTTTTTTTCAATTCGTTTTATTTTTTTTAATTAGTTTGCCAAAGAAGTTTTACTTCTGACATGTGTACCTACTTTGTACGCACGCATTTTTTTTTCTTTTTTGTTTTAAGTTTAAAAATTCATGTGTCGTGGGAGTTCTAGCTGTACCTACGTGTAGCACCATTGTAGAAAAGTAAAACAATAATAGTAACGTTCAAAGAAATATTAACAAACATGATCTTATCCCTAGAAGAGTGACCTCTTCAAGACTACTTTTATCTTAAAATACAGCTAGGAAACCTATGTACCTACTAAGTATTTACTAATAATTGTTATGTGAATTAGGTTCTTTTAGGGAGATAACACACATAGCTACAGACAAACAGTGTTTTAACTTACCACCAAAGACGATGTAACGTTGTCACTGCCTTAGTTATCTTTTCCGCTCGTCACAAGGAATTTTAATTAAAACATTGTAATGACTTGTTTACAACAACTCGACGTATATTTGAATTAGTCCCTCGAAGTGCTTCTCGAGTTCCTGCTTCTTGCACTTCTTAACACACTCACTTCACTTCACTTTGACTTATTAAAACTACTTAAACATGATTGTTATTTGAGGAACTAATTGGGAGGTAGGCACGACAGAGTTCGAACTGTTTGTAACAGAAGCCCGGAGTGGCACGCGGTAATAACTATTTCGAGCAATTCGGACATCGCTTTAAAAGTAACAAGCCTCTAACTCGCGTGAACTCCTGGCTTAGGTAAGTTACTTTTAAAGCAAGGCGAATCTCCCTCATCTTCCGCTTGTCCCTGCTATGTTTGGCAGCAAGATTGTTCCGCTCCCTTTGCTGTCGATAAAAATCGTCCACATTGTTTCCTGGCTGGACGGCACGACGCATTCGAGGGTTATGCCCCAAAAGAGACCCGCCATTCCTCTCAGACATTGCTCTTAGAGCGTTCCTTTCAAATATTAGGAAATTCGGGTCCTGCTCCAGGGCGTCTACGTCTGCCATGATTTGTGGACGATTATCTTCATTAGGGGAGTCTGGTGTTACTGGAGGTGACAATACACCAAATCCCTGTGGAGGAGACACGGTAGATCTTGCTGCCGTCGATGGTTCTTGGTACGAGCTTGTGCTTGGCCGAACACTTCTGTAATGTTGAGACGCGTATTGAATGCGTACTGGTGGTGCAGCTGGTGTTCTGTCTGTACGATTATTTCGTACGGACAGATCCAGAGGCATACTGTCACTGTCACTTTCGTTTTTGTACGGAGTCCAGAGAGACATGATTGTTGTCACGGCGTCTGGAGAGTAACTGGAGAATAGTTGAACGAATGAAGTTGACGGTTCCTTTTATACAAAAGAGGGTGTGGTCTAAATTGTACAACTCTTCCCCCGTGCAGACACAGTATCGTAAGGGGGTGGTCCCTCTACCTGCCTGAGCGAGACCTATTGAAAGAAAAGGGATGGAATGCGGTCTATTGTTGTCTATTAATTGTTGCTGTTTTTATATTTATAATCTTTGTAAATGATCAGACATTAAACTAGATCTGAAATAAGACACAATATTAAGTATAAACTTTTTCTCGCAAAATAAATATACACCCATATAACACAAAATGTTTTAAATATGCATAAAGTTACACTAAATTTGAACCATGTAGGTGTACCTAAGTAGCTATTTCACGTTTATTTAAAACGAAAAAGTGTGTTAGGTCTGAATTGTATATCTGGGTTGAATTGTTTCTAGTAGCTTCTTCGTAAGTAAACGTTACAAATTAAATTTTTTATCATATTTAATAAATAAATATTAAAGGAGCAAAAGAAACATTTTGAAACCAAGGCATTGCTCTCACTCATTATGACAGTAGTTGAGCGGGTCTGTTTCGTGTTCGTCGATGCAACAAGTGTACGACCGTTGTAACAAGTCATGATTGTCGCGGGAAGACTATCGACACGTGACTTTAACAAGACATACACTGACGAAATCCGAAAAAGTACGTTTTCATTTCATAAATAGATATAATATTATTTATAAGTGTTGCCTTAATTAAAGGTTACACTGTAAAATTTTTTTGTAAAATTACCATTTCTTTACTCAACATGAGGTGGCTAAATTTACTAATCAGTGTGTATGAATTCAAATTACAACACAATTTGAGTAATTTTCCAAGACATATGCAAAAATTTGCTAAGATGCGGTGTAATTTTACATTCTCAGAGTATAAATCTTACTTGTGTTGTAATTTTAATGAACTGTTTATTTAATTTCAATAACAAACTTTGAAGATTTACCTAAATTTTTAGTAATTTGAGTTACTATATTTTTTTGTAAAATTACAAAATGTTTTAAAATTCGAATTACTGTGAAGTGTTTAGGAATTTAAAATTTTTTTTATTATTTTTACAATTTATACTGTAAAATTACACAATACATTGTAAAATTACTAAAAAATACTATTTGTCTGTGACCATGTGTAATTTTACTAAACAGATTATCAATTTTCGGTACCAAGCTCCTTAAATTTACTAATATTTTTTGTAAATTTACAAAAAAAAAACATTGTAATTTAAACTACAATCGAATTATTGAAAATTAAAAAAATTGCTTTGGTAATTTTATTATTCTTGTTGTAAAATTGTACAAGTATTGTAAAATCACTAAAAATACTAGTTTTCTTTAGCCTTGTGTAATTTTATTATTAAAAAAATATGTAAATTCGAATTTTAATGAATCCTTTGGAATCGGATCTTCTTATTAATTTTATTATTTTGACTGTAAAATTATACAGTATTTTGTATAATTAACAGTATAACAGAGTAGCTACTTTTTTAGATGAACAAAAAAGTGCTTATTTAAATATCATTGAAATCATTAAAAATTTATCAATATTTTTTTCTCATATATATATGTTAAAATTTTGATTTGAAAATTATGTAGTAAAAACTCATATAATTAATTAAGTATTTTTTTTTTTTAAAGTTACCAAGTTATGAAAATGTTGGTGAAACAGCTGGTTAGAAAATAAATTATGAAAATATACTTAATTTCTTTTCATTCAATTTGAATATGTGTATTTTAATAATTTTTTTCGTGCAGTTAAAAGTATTTTTTTTCTAATACGTTAAAGTTCTAAGGAAATTTTTTATGTATAAACTATCATTTAAGATAATAAATATTCCATGATGGATGGTTTGTTTACAAAACTGCATAATAAATTTACTAAACATTTTTATGATAATTTATTGAATAAAATTACAAAACTGTATAGTAAAATTACTAATCAAATTTATAGGTAAATTTCCAAAAATATTTTGTAATTTTATCGAAACCAATTCAAGTGAATTGAGTGGTATAGTTACAAAACTCCACAGTAAATTTACTAAACAGTTTTATGATCAATTGTTAAATAAAATTACAAAACTGTATGGTAAAATTACTATGGAACTGCTTGGTAAATTTCCAAAAATATTTTGTAAGTGATGAAGCATTGTGTTTAGTAAATTTACTAAATTGTTTTGCGTTAAAACTTCCTACACATTTTTAGTAAAATTACCGAAGAAATTTTTAACAGTGTACACACATTTCGGAAAAAGAAAACAGACGTACAAACATGGAAATAAAGTTATGTACTTACAGCGAATTCATATTCAATTAGACCACGAAAAACAACTATAAAATACTAGCGACCTCTGTCCAACTATATTTTTTTACACGATAAGTAATCACCAACATATCATATATTAAAACCTTCTCTGAAACACGTTGCATCTTATGGTGTAAGCATTATCCTAATCAGTTTATTAGTTTTCGCAGTATAACTCAACAATAAAACCCTCTCTTCGTGTATTATTAGTACAGATAGATTTCTTCTGTATAAATAAGTAACCGACCTGTGCCCACTTCGTTGGGCGTTAATTATTTATTTTTGCGATGCAAATATATAGTAAAGTTTTCATCTCGCTCGCATTTCTACGACTTGATTCACATATACTAATATTTTTCCACTGAATTTTTGTTCAATAACAATAAAATATAGCCTATGACACTCCTGAATAGCGTGGCTTTCTGTTAGTGAAAGAATTTTCATTATCCGATCAGTATTTGCGAAGATTGCCCCCTACAAAGAAACAAAGTTAAAAACTTTACCTCTTTATAATATTATTATAGATGAAAACACATAATTAAATCTATCATTAAACTTTAATATCACCAAACATTGAAACATTAATAAGGAAGGACCTTAATTAATAATCATAACATCAGTTTACTAAACAATATTAATTCATAATTAAAAATATAGGTACGTATAAAATAAATAATAACAATAAAAATTATAAAAACTTAACACGTTCTACTTTCATAAAAAGATTATAAAGTAAATAGAGTTGGGAATATCTAATAAAGACCTGCAACTAAGAATCGGCGGAAGCTTCATATTATATCATCATCCACATAATCAAATGTTCACACACTTATACAACACAATTCAAACGTGTTTTCGAAGTCTACGAATAACGAATTGTTAGATTGCGATTACTTTTAAATTTAATTTGTTGTTAGAGCATATTAGATAAATATACGTCCTAATATAAGTCCTTACAGTGAAAACATTAAAATTTAACATGAATGAATGAACATATAGTAAAAAAGAAATTATAGGCATGTTGATGATTTGTAATGAAGACTATGTAGGTATAAGTATATTATGTTTTAAATGCTCGTAGAGGTCAAAATCTTGTTAAAAATTTGTGAAAATGTTTTGTGAGTTGTCTACAAAAGTTTTAACAAAAATTGAGTTAAAGTTGAGTTAAATTTGACAGTTCTATGTACGAGTATATGAAAAATAAATCCGCTAGTAAATAGGAAACCGTAGCAATAACTGTCAATTTAGAGAACGTGTCGTATTGCAACGAATCGACATCTGCATCAATTTCGCAGCTGTAAATTTCTCACGAGAGAAATTTGCCTTTAACTCCTAGAAAGTAAGGAATATTTTCCTGCGGTCTTGTTAGTTGTTGCGAGGGATTACATCGCGCCTGTCTTTTGCGTGGAACCCTTCCGCGTGGACCGGGATTATGTCCACTGGGACAGGTACAGACAGCAAACAAAGTTCCGGTTATTTGGAAATTTTTTATATTATTATTTAGTTACAATATGTGGAACGCACTTATTTTCTTATTCTAAATAAATCTACTCAAATCTTGCTATTTTATAAGAATTTGTTTGAAAGAATTATTTTAATCTGTAATACGTCGATAAAGTTATTTATATTATACACAGTTGAAGTTCTGACGATATCCAAAAAAGCAGTTTTATTACAATTCATACATTCGACAAAGTGCATTAAACTTTGTTGTCGAAAATAAGTTCCCTGTGATGACAACGTTGCGACGCGTTGTACGACTTGTCACGTCACAGGGATGTAGACGGTTCCAGAATCCGTAATGATAGAAAAATATACCTGTACTCCTTCTGCAAATTAAACATACAGTATTATATACACACATACATACAAACAATCCTGATAACATTCTAGAGTAGTCAAGTTAAAGATCAACACGCACGCTCTCTGTCTGTAGTCTGTATCTGACTCAGAATACCTTTTGTGCTCAGTCACATTCATCTATACTAATATTATAATTGTGTTTGCTCTCAAACGAAAAAAAAAAACGACTTCAATTACATCGACAAGTAATACAACGTAATAAGACGAAAAAATAGTCAAGTAAATACGCGCTATTAAAGATTACTCAAAAAGTTGTAATCAAATCTCGATCTAATTTAAACAACTGAGGTAGGGCACAGCGGGAAATTTCCTGCTCAAAAAATGGAGCAGCCCGACTGGGGTAGTACCTCGACCTTACAGAAGACCACAGCTAAATAACACTGCTTTCAAGCAGTGTTGTGTTCCTGTTGGTGAGTAAGGTGACCAGAGCTCCTGGGGGGAATCGGGGGTAGAGTCGGCAACGCGCTTGCGATACTTCTGGTGTTGCAGGCGTCTATAGGCTACAGTACATTACTTACCATCAGGTGAGCCATACGCTTGTTTGCCGACTTAGTGATATGAAAAAAAAAACAAGACTACATGACAAGTATAAGCTTTTAATTAAAGTAAGAATCATCAAAATCGGTACACCGAGTAAAAAGTTATGCGGTATAATACAACGTGGGTCGACGAAAAAGTAGTCAAGTAAATACGCATTATCTATACTAATATATAAAGCTGAAGAGTTTGTTTGTTTGTTTGTTTGTTTGTTTGTTTGTTTGTTTGTTTGTTTGTTTGTTTGTTTGTTTGTTTGTTTGTTTGTTTGTTTGTTTGAACGCGGTAATCTCTGGAACTACTGGGCCGATTTGAAAAATTCTTTCACTGTTAGATAGCCCATTTATCGAGGAAGCCTATAGACTATGTATCGTCACGCTAAGACCAATAGTAGCGGAGTCCACGCCGACGAAGTCGCGCGCAGAAGCTAGTTAGATATAACTCTAAAAGTACTGGTCAGATCTCAATTACATTTAAATGGGACCACATAACACGTAACACCTTCCGACTAAAACAAATCGATCGAAATCGGTCCACCCAGCCAAAAGTTCTGAGCTAACATAAATAAAAAAAAAATACAGTCGAATTGAGAACCTCTTCCTTTTTTGGAAGTCGGTTAACAATTTAAAGTAACAATATCTTTTCTGTAACTTTCTGTTACGGAATGTGTACATATAAATAAATTTGAACGTTTGTCTGTGATTTAAAAATACCTGTGTTTTTTCAAGTGCATTTAGTTATTTAATAAAAAAAATCTATCTGTCTTTCTGTTTGTCCGGACTGTGAAATAATAAACTCGGTGTTAAACAATAACATGTAAATTAAATAATTTGCATTGTGATATTCGCAAAGGGTTTCCTCGAAACTAACGGGACTTTGTCCCTGAAAGACCTTTACTTTCTAACGCAAAAAAACCTTCCTCATTCCGACCTATTGTCTATTGAACAGTAAAGTTCTTCGATGTTCTTATTCTTTTATGTTGCTCAAATAAAATGTAACAAAACTTGTTTATTGATTTATTGCTAGTAACTTTTTAAATACTGTTCAAACCAGAGGTAAAGTGACTAAAGAACTAGTAAATTATTTTTATAACATTACAAGAACATTCGTATATCGAAGAATGCTATATGTTTTGATAAATTACTCAGCTTATCTCACTGAGTTTTGAAGTGCTAAATTGATGATTCAGCCCGTAACAATCCACTGCTGGGTATAGGCCTCTTTTTTTTTCATTTAGGAGAAGAATCGGAGCTCAATCCTTCACTGCTCCATTGCGGGTTGACGGATATGTTCTCTTCTATGAGTAACGATCACTATCAGGTATTTACGATAACAACCGGAGCAGACCCACAAGGGCTGACCCACAAGGACAGACATCTAATTTGGAAACAAATATTTGTACAAAATACACAAATAAAAGGTAGGTACAGCACGCCCTTAAACAAGTCAAGCCAAAGAAATCGACAGGACCAGATGGTATACCACCGTATATATTTAGTGACTGCCGATCTGTTCTAGCTAAGCCTTTGCTTCATATAATTATGTAACCAATGCCTGAGAGCAGCAGTATTTCCAGAAAGATGGAAGACGACTAGGGTAGTACCAGTGCCGAAAGCTGGTGCCAAAGGAAACCTAGATGGTAATAGACCTATCGCAGTCCTGTCGACTCCAGCAAAAATATTTGAGTCGGCTATAACTAGAACTGAGGTAGGGCACAGCAGGAAATTTCCTGCTCAAAATATGGAGCAGCCCGACTGGGGTAGTACCTCGACCTTACAGAAGACCACCGCTAAATAATACTGTTTTCAAGCAGTATTGTGTTCCTGTTGGTGAGTAAGGTGACCAGAGCTCCTGGGGGTATTGGGGATAGGGTCGGCAACGCGCTTACGATGCTTCTGGCGTTGCAGGCGTCTATAGGATACGGTCTTACCATCTGGTGAGCCGTACGCTTGTTTGCCAACCTAGTAACATAAAAAAAAAAAATTAAATAAAAACCCGTTGTGGGCACGTACTAAAAGTGATGACTTTAAACTACAATTTATTTAATTTGGTTCTTGTTTTGAATTAGTACGCAAATTATTTTTTATGGCTATTTTTTCTAGTGTTAAACCATTTTGGAATCTTGATGTCCACCTAGCTTAGAAAGTATACAAAAAACAACTCAATAGCATTTTAATAATTATTATGTTAAATAAAAAACATAACCGATCGCTGCTATCTGTACACAAAGTGTCAATAAGGGTTGCACGAGTCGGCGCTGACCGCTGATGAAGCTCTCATTCACGCGACTTGTGCATGTTGTGAGTCTGTTGCACATTCAGGATCTCTGCAACAAACCGAGGCTCACTGGACGATGACGAGTGCTTTCAATTGTGTGACAGCTCTTTTGATATATTCAAAGAGTTTTCACAAAACGGTGGCGTTGACTATTAATGTAGCACCAGTCATCTATGTAGTAAAAACCTACAACGTATTAAAATTTGTAACCGATTTCAGAAGAGATTAGGTTCTCAATTCGACTGTATTTTTTATGTGCCGAATTTTGATATCTCTTTTTTTAATCGAGAGCTGGTACATGTCATGTAGTCCCATTAAAATTTGATCAAGATGTGACGAAAACTTTTTGAGTTATCTATCTATACTAATATAATAAAGCTGAAGAGTTTGTTTGTTTGATTGTTTATTTGTTTGATTGTTTGTTTGTTTGTTTGTTTAAACGCGGTAATCTCTTTAACTACTGGGCCGATTTGAAAAATTCTTTCAGTGTTAGATAGCCCATTTATCGAGGAAGGCTATAGGCTATGTGTCATCACGCTAAGACCAATAGGAGCGGAGTCCACGCCGACGAAGTCGCGCGCAGAAGCTAGTATAATATATAATCATCACGCTAAGACCAATAGGAGCGTAGCACCAATGAAGAATGTTTCAAAATCGGGGTTTTTTTTCTTTTTATTCCACGGGGACGAAGTCGCGCGCAGAAGCTAGTTACTAATATAAAGCTGAAGAGTTTGTTTGTTTGGTTGTTTGTTTGTTTGTTTAAACGCGGTAATCTCTTTAACTACTGGGCCGATTTGAAAAATTCTTTCAGTGTTAGATAGCCCATTTATCGAGGAAGGCTATAGGCTATGTGTCATCACGCTAAGACCAATAGGAGCGGAGTCCACGCCGACGAAGTCGCGCGCAGAAGCTAGTCTCTAATAATGCGTATTTACTTGACTATTTTTTGTCTACCTACGTTGTATTATTACTTATCAAGTGTGTACAAGCCTTCTGTGGTAGGTATAAGATGACACTTGTGTACCTGCAGTAAATTTCGTATAACATTAAATTTACGGAAGACTTACATATTAGTCATATTTCAAATATTGTCCCATCGGTATTTCAGTCTTTGGTTTATTTTAGAAGGCTCAGTGAAAAGAAATTATGATTCATACCCGTATATAATAATAATGATTATGATTTCTTATCCATGTTGAGTTAATAATAAAACATAAATAGATTCTGTTGAACATGACAAAGAACAAAAAAATATATAAATAAGAAAATATATACTTATACAAAGATGGTTTTATTACTAGCAAAGCGGTAAGACCACCATAGAAGTTCCAATGGTTAGGTACCTAATCATAATTTAAAAAATTGTGTTTGCTCGCAAACGAAAAAAAAAACCGACTTCAATTACATCACGAAAATTATTCGAAAATGGGATATTTACCATGTTTATTATTTTCACCAGTGTCGTGATCAAGACATTCGCAATCAATGTCGAATTATCGAGCTCCGCGAAGTGAAAATAATAAACATGGTAAATATCCAGATTTCGAATAATTTTCGTAATAGAAGTAACCATGTTAATCTAAAATCTTCAATTACATTGACAAGTAATACAACGTAGGTAGACGAAAAAGGAGTCAAGTAAATACGCGTTATCAAAGATTACTCAAAAATTTGAAATCAGAATTAACTGGCAATCGGTGAAGTAGGCACGTTACCTAAAACACAGATAATAAGTTACTTACGTTAGTAACAGATAACCTCGAGTGTGTCTTGAATAATTTTTTTTAAAGGATCATTTTTAAAACCTCCATCTCAAAATAAACCTTTTTAAGAATCAAGTTTCAATAAATATGGCAACATCTGTTCTCTTTGTAATCAATTTTATTAATAATAATGTGCAATTATTTGCAACAATCAAACGCCATTTAAAAAGCTGAATTGAAAATAGCAAATAAAAACGAATTAAAAATAGCAAATTGACTTGTTTCAGATAGGTAGAGCGCTAAAGTCGTATCTAATGTTATTCTTATACAAATATGATTTATAACATTTCTGGAAACACACAATGTTCCCATGTCTCAACTCTTCTCTATTGTCGCCAGTGCTTTTTTTTAAATCGTTTTGCAGCAAAGTTGTCATAAAGGATAAGTTTGTAAGTAGGTGTCCGTCATCTGCGGACAATGCCCACTATTAGATTATAATACGCAAAAAGAGCAGGTACCGTCTCGTGCGGTGGACAAGTTACGAGAGAATGCGACACAAATTATTTCAGTGTACCTATGTGTAGTACAGAAATGTATGACGACCTAATATTAATGCACTAGCTTCTGCGCGCGACTTCGTCGGCGTGGACTCCGCTCCTATTGGTCTTAGCGTGATGATACATAGCCTATAGCCTTCCTCGATAAATGGGCTATCTAACAGTGAAAGAATTTTTCAAATCGGCCTAGTAGTTCCAGAGATTACTGCGTTCAAACAAACAAACAAACAAACAACCAAACAAACTCTTCAGCTTTATATATTAGTATAGATTGGAAAGTAAGATTTGTCTTATAAAAAAAAATTTATTCTTTCTTTGTTTTAGTGAAAGAATACGTATCTATTTGTCCTTTCTGCTTCAAAGTATACTCGTATACCTAAATCTTATATCTTTTCTACAAAGTGAATATATAATGGTGGTTAGCTTTATATTGTGGTATTTAATTTTTTATGTCTTTTATTTTGTTTTGAAAACTGTTGACTTTTCTTAATTTACCTATACAATTTTAATTTTTTGTTTAAATTTAATTTTTAATTGCGATTATTATGAATAAAAATATCTATGATTTTTGTAATGTCCCAAAATAATTGTGTTTCTTTATTTCTTTCTGTAACGAGAGAATAGATATTATAAAGGTTTCATATTGATCTTACGAAAAAGTTAATACTTGACGAAAAAAATTGCATGCGTACAAAGTACCTACACATGTCAGAAGTGAAACATCTTTGGCAAACTAATTCAAAAAAACTAATTAAAAAAACGAATTTAAAATACAAAAAAAAAACTAATTGAAAATAAAAAAACAAAAAGCCAACGTCACGCGGTGTTCCCAGGCCACCCATCCAAGTACTAAACGTCATGACGCTGCCGCGTTACCAGTCACTCAAATTTTACCACTCATGCGCCTAAAGAAGTTTCACTTCAGAAAATCGTATGATTAATATCAGTAACCATCACTGAAAGACAATAAAAAATATTAGATTTCAAAAGATAAAGTCCTCTGTAACTATAAAAGTCAAGATCTTGTTACTGAGACCAACGCTTCCTTGCGCTTGGCAGATGCAAGTCCATATCCCAGGAGACACTTGGCGGCGATTATCTCAAACAATAACATTCTGCCGGACACTACGTGACATTCATTTCGTTTGTGACAAACGTTTGTTAGTTTAACTGTTACTCAAATGATTTTAACTTCTGAACGCTTGTCGACTTCCAACCATGTTTTAAATTAATGTTTCTATAACTCTTTATGTCTGATGTTCGAAATATTATTTTTGCAAGAAAAATGCATACCTACTGAGTGAAATAAGTCTATAGTGAATGAATGTAATTAAAAAGGTACCAAAATAAAACCCTGTAGAATACCTTAGAGAACTAATAGGTACGTAAATTTTTAACACTAGCCGTCCGCCCTCGCCATTCGCTTTTTCAATGAAAATATAGACTATATCACTCAGAGACGACTTAGCATTCTATTCGTAAAAAAATCCAAAATCGGAATAGGGTATATTTTTACCCGATTGCAGAATGAATCTAAATTATTGCATACAAACTAATAACCCAAAGAAACTCAATTGATAGTAGTTTGCTTAGGTTTTGTTAATGTTTGATTTATAGTAGAATCAGCGTTTTCTAGCGTCCTGCAATCATTCGAATTATAACATATATTATTATTATACTTATTAATACGTGAAGCAAAAACTTTGTATCAGATAGATAGATTCAGATCAGATTTATAGATAGATTTTTACGGAAATTGCGCGTACGGAGGGGTATGACGCACACTTATCTATATATATATAAAAATCAATGCCACTTTTCGTTGTAATTTTATAACTCAAGAACGGGCTCACATATCCAAACCAAATATTTAGGCTTTGTTCGGACTATTTATTAGATGGTTTATATGTGAAGTTTGCACAAAATCGGCCGAGCGGTTCTTCATTTATCACATTTTTTGTAACAAAGGAGGATCATTTTGTTAATGGGGATTTTGCTGTCAAATTGAAACTTTTTTCAGTGTTGACAGTACAAGCATGTTGTTATGTCATTCATTTATGTTTATGTTTTTGATTAGAGGAAATAAATCGAAGCACGCCCAAAATGAAATGATGAAGACAAAAAACCCAGGGATATAGTACATCACAAAAATAATTAACGCCCAACGAAGTGGGCACGGGACGGCTAGTAGTTTATATAGAGAAGAAGTGCAGAATGCTAATATATATTTTTAATTATAGATAAAATATACATTAAATTAATGCAAAAAGCATTACACACACTACCGTGTACCTATTTGACACACAAACGCATATTATACTAGGTATTTTGTTGATTGTTAAAGTCTGTAGTCAAATTGAAAATTTTTAAAAAAGGTTCTTTATTTTCATAATTATTTGGTTTTTATTAATTTAAATTTTTAATTATGGCCGAATTTCGACCTGTGGGCGACCACTAGTACCTACATATATTAATAATATATTAAGATATCTGTAGTTTACGAAAGTATCTAAATTGTAAAGATTGGTTTTCCTTTTTTAGTGATCTGTCGCAGTCGCGTTTTTTTTTAATAATTTTTTTTTTAAGTTTATCCATTACCAACAAACAAGGAAATAAAAAAAATCCTCTTATAATATTACGAGTAGTTAGAAATAGTTGTAGAACCAGCTAGCAGCTTATCACTGTAATATTCATAAAAGAATTATCTAACGGACCACACTTGATGTTACCACTGTATCCAATCGTACACACCTTGAGCGTGTCAATCATAGCTTTCGAGTTCCGCTATAGAGCACACAACGCCCCGTGTGACCATGTGAGTATTTGATCACAGCCCACACAATTGACACAATTGCCAGAACGCCTTCAAAACCTTGATGTAACAATCCACGATTAACAGTACACGTCGACCCTTTAGTCGTGCGTGTCCACAAAGTATTCATGGAATTGAATTTAAATAGAAATAAGTTTTTTTTTTTTATTGTTGGTAGCAGATAATCCGTAGCATGTCATTTTGCACCTGCTCAATTCTATATATATTTCTTCGTATAACGGTATTTCAATTGGTAACAAGGTACTGTAAACTGAGGTTTTTAACTGAGATAGGGCACAGCAGTAAATTTCCTGCTGAAAGCATGGACCAGCCCGACTGTGGTAGTACTTTGACCTTACAGAAGATCACAGCTAAATAATACTGTTTTCTAGCAGTGTTGTGTTCCTGTTGGTGAGTAAGGTGACCAGAGCTCCTGGGGGAACTGGGCATGGGGTCGGTAACGCGCTTGCGATGCTTCTGGTGTTGCAGATGTCTATAGGCTACGGTAATTGCTTACCATCAGGTGAGACGTACGCTTGTTTGCCGATCTAGTTACATTAAAAAAAACTACATAAAATTACCTACTAGTCTCATTTTGTTTCATCGTCGCTATCTGTAAAGTGAACACGTGTCATGCCTAAATTCTCACGTGAATCTCGCTTAAAATAACATTGCCACGAGTCGCTTAGAGATATACTGTGAGAGATGAATGATTGACAGCAAAAAGGGTTGCAGAATTAGTTACAAAATTAATTATTAAGTATCCTTTATACGTCCTTGAACTAAACACTCAGCCGCATATTACATATTTTATTTATTTGTATATTATAAAAAAAAAGTTGTGTAAACTTAGTAAAAATATATCGTCATACAAAAAAAAAAGAAAAAAAACTGCGTGCGTACAAAGAACACTGTCAGAAGTGAAACTTCTTTGGCAAACTAATTCAAAAAACGAATTTAAAAGAAAAGGAATTTACGATACCAAAAATAAAACTAATTTAAAAAAACAAAAAGCCAACGTCACGTGGTGTTCCCAGGCGGTCACCCATCCAAGTACCTACTGATCGTCATGACGCTGCCGGGTTACCGGTCGCTCAAATTTTACCCCTCATGGACCTAAAGAAGTTTCACTTCAAAAATAGTTTCATTAAATATATAAAAATGTACAAAACAAAAATTGTCACAATATAAACATCGACGTGTGGTCTGTGATTTGTAATAAAAATCTATTACATACTATTTTTTTTTGTGTTTTTTATTTTCTTCTTAATAAATACTTCTTGCGCTGTTTGCCTCGCTATATGAAACACTTACTCAGGACCATGGGTTGACTGGAAGAAATCTCTTTTAGAGATAAGTCCACCTTACTTTTTACTTTTATATTATGTATTTTTGAGTGCAATAAAGTATATATATATCTATATAATAATAATGAAAATCGTCAATAACCGCTCCGTTGCTAATAAAGCTAATTTAGTAAAATTTACAGATTTCATTGTAGAACGTAAAACATAATATCTACTACATATACCTAAGTAAAACTTCTCTAGGCACGGTTGATTTGGGGAGTAAGCTGGTGAAAGAGTGACGAGAGCGTTACGAAAAGTGTGATTGGGCGAGGCGAACGGAAGTTGCGAGGGAGATAGAAGTTAGTGAAGATAGAAGTTTTACTTCAGTCGTGTGGTCTAAAGCCCACTCCTTTTTTTATTCTAATCACATACGTATAGTCCGGGATCCCTGGTACATTTTTTTCACTTGACTAATATCAAGCTTATTTTCCGTGAGTAGCTTTATTTTGATGGGACTCCCAAATCCTGACTGAGATGACCTTAAATTTGTCCAACATGTATCGATAACGAGGTTATCAAAAATTATTACTAACCAGCTGATTTTTTCTCTTTTAGTTGGTTAATATTTATATTATTTTATAATAATATTGTCCTACAAATAGCGTGGTACGTTATCCCGGTCTTACGCTTACTGCTGCTTTATCCCTGCTACCCCTATTACCTACCACAATCGAGATTCGAGAGTTTTCTTAGAGGAAACTGTTGGGCGTCTCATCAAAATGCAGCTACTCCCGGAAAATTAGCTTGATAGTAATCTAGTGCAAAAAATGTACCAGGGATCCCGGACTAGTAGTTACATAATGTCGTCGTATTCGCGCTCTATTGGTCGACAGTTACACAAGGCTCCATCGAGGGGCGTCCTCTCCAATAATAAAGAACAGAGGGTATGCTCGTACATGGCGGGTGTCACTGTGACGTAACAAAAAAGTCAATACTTTTTTATAAAAACGTATTTACTTCTCAACTGTGATTTATTACGGTGAGGGCGTATCGATCGCTATTGTATACATAATATGAAAAAGGTCCATTTACTAGTACAACAGAGGGACTATAGGGTTTCTAAATATCGATATAATTTATGTTATTGTGTCCTTGGGCTTAGCATTTTTTGGCCACAGAACTATAAAAACATTGAATTAAAAAATTGATATTAAATTTAGTAATTTCATTTTATTGTTGTATGACACATAGCTTCAAAACACTTCCTTTGTGAGCGACACACATTTATTGATATATCTTTGAAATCGAAAAAAATAATTATTTAAAAATAAATTTTACCGTATTGTGGAAATAAAAAGTATGCATATAGTTTGATATCCCATTTATTGCACTAAACGCTTTTACAACCCAATATGAAACAAATAAATTAAAACAGACACGTACAAAAAATTGCATTAGGTAGGTACTGCCTCAGGACTCTTCTTAATAACTAATATTTATACAATAATTTTAATCAGTCACTTAGTATTAGATACTATTTACATTAGATCTGTCCTAAAGAGATAATTATATATCTATCGTCTGCTCTGGTCTGTCGCTCCATGCAGTTGTCGAAGCGCTGAAGGTCTGCCGCCTGCGTGTCCTGGAAACAGATAAAAATTTCGTCTATAGGTACTAATATTATAAAGAGGTAAAGTTTTTAACTTTGTTTGTTTGTAGGGGGAAATCTTCGCAAATACTGATCCGATCATGAAAATTCTTTCACTAACAGAAAGCTACACTATTCAGGAGTGATATAGGCTATATTTTATTGTTATTGAACAAAAAATTCACTGAAAAATATTAGTAGATGTAAATCCAGTCGTAAAAATGCGAGCGAGATGAAAACTTTACTATACATTTGCATCAATAATAATTAGCATTTGCAAAAATAATAAATAATTAACGCCCAACGAAGTAGACATCGGCTAGTATTCAATAAAAACCTTATTAGGTACATAACACACAAACTATAATGTTCTGGTAAATGACACATTTGTTTTAGACAAAATTTTATCACAATTATTACTTTTCAACTGATTTCCAAAAAAGAAGGAGGTTCTCAATTCGATTGTATTTTTGTATGTTACCTCAGAACTTTTGACTAGGTGGGCCGATTTCGATGATTTATTTTTAATCGAAAGGTGGTGCGTGTTATGTGATTTCATTTAAATTTAATTCAGATCTGATAAGTACTTTTTGAGTTATATAAATATCTAATAACTAGCTGACCCGGCGAACTTCGTACCGCCTAACAGTCGATTGGTATTAAAGTTCAAATTGACTTTTAAGTATTATTACGAATCTTTTGTATGCGAATATAGAAAAGTGTTGTTTTTAGACTTTTCCAGGCAATTTTTCAAATTTTTCTCTCCGTAAGAACCATTCTCGTACCTACTTCAAAGAATATTATAAAAAAAGAATTAGCAAAATCGGTTCAGCCATTCTCGAGATTTGCGCTTCACACATTCAGCGATTCATTTTTTATATATAGAGATGCGTATTTACTTGACTGTTTTTGTTGACCTACGCTGTATTATAACGCATAACTTTTCACGAGGTGTATGATATTGAGGATTCTTGTATTAAATGAAAGCTACTTTGTGGTCCTATTTAAATCGCGACAAGCTTTTATATCATATAGATTATGTAATGACTTGAGAAGTAGATAGTATAAGTTTTAAATTAAAAAAATATTTTTTCGTTTTAGCGCATTTAAATAAAAGCTTGTTTTTTTTAAAGGTTTTTTACTTTCAATTTATTTTAAAATGCTGTTTAAATATATACGTCTTTTTTATACATTTTGCTATTAAGATATACATTAATATCATCTATTATTTACCCATCTAGAGTGTCGCTGTCCGGCGCGTGTCGTCGGTTCAGCGCACGTGCAGCCGAGGTTTTTGTTCTGCTGCTACCAGAACAATGTACGTGACGCCTACGACGCGCGACGGTCATCTGAAATAAATTTACAAAAGGTTGCGTTAAATAATTCCTTGTTTTTAATATCTTGGAGATTCAAATTTATGTCTGTTCGATTTTTATGTAGGTATCTATCTGTACTAATATTATAAAGAGGAAAGATTTGTATTTATGTGTGTATGTTTGTAATGAATAAACTCAAAAACTACTGGATTGATTCAAAAAATTCTTTCACCATTTGAAAACTTAGTTATCCTTATATAACATAGGCTACTTATCCCGGGAAAATAAAATAGATTCAAACGGGAAATTGTTTGCGCACACGGGTGAAAGCCGTTGAGAACATCTAGTATAGAATAAAAAGAAACAATGAAATAAAATTAAAGATGCAAAGGCGGTGTTATCGATAGAAAGGCGATTTCTTCTAACCAAACTTTAAGTACACGACAGAGAAAATACTGTTAGGACACATACGGATATTTTTTATGCAAATTAGATTTTTTTTTTCGCAATAAAACACATATAGGTACAAATAATTATAATTATTGGTTTAACTTACCACAAAATTCGATGAAGCGTAGAGAGTCGTTTTTTGTTAGTTTTGTGGAATTAATCGAAATAAATTTTGGATTTTGATTTTTGATTTTTCTCTCGGGTCTGGCTGGTAACGTATATAGGTAAAGTTGAGATACTGTCTTTAACTGATGAAATATTAGTTTCGTAGGCTGGGGACGCTAATGATAAACTTTTAGATTTCCACTTCACTGATGTAACAGGCACCCAGAGAGACACGCGGCGACAATTATTTACGACAATTTATGCATAGGTTTGAAAGTAACGAATCTTTGAGCCGTGTGACTTCGTTACTCAGGTATGTTACTTTTAAAGCAAGACGAATTTCTCTCAGTTTCCGCTTGTCTCGACTCTGCTTGGCGGCAAAATTGTTCCTCTCCCTCTGTCTTCTGTAAGAATCGTCCACATTCTGACCCGACTGGACGGCGCGTCGCATCCTGGGGTTATGCCCTAAAAGGGTCCCGCCATTCTTCTCCGACATCGCCCTGAGTGCGTCCCTTTCAAATATAAGGAAATTCGGGTCATTTTCCAAGGCATCGACATCCGCCATGAAATGTGGACGATTCCCCGTGCTCGGTGAGTCAGGGGAAGTTGGTGGTGACAACACTCTGCTTTCCATTGGAGGATACACTGTTGCAGGCTGGGAAGACGTTGATGGTAGCTGGTAGCAATTCATTCTTTGCACATCATCAGCACTAGGATAAGACGAATATTGTAGACACGTCACTATTGCCGGCACGTATGGTGCACTGCTAATATTTTTATTCTTCACTGATAGATCCAGAGGCAACTTATCGTTATATGGAGTCCAGAGATACATTTTTGATGACTTCATCACGAGTTGCGAGTTTGCGAGTAACTAGCAAATAGGGACGAATGAATTTGACGGTTCCTTTTATAGGCATGGGGGTGTGGCTTTAACTGTATAACACTTCGTGTGGGTTCAGTATTGCGAAAGGGTTAATTCCGCTACCTGTGCGAGCGAGATTCACTGTAAGAATAGGATGAAGTACGGTCTACTGTTATTTATTGTACCTATATATTTTTTTGGGATTATAATCGTAAGAGTAAAATTTAATGAATAGGTTAGATACTAAGCGGGTCCAACCAAAATGCAACCAACCCTAATCAAAAATACTGATTGTATGGCAAAATAGTTACATCAAAATATTATTATAGGAACAATTTATGTTCGTAGCTAATCACTATTTATTTAAAAGTACGTTTTTACGCTTTTTTATGAACGTACATCTAATAATGACTAGCGCATGGTAAACTATAGTATCATTTTTTTATAAAACAAGGGCTTTATTTTAGTAAGTAGGAAGTTGAAAGGTAGATATAAGTTAGTAAAGTTCGAAAGAGAGAGAGAGTTACGCTTCGTAAGTTTTACTTTTTTTTAATTTATTTGTAACAGTAAGACGCCGCGTTGGCGCAGCGGTTACAGCACTGGATTGCGATTGGCTGATGCGCGGGCGGTTGCGGGTTCGATCCCCGCACACGACAACATTTGTATTGGCCATACAGATGTTTGCCGTGGTCTGGGTGTTTGTGCAGTCCTTGTGGGTCTCCCCACCGTGCATCGGAGAGCACGTAAAGCCGTCGGTCCCGGTTGTTATCATGTACACCTGATAGCGATCGTTACTCATAGTAGGGAATATATCCGCCAATCCGTATTGGAGCAGCCGAGCAGCGTCGTGGATTACGCTCTGATGCTTCTCCTACATGGGCAAAGAGGCCTGTGCCCAGCAGCCTATATTACATACTGAAACGTAACAAATAACAATAGCCATGCGAAGGACCCGTACATTATTATTGAGTATAACACTGACTGAAATCCACATGGTCGAGGCGATATGATAAGAAAGCTCGAATTATAATTATGTATTCCGCCCTAAGTATCTATTATTTATAAAATGTTTTTTATTACTTAGTCCATAACCTCTACCTATTCAAAAAGAAAAAAATTTGCTGAGCGTGTCAATTGAAATTTAAACAAGTTTTGAGATGCTCAATAGGAAACAAGTCTCCAAGAACTTTGCTGTGCAGTCAGTATATCACTACATAGTATAAAACAAAGTCACTTCTCGCTGTCTGTCTGTCCCTATGTATGCTTAGATCTTTAAAACTACGCAACGGATTTTGATGCGGTTTTATTTATTAAAAAGAGTGATTCCATAGGAAGCGGAAGGTTTATATAATTATATAATACATGCATTATATTGTAGATGTAGAGGAACACTGATAGTTTTTGCTAAAGTAATTTATTGCGTACAAAATATTTTTATTTGTGTAACATCTGAGAAAAAAAATACAAGCGATTTTTCGAAATATTTGTAATGTTAGTGATATTATGATAAATAAAATAAATTGGTTCACTCGCTGTGAAATGATACATTTGATGTAAAAATCGGCCAAGTGCGAGTCGGACTCGCGCACGAAGGGTTCCGTACCATTGACTAGGTACATTGATTTTAATATCGGGCAAAAAGCGGCTAAAAAAATCACTTTTGTTGTATGAGAGCAAAAATAGGCAAAAATGACGTTTTTTTGTATGGGAGCCCCCCTTAAATATTAATTTTATTTTAATTTTATTATTTATTATTAAAGTAAAAATAGAACTGAGTATTTTGTGAATATTTCAAGTGCCTACCTGTTGCCATTATTGATATCGAGCAAAAAAAGGCAAAAAAATCGCGTTTGTTGTATGGGAGCCCCCCTTAAATATTTATTTTATTTTGTTTTTAGTATTTGTTGTTATAGCGGCAACAGAAATACATAATTTGTGAAAATTTCAACTCCCTAGCTATAGCCGTTCTTGAGATACGGCCTGGTGACAGACACACGGACGGACGGACGGACGGACGGACGGACGGACGGACGGACAGCGAAGTCTTAGTAATAGGGTCCCGTTTTTACCCTTTGGGTACGGAACCCTAAAAATGATTTAATATTAATGGACATAGACTGGGTGATAAGTTTTTTGATGTGCAATTAAAAATATCTCATATTAACATAGAGCTGAATCTATATATTATAATATATATAAAAGAGATTTCCACCCATATATTGACTCATCACGATATCTCTGGAACCATAAGGCGTAGAGACTTGAAAGGTAGGAATATTCCTTTCGCCGAGTAGAGGTCAGCTAAGAACGGATTTTACGAAATTCCATCCGCAAGAGGGGGTTGCGGGGCTTAATAACTTATATGGCAAAACAAACTTTGCGGGGTCAGCTAGTAGATATACATAAAATAGGTGTAATCTTGTAGTCACACTACATTTGAAATTAGTACTTCCTTACGAAAGTACTTCACGGTAGTTTGACAAATAAACAAACCTGTTTTGATTTAAATCTTTATGACGTTTACTTTCAATATTGACTTGCCTTAAATAAAAAAAACAGACACGGAATCTTTGTACGCGTGTGTTGAATTGTTCCTAGAACGGTCATCAAATGGAAACGTTATAAATCCACTTTTTTCATACTCCTAGGTATGAAAATAATTGAAAAAAATTGCATTGTTCTCACTTATAATAACGATACTTAAGCTTGTCTTCTGTTTCATGTTTTCCGCTGCAAAAAAGTTTTATGACCATTGCATTGCAACAACTCATAACTTGCGCAGGTAGAATTTTTGAACATGATGATGCATATAATTATGTATATAAGTATAATAAATGCTTACGGAATGTTTGCGTTAGTTTTATTACCAAGCTTCTAACCTTGAGAAATATAAACAAAGAATCATGGAAAATCTATAATATATTGATACGTGAAGCAAAAACTTTGTACCCCTTTTTACGGAAATTGCGCGTACGTAGGAGTATGAAATTTCGCACACTTAGGTTATTTACAGAAGTGCGGAATGCTAATATTTTTTCAAAATTATACATAATATATATGTTACGCTCAAAGATCGAAAACGCTCATTGAGCGGAAAAGTAGCTCACAACGCGATGTGGTCACAGTAAAACACCCACATAGCGAAATTCGTTTTATGGCTCTAATGAAAACGCGCACGACGCGTTGTGGCAATCAAAGAAAGACCAAATAGCGAAATTCGTGTCGTGGCTTACATGCTATTCGATCTCAACGCGTTGTGGCAATGAAGAAAAGCCATGACGCGTATGGAATACTATTTGATTACAACGCACACTACTTTCCGATATAGATCCTACTAGGCCTAGGCTGGAAACGTTTTGGTAGATGTCCTTAAGAAATATTTTTCATTTTATAAAATCACGGCATAACGTGTTTCTCATTATCAAATATATTAAGTATATAATTATATAAATTAAAATGAAACGATGTTTATTATTTATTGAGATTACTTTATATTTAAAAAAATCAATGTATTAAGTAATAGACATCATAATTATCGTTTAAGACGTCGATACTGCTTCGACGACAGAGACTCCTTTTTCTTTTTAAGAAGTTGAGACCGTTTTGTTTCATTAAGTAACATTTCATATTTTTCTGTAGTCATAATAAAACTGCGATCAGTGCTTGTTTACACAAACTCACGTAATTTATCGTAAAACAATTCTTTTTTATTCGTCATAATTACCGCTGACATTAAAATTCACTCTCATAAACAGAAAAGAAATGAATAAAACTGATGTTTCAATGCGTCTTTGCACCCGAGCCGACACCGACAAGTTACAACCTGGTGATATGGTTAACACATTGAATGCTCAGAACGCGTCATGGCTTTTCTTCATTACCACAACGCGAACGCGTTGAGATCGAATAGCATGTAAGCCACGACACGAATTTCGCTATTTGGTCTTTCTTTGATTGCCACAACGCGTCGTGCGCGTTTTCATTAGAGCCATAACACGAATTTCGCTATGTGGATGTTTTACTGTGACCACATCGCGTTGTGAGCTATTTTTCCGCTCAATGAGCGTTTTCGATCTTTGAGCGTAACATATACATTAAATTAATAAAAAAAACATTAAAACACTACAGCACTCACACACGCATATTATACTATATTTGTTGATTGTCAAAGTCTGTAGTCAAGTTGAAAATTTTAAAAAAAGGTTCTTTATTTTCATAATTATTTGGTTTTCTTGAATTAAATTTTTTAATTATGGTCTAATTTCGATCCCTGAGCGACCACTAGTAAATATAAATAAATAATTTTTTCATCTACGTACGTTGTATTAGTAACTAGCAAACGAAATTATTTGATACTTAGAACTGAGTGCTTTCTGCTTCGGGGGCTGTGGGTTCGATTACCGCCTGAATCTGGGTGTAATATATGTATTTTATCATATATGCATTATTTATAAGTATTTATCGAAAATAAATATGGAGCTATAACAGTCGGCTGTTACCTACAACACAAGCGTTAAGTTGCTTAACATAGAAACAGACGACCGTGTGTGTGTGTGTAAAATATATTTATTTACTTACCAGCTGCCCGGACAGACTTCGTTCTGTTAAAAGTTAATAGTAAAGATTTAATTTTCTTTTTTAATATTTTGTTTTGTATTAAAACCTTCCGTGGGCCTTAAGGAACACAAAAAAATAAATTAGCTGAATTGGTCGAGCCATTTTCGAGTTATGTGCTTAGCAACATTTATTTTTATTGTTATAGATTTATTGTCGCGTTATACAAAATATTTATTTGAAGTTAGTGTGGTTATTATGGTGAGGTATCCTCAGAATTTCTTCTAGACCTATAATATAGGAATAATTTTATTGGACATTGTTTTGTTATATCTCAAAGGAATCAGGCAATGTTTTTGATGAAAGCTCTCAGGCAACTTGATTTAAGCCAACCTTTTCAACAATTATTATCATATTTCAACCGATTTAGACGAAACTTAGTGCTCTTAAAAATTGTAGATACACTTTAGCTTTCCCAGTTAATCGCTCTGTGTATTAGTGAAAATCGCATCAAAATCCGTTTAGAGCTTTTCGAGTTTATCACGAATGTGTAGATATTAAAAGGATAGGCAGAGAGACATTTCGGTAGATTTTCATATAAGTATAACATGTACTTAATATATAAAATTTTCATATTTTACTATATAATAGTAGGTATAAATGCGAAAGTTTGTGAGGATGTGTGTATGTATGTTTGTATGAATCTATGTTTATTTATTAAGGTTTGCTAGCAGTTGTTACATTTATGATAGATTACAATATTAATTTATAAACTAAATTTCTATATAAGTATATATTATGTTTGTTACTCTTTCGCGCAAAAACTACTGGACCGATTTTAATGGAACTTAGTAAGTAAATAGCTGGAGATCTAAAATAGTATATAGGCTACTTTTTATTCAGATATTCAAACGGGATCTAAAATTACACAATTATAACCACGTGGTGCGGCTTATATAACTACTAGCTGACCCCGCAAACTTTGTTTTGCCATATATGTTATTAACCCCCACAACCCCCTCTTGTGGGTGGAATTTTGTAAAATCCGTTCTTAGCTGACCTTTACTTGGCGAAAGGAATATTCCTACCAAATTTCAAGTCTCCAGGCCTTATAGTTCCAGAGATATCGTGATGAGCCAATGGGTGGAAATCTCTTTTATATCTATACTTTAATATAATAAAGCTGAAGAGTTTGTTTGTTTGTTTGTTTGTTTGATTGTTTGTTTGTTTGATTGTTTGTTTGTTTGTTTGTTTGTTTGAACGCGCTAATCTCAGGATCTACTGGTCCGATTTGAAAAATTCTTTCAGTGTTAGATAGCCCATTTATCGAGGAAGGCTATAGGCTATATATCATCACGCTAAGATCAACAGGAGCGGAGTCCACGCCGACGAAGTCGCGCACAGAAGCTAGTATAAAGATATAATTATTAGCTAGTTACTCGTCTCTGCTTTTTTTCTCGCAACAGACGGACAGCCGTGACGAACGAGCTTAACGTATTTTTTTTCGAACATGCAAATTGCGAACAAACGTAAGTACAATGCGCTACCCTTGCATTAAAGACAATACGAACAACTTCTTAGAACGCTCTAACGGTTCACTTGTACGGACTCGTCTCTGGGGGATTTACTTTAATACACAAAAGTAGGTACTCGCAAAAACTTTTTGCGATTTTAAATGTATAGTTATATTTATAATACCTTGAATGGTATTAAGTTTAACAATTTTGCTTTTGTCTCAAATAATAAGTTCGTGTTAAACTCTCTGTGTACGGGTTGCTTTATAAAAACTATTTTGCTGTGCCATGAAATCAATATTACTCTGGTTTGTTTTTGTTGCAGTGCTGAATGCAGTTTTATTATTATTTTATTTGTTAAAATTTATAAATAAAATCTAAAGTGAATAATTTGAAGCTGTTCTGTATTTAAATGAATATAATATGTATACATATATATTTTTAAATATCTATAACACACACGTGGTCATTTGTTCCTATGGTAAGCAACTTAAAACTTTTGTTATAGGTAACAGCCGGCATAGGTATACAACTATATTTTTTGCTAGATAAATACCGACACATAAATAATACAGAACCTACAACTCCCGGAGCAGATAGCAGCACTAAAAACGGGCTAGTCAAATAATTATTTTTCACTATTTATTGATATTAGTTAAAGTTTCTATGCTGTCACGGCCTCTGTCAACACTTAATATTATTTTCGCCGCCCGTGATCATGGCATCTAGTCGTCGAAATGTCGAAAGATTTAAAAATACAGTTGTTTTATGGGTTGGAGTTTTATTACTCATAAGAACAATACAATATATAATTTTCCTTTGATGAAATTAGCTAATTATGTATTACTAGCTGTACCCGCGACTTCGTCCGCGTGGAATTTAACAAAAAAGTTCAAAAAAAAGTTCGATAAAATGATCTTTGATATTCTTTGATTTCCTATAATAGCATGAGCAGGCGGTCGACCGATGCGGGGCAGAGGGGATGGACTCGCCCGCGTCGTTATAGGCATCTCAAAGAAAGAACGCTCAACGCTGGCTCGCCGAGCATTAAATGTTTCGCTGCTACTTACTTCTAACGACGATATCTCAAAAACTATTTATCTGATTAATATAGTGGAAAGAGCAATTTTAATCTGCATTAAATGCCTAAGCTAAATAACATATTCATTTGCATAAGGATTAATACTGAACTAAAGAAAATATCTTTAAAAATAAAGTAATGTTTTTAATTAAAAATTTTAACATAAAAGTGGTTATTGTAAGTAAACCCTAAGAGATAGATATATGCTATCGCGGACTTTTTTGTAGCATTTTTATAGATTTTGAATTCGCTAGTACATTATACAACTATATATTTTCTAGTTTAGGCAGCGTTCGCGTGGAAAGCTCCCCGTTGGCGAGATTTTTTGCGACCTCTTCAACATTTATCACCGTATTTCTGCTAATTTACATTAAAACATAATAAATTATATACCTAAACCTTCCTCAAGAATCACTCTTTCTATTGTTGAAAACCGTATAAAAATCCGTTGCGTAGTTTTCGAGTTTATCGCGTTCAGACAGGAGGACAGACAGACAGACAGGAGGACAGAAAGACGCGGCCGGGGGACTTATTTTTATAATAAGTATAGATATTTTTTTATTATCAGTTTTATTATTATGATTTGAACCAGAAATGACGTATCAATTAAAAAATAGATAACAAAATCTGTCTGTTCGTTTATATTTGGGATTCCGGACCCGGAACTGTAATTCTACAATCAGCGGTTGGGTGTGTCGCGATTATTTGCTTATTGTATAGAATTTGAAAATGAAAAACGCAAGAATTTCCACTATTCACCAAAATACTATTTAGGTACAATACATACAGTAAGAGACAGATCGATATTACATAACGCTTAGGGTAGGGTCGCACCCTTCATAATTATGCACCGCTCGGGACCCTTCTGCATGAGGGTGAATGCAATACATTAAGACATTTAAAATTTCCTACTATACATGTGTATATACAATACAATTTTTTTTATTTTATTTTACTAGCCTTATTTACGAAATTCACTTGACATACAACATCACTACATATTATAAAACAAAGTTGCTTCCCGCTGTCTGTCTGTCTGTATGTATGCTTAGATCTTTAAAAGTACGCAACGGATTTTGATGCAGTTTTTTTTTAATACATAGAGTGATTCAAGGGGAAGGTTTATATGTATAATATATGCATAATATAGTAGAGGAACATTGATCATTTTTGAAACCGTGCGAAGCCGGGGCGGGTCGCTAGTTATTTATTAAACAACTCTAGCTTTCTGTACGCACTACGCAGCTTCGTCTGCGTGAATTCCGTGATTTTGGGCGTTCCGTTTTCTGTTTTAAATATATCAAAATCAAAAATAACTTTATTCAAATAGAATTCAAAAGCACCTTCAAATCATCGTTTTACAAATAAAATTATTACTAATAGTTATATGTGAAGCTATCACCGATTCGGAATCTAGAATCCGTAGATAAGAATCTGCAAGAAAATCCGTAGTTTAATCTTTAAAAAAAACTATATTTCGATGTAAAAGTGGTAATATCTTGCATGAAGTCCAGCGTCACCAAATCCACAGATCTTTTTCATTAACGTAATCCTGCACCGAATGTAAATCTTATGCCAAAATCAGTAATAACATAATACCTATTCAAGTGAAAGAACTTTTAAAATTTGTCTATGTGTTTTTTTTTACGTGATTAATTTTTTATATTTACTACAAGAATTGAACTTAGTAAGTATAAAGTATTGTTGTGTATTGACTCTATGGTCAGTATAAGGATAGACCAATCAGTAGCAGAGCGAAACAATGAACTCGCAGACGTGAAGTAGCAAGGGATAGAAGCTAATCAAAAAATAAAGTTGAGAATTTATGAATACTACTAGCTTCTGCGCGCGACTTCGTCGGCGTAGACTCCGCTCCTATTGGTCTTAGCGTGATGATACATAGCCTATAGCCTTCCTCGATAAATGGGCTATCTAACACTGAAAGAATTTTTCAAATCGGCCCAGTAGTTCCAGAGATTACCGCGTTCAAACAAACAAACAAACAAACAACCAAACAAACAAACTCTTCAGCTTTGTATATTAGTATAGATTTATGCGCTACTCAAAAATTTAAATGTGGTAAATGTGGTAATGTGCCGAAGGGGTAATTTATTTAACTAGTGGTCACCCAAAGGTCGAAATTCGACCATAATTAAAAATTTAAATTGTAGAAAACCAAATAATTATGAAAATAAAGAACCTTTTTTTTAATTTTTAAATTTGACTACAGACTTTGAAAATTAACAAAATAGTAGGTACCTATATGTTAAATACATGGTAAGTGTATGTAATGTTTTTTTTTTAAATTGATTTAATATATTTCATGCATAATTTAAAAAAAAATATAAGCATTCTGCACTTCTCTAATATATAAACTATAAGTGTACGAAATTTCATTTTCCTCCGGCCGCGCAATTTTCGTAAAAAAGGATACAAAGTTTTTACGTCACGTATTAAGGTCCATTTACATCAGACGAGCAAATGCTCATTCTATCCCCACAATATCAAATTCTTATCACATTATTTTAGTGTAAACAGGCGTAGAGCATTCTTTCGTTGTTATTTATATGAATACGAGTTTTCGTTTACACATAAAGATCAAGAAAGAATGCTCTTGTTCTAGCTCTAGCTCTCTGTTCGTTTGGTCTAAATCCACCCTTACAGTAATATATGTATAGATTATATAATTTACTAGCTGGCCTGGCGAACTTTGTACCGCCGTATTTTTTTTGTGAATATAATAATGATTTATATCGAAATAAAATATAGCGTATCTTTCAAGTTGGATCAAAATGCACACGGTGTGCAGATTAAAATCGGTTAAGTAGTTTAGGAGTCCATCGCGGACAAACAACGTGACAGATAATTTATACATATTAAAGTATAGAAATAAAGAAGTATCGGTAACCTAATTTATATGTTTTGTCGTAGCTTTTTTTTTTTAAATGTAACTAGGTTGGCAAACAAGCGTACGGCTCACCTGATGGTAAGACCGTAGCCTATAGACGCCTGCAAAACCAGAAGCATCGCAAGCGCGTTGCCGACCCTATCACCAATCCCCCCCCCCCCCCCCCCCAGGAGCTCTGGTCACCTTACTCACCAGCAGGAACACAACACTGCTTGAAAACAGTATTATTTAGCTCTGGTCTTCTGTAAGGTCGAGGTACTACCCCAGTCAGGCTGCTCCAATTTTGAGCAGGAAATTTCCTGCTGTGCCCCACCTCAGTTACGGTTACCTCGGTAGATTTTCGGAAATGACCTTTTTTAATTAGGATCCATCCATCAACAAAAATACATCTGTATTGGCCTGAGTCCATAATCATACCCTTCTCATACTATAAGTCCATGAGCATAGCATATAATATATAGCATGATATCGGCTTAGGCAGAGTTGCATTCAACTAGCGTAAGATAAGACTAGTTATGACTAGTCTTATCTTACGCTTACACTTATCTTAGACTAGTTATGACTAGTCTTATCTTACGCTAGTTGAATGTGTTGGGTTTCTTTAAAAACTGTTTAAAGTCTACTAAAATTGTATTAAATTCATAAGATTGTATTGCGCTATTTTAAATAAAGTATCAATTTGTGATTTCAGTAATTTTTAAAGTAGGGTATTTTTATAAAAAAAAAGATATTAATAGTCTACTTAAAATGTATTCATTTTATATAACCTTATTGGGTTGTTTATCAAAGTGTTAAATTTAGTTTTTATTAAATTCATAATATTGTATTGCACTGTATTGTACGAAGCAGTTTTATTATAAAATATGTTAAAAAAAACTCTCCTGGAAAAAACTTTTTGTATTAGATATCCCATTTACCAAAGAAGGGTATTAACCGAGTGGCATAGCTAGTATGAAATATAAAAGATACTTATCGGTAGCACAAGCTGCTGCAACAATCCTTCCTCCGCGTGTCAATCAGATGTGACAGAAGTTTGTCACGCGCACACGCCAAGCTGCGGCAATCAAAACAATCTAACACGTGACAATTGTTATCTGTTTGTCTCACACCACTAGTAGACACGTGGATGATGCTTGTCGTATGTTATTTTAGGATTTTGACCAACAATATGACAGAAACTGAAACATTATTTTACTTGCATAGCTTTAAGGGTAAATAAATACTTTAATAGAAACTAGCATTCGAAAAAAATCCGACTTCAATTACAACGAAAAGTTATAGATAGGTACATTAACAAATGCACTAGTCGTCACTACGATTTTCGAGGGTTCCCTCTATTTCTCTGGTATTCCATCATCAGGTCCTGGTTTTCCTTATCATGGTACGAAACTTGGGATATCTCCTTTCCAACAACAAAAGAATTATCAAAATCTGTTCATAAACGACAAAGTTATCCTCGAACATAGATTAAAAATATATTTATATACGGTCGAATTGAGTAACCTCCTCTTTTTCAGAAGTCGGTTAAAAAGTGTAGCAATCATGCGTTATAGATGCAATTCCAGTAGACACTTGTAGCAGTTATATCAACTTAGGCTAGTAGTACCTAAGTAGTAGCTTAGTTATATAGATTTCTTTTATACATATAACTTGGTTGCCAAATAAGCGTATGGTTCACCGTGGGTTCACCTGATGGTAAGCGATAATATAGTTATATATACTCTTAGATTGCCGGTGGTGGCTGGATGAGGATTGCGGAAAACCGGGATGTTTGGCGCGAACTTGGGGAGACCTATCCAGCAGAAGACTGCGATAGGCAGGCATTTAACTGAAGTAGGGCACAGCAGGAAATTACCTACTCAAAATATGGAGCAGCCCGACTGGGGTAGTACCTCGACCTTACAGAAGACCACAGCTAAATAATACTGTTTTCAAGCTGTATTGTGTTCCCGTTGGTGAGTAAGGTGACCAGAGCTCCTGGGGAGGATTGGGGATAGGGTCGGCAACGCGCTTGCGATGCTTCTGGTGTTGCATTCGTCTATAGGCTACGGTCTTACCAACAGGTGAGCCATACGCTTGTTTGCCAACCTAGTTACATAAAAAAAAGGCTGAAGTGATAAGGCTAGTTACTGTTGCGTGATGATGCTGTAATAGAAACATTTACATGTTTTCATAATAATACAATAGTAATAAATCGTATAGTTAAAAATCCTTTGAAGTGCAATATCAAAACACGAATATCCACACATTATTTTAAATCTTCAATTAACATTATTCGTTCAAACTGTCCCTGTTATTTCTTGTTAAAATTTTAAATCCTAAAGGAAATATTAGATAATTAGGTAACAGTGGCTTTCACATTACAAAGATACCTAAGAACAATAGTAACATATTACATTACATTCCAATCATAATTTACTATTGAATTATTTACATATAACATGAGCTTAAAATAACTAACATTGTATAAATACATTAAATAAAGATAAATTCATAAAATCTATGTCGACCGGAAGTTAAAAGATGACAGTTGGTTCTGTCGACGCTTCGATGACTCCCGTCAATACGATTACTGGACATCATTCTCTGTTTTCGGTAGGTACCATTACGATCATACAAAAAATTATAAGATGAATTTGAAAAGAATAATACGTACTTTGACCGACTTCGAAAAAAAGGATGAAGTTCTCAATTCGACTGTATTTTTTATGTGTGTTGCCTAACTTTTTAGGTACTGGGTGGACCAATTTCGATGATTCTTTTATAAGTCGGAAGCTATTGCTTGTCATGTGGTCTTTATTTAAGTTTGATTGAGATTTTGTGAGTAGATAATTTTTCAATTATCTTTAATATCGCGTATTTACTTGACGATTGTTTCGTCTCTTCTCTCATCGACCAGTATAATACAACGTACCCACGTTGTATTATACTGGTCGATGAACTTAAATGAAGTCGGTTTTTTTGTAAGCAAAGTAACACAATCATAAAATAAGTACCTATGTGTCAATAGAACTGTACGATACGATTCAGCCTGTAATATCCCACTGTTAGGCATAGGCCTCTTCCTCATGTAGGAGAAGGATGGAACTGTGAATTCTTTAAAATATTTCTTGCTTGAAGAACTAACCGACATGATTGAAAGTCAATTTATTTATATATTAATGTCGGTATCGGAATCAAAAAACTGGAGTAGTAAGCAGGCTCAGTTAGTAACTATTTACTAATCTGTGTCTCAGTGCGAACTGCGAAAGTATACTATATAGTACCTAATCAATATTTAAGACGTGTACAAGTCACAATGAGTTGAACAAATAATGCGATTTGGAAATGATCAATGGTAAATATAGCTATTTAGAACGCAGGTCTGGCAGACAACGAACATTATTTCTTTGATTTTGTAATTGTCTGTTATTGTAAATTTTTAATAGTAGCGTCGAACAAAAGCCGTAAAATAGAAATAAAATTTAAGTTTGAAAAGAGGCTATAAACTTGTTCATAAAATAACGAAATCAGGTACAATTGCGGAACAATAAATTCGGTGTAAAACAAAAACTTACTTGATTAATTTGCATTGTGATATTCGCGAAGGGTTTCATTGTAACTAACGGAATGTTGTCTCTGAAAGAGCTCTGCTTTCTAACGCAACAATAGATTTCTTGTCCTGAGTCTATTGTCTTTTTGCTGACTCGGCAAAACAGTAACGTTCTATGTATTTTGCTCGCATAAAAGTAATGACATATTACTTTTATTGCTTTATTGCTTGTTACTTTTTGAATGGGTACTGTTTTTATTGACGCAAACAAAAGGTAGAGTGACCAAAGAAACACTAATTTACAATATTACAAGAAAGTTTGGGTGTCGGAGTATGCTAAGAGTATACCTAATAACATAATTGTGTTTGCTTGCAAACGAAAAAAAAACCGACTTCAATTACATCGACAAGTAATACAACGTAATAAGACGAAAAAATAGTCAAGTAAATACGCGCTATTAAAGATTACTCAAAAAGTTGTAATCAGATCTCGATCTAATTTCACGAAGACTACATGACAAGTATTAGCTTACGATTAAAGTAAGAGTCATCAAAATCGGTACACCGAGTAAAAAGTTATGCGGTATAATACAACGTAGGTCGACGAAAAAGTAGTCAAGTAAATACGCATTATTAGATATAACTCTAGAAGTACTTGTCAGATCTTAATTTTAAAAAAATGGGACCACATGACACGCAACACCTTTCAATCAAAATAAAATTGATCGAAATCGGTCCACCCAGTCAAAAGTTCTGAGCTAACATACATAAAAAAAAAAATAAAAAAAATACAGTCGAATTGAGAACCTCCTCCTTTTATGGAAATCGGTTAAAACAATAATAATGAGACCAGTGGCGTAGCGTGGTATTTTGCCGCTAATACCAATTCATTTAAAAAAAAATTTATATCAAATTAATTTAACACAATCAATAAAGGAGGAGGCTCTCTATTATACTTTATTTCACATGTGTGTTACATTTCGGGCGCGATTTGTAATAAAAAAAATTGTCAATTAAAAAAATTCGTGGTGATTATTCCCCCCTTTCGTATGCCGCCGGGGGCCATGGCCCCCAATGGCATTCATATGAATGATACAATTACGAAGTTATAAATCACAATACAGGAGCTAGCTTAATTCTTCAGTCTCTATCATTATATTGAGAAAATGCATAGGAATTACATGCCATCATTGCAGTTAGGTGGACAGAACAATTAGACAGAAAAATCGTCGTTCCATAATGTAGAGACTAATAACTTTGTGTTGGAAATCGGGGATATCCAGAGTGATCGTTTTCCCATAACTGTTTTTCTGAAACTTTTCTTAGCTAACTTATTTTGATAAATAAATACCCATTCGCCGCGATTATTGCGTTATAGGCCATATTTTTATTTATTAACTGTAACCATAGCAAACATGACCCAGTAAATAGCACGTGCTAGACTCGTAAATCGATTCCAGCAGTGTTGAAAGAAAGAAAGAAAGAAAAACTTTTTATTGGCCTACTACCAGTACCAGTGTTGTGTTAGGTATTTAACCCGTTACATTAGGTATCTGTGGTCGGAAGTTACCATTATGTTAATATAAAAAAATCGAAAAAAGACTAATTTCAAAGGCATAATTAGTATTTGTAAACATGTTACAATAAAAGCATGAATTTTGGAAAGAATACTTTTTTTAAGTCAGTAAAATTAAATAATAACGTAAAATGCATATGCAAAAGTAAATTAATGTATATTTTCTAACAAAATTTACAAACAAAATTAAAAGACACAGTTCTTCGAACTGATTTTTTTTTTTCGAAGTGTGTAGTGCTGTTGGCCCTATCGCCCTGACAGCTTTACCGGGTAGCGTGGCAGGGTACTGAGACTTAGCCGTGAAAGAAAAAGGGGAGCCCTTTAAGAGGGCTTGGGATGTCTGTTCGTCCTAGGGGTGTCTCCTAGCGAGAGTTTAGGACGAATTCGGTGTGGAGGAAGCGCTGTACGGAACGCTGAGATTGGCTACGGACGGTCCGCTACGTGCCTAGGCGCATGCGAGCCGTCAGAACGCGGGGACCTCGCCTCTGCCGGCGGAGGAGGTGTATGAGTGTCATGTGTGTGATAATGTATGATGATGATGATATAATGATGATGATATAACGATGATGATATAATGATGTGTGTAATGGGCGTTTAACGCCGTGATTCTATCGTCAGGGTCGGTTAAGACATGCATGGCATGTCTTTGTCGTGTCTGTATTAAATCTTCGAACACTGTTTAGAAAAACTTTCTATACAAAACATTGCCACCTAACTCCACATTATAATTGCACGGAGATAAACGATTCTATTTGAATAAAATATCACACTTTGAAGTCTAAATATCGTAGGTTAAAATTAAATTTATTCTATATTGAAATCCATTGAAATAAATCCCTTTGCAAATTCAACAAAATGGAGATAACGGAAATTAAATATAAATCAAACACACATTATTCGGAAACAGTGTAACGATATACTATATGCTATGGGGTGTGATGAGAAAGACCCCCAACA
This sequence comes from Melitaea athalia, assembly GCA_905220545.2. Lineage (NCBI taxonomy): Eukaryota > Metazoa > Arthropoda > Insecta > Lepidoptera > Nymphalidae > Melitaea > Melitaea athalia. The sequence continues at coordinate 19,163,624 of HG992191.1, read as the reverse complement.
TATATAAATTTATAACATCCTGGTCACGGCACCATTTTGTAACGATACTTTATTGGACGGTCCGATGACTAATCATCATGCTTATGATAATCCTGGTCACGTGGACCATTTTGTAATGATACTATACTATGGGGAGTGGTGAGAAAGACCCCAACATATATATAAAATTATAACATCTTGGTCACGTGGACCAATTTGTAACACTATCATGGTAGTGGCGTTACAAGCTAATATTAAGCTTTAGAGGACATTAAATGTCTTTGGCCTTATAATTGTGATCGTCTAGTATAAAGGAAGGACTCTACGTTGTGTTTGATTTTTGTTTCAGAGTAACTTCAGTTCTTTTTATGGTATGCCGAAGGAAAGACATAGTATATGTTATTAGAAGCCTTGATTCCTATATAAAATCTAACTAACATCCTACCTAGCCATTAATTTAAAATAACATCTCTGCACAATGACATTAAATTACTGAAATTAATTTATCCTAAAATTTAATTGAAAGATATTTACACTTACCAGTGATATAAATACTATAGATAACTAACTTCTGGAATGCTATTAAAAGGAAAGAAAGATATTAAACTTTATAACACCTTATTAGTAAATTAATTAGGAATTAATAAAATTTAGTAAATTAGAACCGTTAAGAATAAATAGTAATAGACTTATTTATTTAGAAATAACTATCACCTACTGTTTAACTAAAAGTTCTGACGTTTCCTTAAGAATGTGTAAATTATAATTGTTAATATTTTAGTGAATCTAAATAGCTAAAATAGAAATAAAGTTAAATATTTATATTCAGGATATCCTATATTGACATTGATTAATTGAATAGTGTCTAAGTTTCTTTTACATGTATTTTTAGTTCAAACCTGATATAATAGATAGACTCTAATAACTCTAAACAAAATAAATAAAAATATATAAGTAAATGAAATAATGAATAAATATATATTATATAGTTATTAATTATCTTGAAATAATTTATTCAGTTAATAAATTATCTCAGATAATTGTGAAAATTATTGTGTAGTGTTTGTTTGTATGTGTTAATCTGTTAGGATAGGGTTTATAGGTATTAAGGAATTAAAAGGCCGGGTTCAGCTGAACCCGGGGGGTCGCTTCCACCAAGCCCCTCCGACCCCAACCGATCCACACCGTGCTGAAGGCTCTAAATTAAATTAGGCACAACGTTGGTGCTATCAAATCAAAAGAAAGGTAGTAGGTAGGAAATGAGAGTACCCAATTTACTACAGTAAGTTAGACGGAAATATATCCTGTCTAACAAATGCTTGTTTCATACCGCTGCAGCACAATCATGCAATGACTGTATTTGAGTAATCCCTTGGGACGTCATATAGACATAACCAGTGAATTACTAGAGTTGATGTAATTACCAAGCTGTAATCAGACATGGTATTAAGATGTGTTCCACGTGAACAAAAGGAGATCGTGTCTACTGATCTTTTCATTGTGTGCTTACTAGCCCATACGGGAACTTCGGTCACACAACTACTTTGAAATTCGATCACGAAACCTACTACTTTTGCCACAATTGGATTGTGTAGTGTAATTTCCCATAGGAAAGACCTACTGAGTTACGGGTCTATAGTCAGCTATATTGTCAAGCCTCGCCACCATTGTGAGATGGGTCGTCGGCGACTAGCGACTGGCGACAGCGTAACCTTTCGAGTGTCCTATAAGGAAAATAAGAATAATTAAAGGTATAAGACCAACATGTAGAGTAGGTGTATTGTGTAGGTTTGTCTTTGCATGACTCACAGCATTCACATGAAACAGCATTCATTAACCAGAATAGGTTGTTCAATTGAAACATTGAACCAGTAATTAAGTTGTTAAACATTTGAATATATCAGGCTCTCTTAGGAACTGAATGGATTTATCAAAGGACATAGTAGTGTCGAGAGATAAATAAAACAATTAAAATATAACATATTCATTTACTCAATCAGAATCTCTGAGAGTATCTCATTTTCACAATGAAAAGAGAATGTATATTTAATAGGTTTTATGATCCATCAATGTTTGTATGTTTGAAAAACACAAGAGGACTTGATTAAGGCTTGGCTTAAATCTCAGTAAATCCGCCTTAGGACTTAACAGAGACTGTCCACAAAAATTAGCAATAAATTAATTGGAAAAGTGAATATGTTTCTCTATTAGTCTAAAATAGAACTTCATACCACTGTCCAAATCTAAATTACTAACCTTTGTTGCAGTTCAAACATCGACCATACACTAGGTGTTTGGTGGAGTTTGTCCAATGTCTCTCATCAAAGATGAGGAATTCTTATCAAAGATAAGGAAACGTACGTATAGTATTTACCAAGAACATAGTTCAGTTAGGCAAACACAAACGCAGAGGTTGGTAGGAAGTACTCGCAACTTTCTTTACTAGATAGACCTAGATTAGGAACTACCTAGCATCGATGACGCGAAGAACTGTGGCTTAGACAGGCCTAGCCTTATAGGGGAAACCTATAATAAAACACTGGCGAATACAAACATTTATGGATTCACCTGAACACGGTTTATATAGTTCAATGAAAGTCATCGTAAGAATGAGACACCCCAGTCTACCAGTTACCTCGTCTTGACACACATCCAAGAACATAAATTCTTAGATCAATGTTCAAAACTACAATAGTTTGCGTAATATCATAGTTCAGTGTGTAATTACCTCATCTTAGAATGTATTCAAGAGCTAAAAGTATCCTTGAACTCATTCAAGACTACAAACCACCTGTGTTACCTCGCTCCAACATATATTTAAGATCTACAAGTTCTTAAATTAATGTTTGAACTACAAAGTTTGTGTAATGTCAAAATGAAGTCAAATACACACATATATATATATATATACATATACATACAATAGAAGCATATTTATATGTAGAGAATATTCAATAAGATACGACAACTAATCATTAGTTTGTTTATAGGTCATATTTTCCTAGAATTATTCACCACTCTATTTACTTCCAAAGTAATGACATAGTAAAATCTCATTTCATTATTTAAATACACCCTAACGAAAATCTATTTAACCCTTAATATCTAATATGATAGTTTTAACCAAGATTCATTCAATTTATATATGTACTTTAAAGTCTAACGGATGTAATTCCATTTTATTCTAACAACATCATATTGTGGTTATTTACTTAAGTTAGATTTCATTTTATTAGTTAAATTCAATATAATTATGGTCATAAGGCTTATTTCATAATAATTCCATTCATTAATCAATCAATAATTAATATTATCAATGTAACCTTTTCATAATAATTTCATTCAGTAAATAATCAATAGTTAATATCAATGTAAACCTAGATAATAATTCCTTTCAATAATTAATCAATAATTAATAGTTTCGACGTAAACCTAACTAATAATTCATTAAATATCTTTTATTAAAAATCTCCGTAAAAGTTATAAAAATTAGTAACAGAACCACAACATGCAGAAAAACACACATGCAAATAAAAAAATTAATGCATTCGAACCAATCAGGAGCGCTTCATCACAGGTCTTTCACTGAATTTATTTAGCGGATTACAAATTAAAATTTTATAATAAAGAATTGCACTTAATAATAATCAGTAAAATTAAATTAAAACTAATTCGCGATCTACACTGAAGTTACATAGCCACTCGGCCAGCTTACGCTAATGAAATCTCTGAACCAGATCTAAAAAATACTTTTTAGGTATTTCTATCATTAATCTGAGTCAGAAGTTCCATAGCTTTGCCAGCCGAGGGCTCTCGTTACTGTACTTCGAATTCAAAATCGAATCCCGACTCTCTCCGAAATTGACTCCCCGAATTCAAACTCCCATCGTATTTATTCAAAAATCTCGCGTCTGTTTTTCCCCCACCCTTACACGTTCACCAATGCGCTCTGCAGTGATACCATACACACAGCAATTCCCGTGTTTCACGGAAATTCGGTGATCCCCGCGGTACATTGCCGTGTTCAAAAAAAATACGGCAATCCAATGTATAATTGTTTCTTCCTAATAATTTAATCGATAGTTTATAAGTCATTATAGTGCAACACAAAACCAAGGAATAAAATTATTACAAAAAACAAGGAATAAAGTTATTACTTCCTCAATAATTTGAACTTTACTGGCTGTAAGCACCTTTATCCGATCCAAAGGAAATTGCGTAAATCAATTAAACAAAACCACAATAAAAGATAAACAATAAAAGGGAAAACAAATACACATTGAATAAAGCTGAAGAAAAAAATTGTTAGTTACGATAAATTTGTATGACGGTTGTGGAGAATAATGTATTATTCAACCGATTTCGAAAGAGAAATTATTTAACCGATCATTGTCATTCTTAACCTTACGTGTTAATGTAAAGTAAATACACGTCAATTTTGTAGTTTTTAATCCAACCAAGGTAACTTAAAACTTTGTGTTGGCAACTCTGGCCGATTTTTTTGTTGTGACTTCCACAAAAAACTGTTCCACGGCCAGTCTTGAACCCTTAGGCCCGGGTTCCACTGTTTAATAAAGCTATGCTTTGCTTAATCGAATTTATAATTCGATTCTAATCTTGGCTTTCGTTTAATTATTATTACGAATCATTTGTACGGGAATACAGCAAAGTGTTGTTTTAAGACTCTTTCAGGCAATCCCTTTAAAATTCCTCTCCGTAACAACCATCCTCATACTTCAAGGAACACAGAAAAAAAAAAGAATTAGCGCAATCGGTTCAGCCGCTATTCTCTAACTGCGTTTAATTTATGTTAGTGAAATGCAATTTCCAGCTCTAAACTTTGTTAAATGCGTAAACCGACTTTACGTCGAACTAATCGCGATTATTTCAATCAGTGGAAACTGGCCCTTAGAACGTTCCACCGCATCTGTCAACATCACAAATTCAAGCTTGTCTCGAATATAAAATTTATCACCCAATATTTTAAAACGATAAGTAAACTGTTCTGAGTTCCCAACTAATAAATTTCTATTCAAGTACAACTTAAAATTTGAGTCCCTAATGGATTTGAACCATTTTCGTTCATTGAGTTGACTGTTTTATGTTTAAGTGTCAACTCACATTTCAATTTATGCGTTTGTTATCTCAAGCATAACCAAAATTTATAGACTAATAATTTAGAACTGAATTGTGTTTATGTGTCACGTTACAATCGCCCCTTAATTATATAATGTAGTTTATCGTAATTATTAATTAATCACAACAACGTAATCAAATAACACAATTCTGTATCTCGTTACCTCTCAACTGAAGGAGACACTCATGACTCTTTACATTCAGCCTCAATCAGCAGCACATAGAAGCATACTCTTCTCCCAAACATCCAATCTCTCATCAATCATACTACTAGAGTTACATTCAATGGTTAAAATCAAAGTAATCAATTCCAACCAACCATTCCAGCTCCTTCACCCACTCTCACACTCACATAGATCCAATCTGATTTGAATTCCTGCATCTAGGGCTCAATTTCATCTTAAAACAATACACATATTGTTTTAAAATAAAAAATCCGGCTCTTCAATGTTAAATATACAACTTAACAGAGTGCAGTTCATCTTATTTTAAAGGAGATGGAGACTTTTAGGCTAAAATGTATTAAATACAGATATGGTTTAAAGATTGGTCATATATTTTTTTTTTTTTTTTTTTTTTTTTTTTTTTTTTTTTTTTTTTTTTTTAAATATAAAATATCAGCTCAATTTTGAATCTGGAAGCTGAGAAAAATGAAAAAGATAGTTTTCGTCAAATTAATTGGGTATCGATTTAACTATAATCGATTATAGAATTTAAAAAAAGTTTGCACTAGTTAATTAACTCAAAGTATCCAGATACACAATTGAAGTTATAAACAATAAGGTGTATTTAAATAAAGTTACATTAATATCGAAAATAAAAATTAATGTCTGATAAACCCAAATTATTATCGATTTCGTATCGATTGAAAATAAATCATAATTATTTTTAATAACAGCTTTGACAGCTGACTGATATTGAAACTGTGTGCCCCGTCATGGTCCCGTCACTGTCACTCGTTTCATGTAATCATGTTTATAATTGTTTAATGCTTTCAGTGTATTCAAATGCATCTTGAGTCCATTCCTGATATTTATTTATGGTTTCAAGTGATTGATATTTGTAATGATATAATATGATAACCTTTAGTGCTTTAGGAACTTAGTGATTTTCCATAGACATTGTAACATAACCTCAATTTTACAAAACGTCTAATAACTCCGCCCTTAAATAGCCAAAATGTACAGAATTTCAGCGAGGAATCAATAAGCGTAAATACATTAATTGGTACCAATTCATTAAGTTATATTTTACATTGCATTTCGGCCCAAGAATGTATGGAATCGTATCCGTTTCCTTTCAGAATGAATAAATTAAAATATTTGAATACAATTGTACAATTCATATCTAATACTAATATGAATTGGTAATATGTTGTTTAGTATATTGCAGTACTTGGACAACTTGTATTGCAAACAGTCAAACTTTAAGGTCTGACCTATATTTTTGCAATTTAATTTAGATTGAATATAACTTAAAATGTTCAGTTAATTTTGTGAAGAAATGACCGCCCTACTCCCCACCAACTATTTTTATTAAGCTAGCGCTTAATAAGTATTTGATGAAAGAAAAAAAATTATATATGACTTAGTAGTCCGTTGAAAATTAAATTATTATTTCTATTAAGCTAGCGCTTAATAGGTTAAGTAATGATGAAAAAAAATTAATATATGACTTAATAGTCAATTGAAAATTAAATTGTTATATAATTATGTGAGAACTTTTAAGCGCTCCAATAAAATTAGTTGAGTCATTTCCCTGACCCATCATTTCCCTAATTTTTATTTTTATTCAAAACTAAACCTAATTACAATTATACTTATCTAACTTATTAATATCTATTTTAATCATCTAATTACTATTTTAATAACCTAATCTCTTACATATCTAACTTATTTTAAGTGCAATTCATTTCCTTATAAAATCATCTATAGTTTTGACATTAAATTATTGTGAAATATAATAAATCTTCAATAAGTTTATTGATATTCTAGTTTAAAGTCTATCCTTTTCAATTCCACATTATTAATTTCAATTGTTTATATCAACAGTTAACATTTAAGTGCAATTCATTTCCTTACAAAATCATCTATAGTTTTGACATTAAATTATTGTGGAAATATAATAAATCTTCAATAAAGTTTATTGATATTCTAGTTTAAAATCTATCCTTTTCAATTCCACATTATTAATTCAATTGTTTATATCAACAGTTAAACATTGATAACACCTATAATTGATCGTGATCAATTTATTATTGATAATATCTATTTAGATGTATTGTATTAAAGTTCCCTCTAATTTCTTTAGTTATAGGGTCCATTAATGCGTAAACATTTGCAAATGGAATCGCACTAACTACATAAGGTCCTTCATACAGCAATTGAAACTTTTTTATAAGTTTCTTTTGAGCCTCTGACTTATTTACTTTACGAATCTTTACATAATCTCCAATCTGAAATTCAATTAAACGATGGGACCTATTAAATTTAGTTTGTCGTTTAATACTGTTATCTTTTAAATTTTCCCTAACTTGAATTCTAATTTGATTAATATCTTTAGACTTATTTAATTGAGGCAAACAACTATCAAATGACATGTCATTACTCAATCCATATAATATTTCATTAGGAGTAAATCCCGTACTTTCATGAAATGTGTTGTTATATAATGTTTCGATTTTATTTAATATCGTTACCCAACTTTTATGATTTTTATGGCAATATGTTCGAAATAAACGTCCTAGTTCTCTGTTAACCCTTTCTGTCGTATTAGGTCGAGGGTTTCTTACAGTAGTAAATATAGGTTTTATACCCATATCCCTTAAAGTTTGTTTCCAACTTTCAGATGAAAATTGACTACCATTATCAGTCATAATTACTTTAGGCTTAATTATTTTAACAAATTGTTTTAATTTTGTAATAACTGAACGAGAAGTGGCTTTAGACAAATCATATAATTTAACAAATTTACTAAATGAATCCTGAATTACAAATATATAAGCAGAACCAAACCGTCCTTTCGGCAATGGTCCATATAAGTCTGCCATAACTAAGTCACCTATTTCTTCTGTCACAATAGATTTACATTTGCCTACATATTTTATATTATCACTTTTAGAAACTTGACAGAGATGACAAGTCTTTAATAATACTTTAACTGTTCTATGCATATTAGGAAAATAAAATCTATCCTTAAGATATTTGAGTACCTTAAAAACCCCTTGATGTCCCATTTCTTTATGAATTTGAGAAATTACTTCCTCTCGTAACTGAGAGGGTAAATAAATTACATGTTTATCTGAATCAATTTTAAAATATAACACTCCATTCTTGGTATAACAGCGCTTAGCAATATTATTTATTCTACCACTATGATTATTACTAATGTTATTTATAATATCCATTATCAACTGTACTTCATTATCATTAGATTGAAAACTAGATATATTTTTTAAGTTTGTTATTAATGTTTTATTTTTATTAATTTCCATATAATGTATTTCAGGACAATAGATTCTATCTTCTTGTATCATTGATGAATCAGGTGGGAACCTAGATAACACATCAACAGCGACATTATCTCTACCTTTTATATGTTCGATACTATAATTGAATTGTTCGAGAAACAATATCCACCTAATTATTCGACTATTATACAATTTCCATGTCCTAACAAACGTCAATGCTTTGTGATCAGTTCTAATTATAAGCTTTGCGCCCCTCAAATAGGTTTCAAACTTCCTTAAACAATAGATTATAGCCCAAAACTCTTGTTCAGTAACAGTCCATCTTAATTCTGCGCCCCTAAGAGATCTGCTACAATAGCCTAATATTTTCATTTCCCTTTGTTCATCGTACTGAAATAAAACCCCCGCAAGACCTACTCCCGAACTATCTGTTTGTAAATAAAAAGGTTTAGACATATCCGGATGATGCAACATTATTGTCTTTAAAAAACTATTTTTCAATTTTTCAAAGGCTACTTGTGCTTCTGAAGTCCATGTCCATCCTTTACTCTTTTTTAATAATTGGCATAAAGGTTGAATTATACTATTATAATCAGGAATGAACCGCCTATAATAATTACAGAGTCCTAAAAATGCTCTTAAATGTTTTATTTTCTTGGGAACTGGGAAATTCTTAATTGACTCTATTTTTTCTGGGTCAGTTTTAATTCCCTCGGTAGAAATAATATGTCCTAACATTTTAACTTCTTTACAAATGAATTTACATTTTTCAAGATTACATGTTAACCTCGCTGATTTTAATTTGTTTAGTATTATATCAATATGTTCTAAATGTTCATTTAACGTTCCTTGAGTTAAGATAGCAAGGTCATCTAAATAATTCACGCAAAAATGTCTAACTTCAGGCCCTAATATTAAGTCCATAGCTCTACTGAAACTACCTACTGAAGTCTTAAGTCCTTGTGGTAAAACATTGTACATATAAGATTTTCCATTAAATGTGAACCCGGTATACTTTTTACTATCCTCAGAAATGGCAATTTGAAAATATGCATTATTCAAGTCTATTATACTAATATAATTAACCCCATGAAATGAATTTAAAACATCTATTTGCATCGGAGGTGCTTCCGACTCAGCTATCATGTATTTATTGATTTCACGTGCATCTAGTAGAACTCTAATTGAACCATCAGATTTTAAGGTGTAAGTTAACGGACTACAATACGGTGTTGAACCTCTAGATATTATTCCCATATCAACCATTTCGGCTAATTTTTCTTCCATTTTTTGTCTATACGCGTACGGAACGGGATAAGACCGTTTAATTATTGGACTATGGTCCATCATTTTAATAATATGTTGATAACAATTAGCTCTACCTAACCTTTTAACAAATACTTCGCTATATTTAATTAGAGTCTGTTTTAATTTATTTAATTGAGTTCCTTTAAGAGGTGTACCCGTCTTTATTTCTTGTAAATATTTATTGAAATCAAAGCTATTGTCTACCTTTGTAATATCACAAATTCTCTTTTCCTCAAAATTATATTTAATAAACGGAATTAATACTCGTTGATCTCTATGTTCGATAACTAACCCTATGGATGGCTCTTGTAATTTAATATTAACATTATTTGCCATAAGCCAGTCAAATCCTAATATCATTGAATGAACTAATTTTGGTACTATAAAAAATCTAATCTCTAAATCAATTACCCCAAATCTTACAGGCAATAAAACCATTTGTTGTATTTTAGCACTCTTTTGTCCTACTGCTCCACGTATCTGAATCGGCTTAACAGGTAACATGTCTAATTTGTTCCCAGTTAATGATTTTAAAGATTCCCAAAATGATTCTGAAATGCAGGTTATGTCACTCCCTGTATCGACTAGACATATGACTCGTTTACCAGATACTATCACTTCAATCTCAGATTTAATTATTTCTAATTTATCCGCGGTAATATTATCTTCCTCATCAAATAATGAAAAGACTGCTTCGGTTTGCACTAACGACTCATTATCTATTTCCGATTGATTTTTTAAAGTTTGTATGATTTTATACTTGAAATCTATTGAATTATTTTTATTTAATCCTGAGCCTAACCCTGATTTACTATATTGTCCCTTAGCTATGATTGGTTTACGTATACCATTATTATGTCTACCTAATGTCTGTCCAGGTTCCCACCCGAGTTTAAGCATAATTCTTAAAGCTACTGATGTACTGTTCGCCCCTACTAAAGTTGATGTACCGGGGTCTGTCACATCAACACTTATTAGTTTAAATTCTCTGTTGATACAGAGTTTTCTATAGAAACATTGTTATCATTCTCTACTCTATTCGTACCATTAATGCTATTCTTCTTGTTTGGTATCACCTTACTCATTGATCTAGTGTTCATAATTCGCTTCCGGTTGAGACCGCCTCTGCCATTCTGCTGTTGAACTGCCATCTCAGGTCTTCGAACGCTGCTAGAACGGGCATTAATGCCACTACTGAAGTTATTTTGCTTATTAATGTTATCTAACTTTCGTAGAAACTCCGTAGCTTGAAGAATCGATGTATAATTACTTGTTGACCAAGCATATTGAACATCTTTAGGAAAATGATTCATAATGTCGTTTATTAATTGTCTCTCTTGAATAGGATACGTCAACATCTTTGCTTGTCCACATAAAGTAATGAAATGGCTTAACATAGACTGGACTCCGTCCCACGAATTCTGACTGATTCGTCTTCTTAATTCATTCTGCTCAGCCTCGCCCCAATATGTGTCTAAAAAATCCCTTTTGAAATCTTCAAACACTGTCCATCTATCTCTATAAATACGCGCCCAATTTCGCGATTCATTTTCAAGACAATCTATGACAATGTCTATTATATCTCTCGCCTCTGGTGCAGACCTTCTTAAATAAGCAGTCAAGTCTTCGATGAATGTCACAGGGTGCTTTCCCTTAAATGGAAACTTAGGTCTTTCCGTAGGCATCTGCGCCACTGGATAGTATACCGTTGATGTTCCCGGCTGTATGATAGGTTGAATACAATTTTCTCTCGGTATAACATTGTCCGATGATCCACTGGGAGTAGACATTCTATTTTCCAACTCCGAGATTTTATTATTAATGTTATTCATTGCCTTTTCCATCATTCGAGATATGTATTGTAAAGAATTAATCTTCCTCACTTTAGTAGCAGGTCTAACTGCAGACACTCGCTTGTTATTAGAATTGGTTGTCTTGGTTCCAACAGGACTAGCTTTAGATTGACGCCTAGGCATTGTTATAGATTTAATTTGCTTCAAATGTATCACTGATAATGTTTATCTAAATTTTAATTAATTTATTTTAATTTTAAAAAAAAGATTCACCGCACACTATTTAAGCTATTTAATTTGAGTTTAATTTAAATAAACTTTCCAAATGTTCACACAAAAACTATCTCTTTCTAATCACCTTTTAAACTTCTAATATTTTATTGAAATTTTATCAAGTCGACCGGAATCTGCAATATTAAAACTTAGTTTTAATTTTAAAATATTAAATGTTTACAAGTTTAATTATATTTCAACTATCATACTTTCAAATGAAATATGACAACTTCATTTCTTCTCTAGTATTCATTGATAACATTCTTATCAAACATCAATTCAATCCCATTCACACCAAACAATGCATCCATCATCAAAAGAATAATAAAACTATCACAGTGAAATCATAATAATTAGAAAAAATCTCAAATCCTCATAAATGTTAACTGCCAAATTCATACTATCCCTAATCGTCTTTATTATAATAAATACTACAGTATATATTTTTACTTGAAATTCAATTCACTCGGATTGAACTTTCCACCTTGCATATGGCATTCAATTCCCTCATCCACTGAACCATTGTATATAACTTATAAGATCACAACCACGCCATCTTTGTTTCACAATAAACACTTCCATATCTACACTCGATACTACGCCATTTCTACTTCAAAGCCTACCTTTCAATACCACTCACTCTCAACAGATGGCGTTACTGATATGAAACATTTTGAAATTCTTTCAGCGCCATCTACGAACACATAGCACAACCATCCACAACTTTCGTAAGCAACTCGATATTAATTCACGTTTGTCCACCAGATGTCGCTACCAATCCTACTGCAACTATATATTAGAGTTGTGTCGTACTAGGTACATGGCAATACTAGTTATCACAGTGACTGTTATTTTAAAATATCAGTGACAAATATCAGTGACAAAATACTAGGTTCGCGACTACTCGATATTGGTATTCTAAAATACTAAGTTTGTCTCACCTCCTCTTAGCGTAAACGCTTAAGAACGAGCGAGATGGTGATGATATTTTCTAAAACAATAGGAACGGGAATAAGATGGCGCTGTATGCTCAGGTATTAAAAATACTAATGTTTATGCAATAATCAATTCCCAACTATATTTTAAATTTTATATACAATTTCAAGTTCTTTCCGGTAAATATTATTAAACAATTTTGTCTGACTTAAAACTTGCTCTCGCTGTAAAATTCAGCTACCTGGCAAAAAGGTCATTGCAGATGTTTAAAGCGCTATCGTGTTTTTTTTTTTTTTTTTTTTATAGAGAACCATTCCTTTCAATAAGTAAACCAAGTTTTTATTGACAATTGACAGTTCAAAATTCGAAGGAAGCTAACAAAATACTTTAAAATAAATATAATGTAATAAATTGTTCATAAAAAAAAATGTTCTATATTTTTTTCAATAATGTCTTATTAATATTTAAAAACAAGAACCTTTTCAAAAGAATTTATTGTAGTTGTTTTTAGAACGCAATTTCTAATGTCACAATCTAGTTAAAAGTGTATAATCTATGGTCACAAACACATAATTTTGATTTTAATTAATAAGTAGTTCTGTAATTCTGTATGAACCCTGTTAGACAACTGATAATTGATTATTTATAAGCAAATTTATTAGTTCTTTAGTATATTAGAATAGAATTGAAGTATACATAAAGAGACCGAATAAGTTATAATGTTATGTTAACATGGATTGATTTTATAGTTCTTATGAGTGCTATGTCATTCGGTAAGCTATACTCCTTTTTTTACAAATAAAATTATCTTAAACAGTTCCAGTCAATTCTTAAAATTCAAGGTCAAAATAACCCTGTTACCTTCATAACCTAATTCAATTTCTATTTAACCAGTACATTCTCGCACACATGACTAAAATGCACTAAATTTTCTATACTTTAAAATCTGTTATTTAAACTAAGTATAATTTGCTATGATAGCAATGACTACACTTAATTATTTCTAAAATCTAACATTAAAATGAATAAATATACCAAAATACATAGTTTTTCCTGTACAGTCTTTGCGAATAAATGAATAAAAGTTAATTCCACAGTTAGTTAATATTATAATTAATTTCCTACTACTAACTATAATATTATCCTATTTTTACATTATATTTGCATATTTTTAATACTATTGAATACTACCATTTCAGCCTAACATCCCTAAGGATGTCCAACGCATAACTATTGGGACCAATTTCAACAAAGAAGGAAATTACTTCAGCGTCAGTGACTAAATGTGAAAAATAAGTTTAAATTGTACATAACCTAGAATAATTTGTATCTGTAAGTAATATTAAAATTTACTGCAGGCTTTTATTTAAAAATTCCCTAACAATATTTAATTAATACAATCTAAATTTTATTAACTATCCTAGCAATGTCTATTGATTGACGATAATATAATAATAATCAGATAATAATTAGATGTGCTTAAGACTCACTTCAATATTCTACTAGGCAAATTCAGCAATGTTGTGTAAGTAGATACTTTCATGTAATTTCATAAATAAATAATTATTTAAATATGTAACTATCCATCATTAGTAATAATACATGAGACAGTAGGCTGCTATGGTCTGACCATTTAAATCTTATTACTGAGAAACTTAATGCAACTTTTAAGTATTAAACATCTCTTCAATATTACTCTTAAAACAGATTTATTTAGATTTATGTACCTAACTGTAATTCTAACTGCGCCAAGATGCTATATACCTATAGATCCATTTTTAGATTGTCTAAAACAAGTTAATGTGCTTACATAATATAAATTTAATAGGTTTATCTTATTTTGTGTAAAATGACTTAAAGAATTGTTAAGTAATATGCTTTGTGTCTTCTTCAAAATGCAATCAATGGTACATGTATATTCTTGTTAACTATCAGTGCAACTATTATCATTTTATCACTGGCATTACATTTATTCACTATAAATGCTTTGAAAAGTAACTTTAAAGCTTCTAAGATACTCGCTTACTTCGGCATTTGTGCAACCATAAATATCCTGGTCACGGCACCAAATTGTAACGATATACTATATGCTATGGGGTGTGATGAGAAAGACCCCCAACATATATAAATTTATAACATCCTGGTCACGGCACCATTTTGTAACGATACTTTATTGGACGGTCCGATGACTAATCATCATGCTTATGATAATCCTGGTCACGTGGACCATTTTGTAATGATACTATACTATGGGGAGTGGTGAGAAAGACCCCAACATATATATAAAATTATAACATCTTGGTCACGTGGACCAATTTGTAACACTATCATGGTAGTGGCGTTACAAGCTAATATTAAGCTTTAGAGGACATTAAATGTCTTTGGCCTTATAATTGTGATCGTCTAGTATAAAGGAAGGACTCTACGTTGTGTTTGATTTTTGTTTCAGAGTAACTTCAGTTCTTTTTATGGTATGCCGAAGGAAAGACATAGTATATGTTATTAGAAGCCTTGATTCCTATATAAAATCTAACTAACATCCTACCTAGCCATTAATTTAAAATAACATCTCTGCACAATGACATTAAATTACTGAAATTAATTTATCCTAAAATTTAATTGAAAGATATTTACACTTACCAGTGATATAAATACTATAGATAACTAACTTCTGGAATGCTATTAAAAGGAAAGAAAGATATTAAACTTTATAACACCTTATTAGTAAATTAATTAGGAATTAATAAAATTTAGTAAATTAGAACCGTTAAGAATAAATAGTAATAGACTTATTTATTTAGAAATAACTATCACCTACTGTTTAACTAAAAGTTCTGACGTTTCCTTAAGAATGTGTAAATTATAATTGTTAATATTTTAGTGAATCTAAATAGCTAAAATAGAAATAAAGTTAAATATTTATATTCAGGATATCCTATATTGACATTGATTAATTGAATAGTGTCTAAGTTTCTTTTACATGTATTTTTAGTTCAAACCTGATATAATAGATAGACTCTAATAACTCTAAACAAAATAAATAAAAATATATAAGTAAATGAAATAATGAATAAATATATATTATATAGTTATTAATTATCTTGAAATAATTTATTCAGTTAATAAATTATCTCAGATAATTGTGAAAATTATTGTGTAGTGTTTGTTTGTATGTGTTAATCTGTTAGGATAGGGTTTATAGGTATTAAGGAATTAAAAGGCCGGGTTCAGCTGAACCCGGGGGGTCGCTTCCACCAAGCCCCTCCGACCCCAACCGATCCACACCGTGCTGAAGGCTCTAAATTAAATTAGGCACAACGTTGGTGCTATCAAATCAAAAGAAAGGTAGTAGGTAGGAAATGAGAGTACCCAATTTACTACAGTAAGTTAGACGGAAATATATCCTGTCTAACAAATGCTTGTTTCATACCGCTGCAGCACAATCATGCAATGACTGTATTTGAGTAATCCCTTGGGACGTCATATAGACATAACCAGTGAATTACTAGAGTTGATGTAATTACCAAGCTGTAATCAGACATGGTATTAAGATGTGTTCCACGTGAACAAAAGGAGATCGTGTCTACTGATCTTTTCATTGTGTGCTTACTAGCCCATACGGGAACTTCGGTCACACAACTACTTTGAAATTCGATCACGAAACCTACTACTTTTGCCACAATTGGATTGTGTAGTGTAATTTCCCATAGGAAAGACCTACTGAGTTACGGGTCTATAGTCAGCTATATTGTCAAGCCTCGCCACCATTGTGAGATGGGTCGTCGGCGACTAGCGACTGGCGACAGCGTAACCTTTCGAGTGTCCTATAAGGAAAATAAGAATAATTAAAGGTATAAGACCAACATGTAGAGTAGGTGTATTGTGTAGGTTTGTCTTTGCATGACTCACAGCATTCACATGAAACAGCATTCATTAACCAGAATAGGTTGTTCAATTGAAACATTGAACCAGTAATTAAGTTGTTAAACATTTGAATATATCAGGCTCTCTTAGGAACTGAATGGATTTATCAAAGGACATAGTAGTGTCGAGAGATAAATAAAACAATTAAAATATAACATATTCATTTACTCAATCAGAATCTCTGAGAGTATCTCATTTTCACAATGAAAAGAGAATGTATATTTAATAGGTTTTATGATCCATCAATGTTTGTATGTTTGAAAAACACAAGAGGACTTGATTAAGGCTTGGCTTAAATCTCAGTAAATCCGCCTTAGGACTTAACAGAGACTGTCCACAAAAATTAGCAATAAATTAATTGGAAAAGTGAATATGTTTCTCTATTAGTCTAAAATAGAACTTCATACCACTGTCCAAATCTAAATTACTAACCTTTGTTGCAGTTCAAACATCGACCATACACTAGGTGTTTGGTGGAGTTTGTCCAATGTCTCTCATCAAAGATGAGGAATTCTTATCAAAGATAAGGAAACGTACGTATAGTATTTACCAAGAACATAGTTCAGTTAGGCAAACACAAACGCAGAGGTTGGTAGGAAGTACTCGCAACTTTCTTTACTAGATAGACCTAGATTAGGAACTACCTAGCATCGATGACGCGAAGAACTGTGGCTTAGACAGGCCTAGCCTTATAGGGGAAACCTATAATAAAACACTGGCGAATACAAACATTTATGGATTCACCTGAACACGGTTTATATAGTTCAATGAAAGTCATCGTAAGAATGAGACACCCCAGTCTACCAGTTACCTCGTCTTGACACACATCCAAGAACATAAATTCTTAGATCAATGTTCAAAACTACAATAGTTTGCGTAATATCATAGTTCAGTGTGTAATTACCTCATCTTAGAATGTATTCAAGAGCTAAAAGTATCCTTGAACTCATTCAAGACTACAAACCACCTGTGTTACCTCGCTCCAACATATATTTAAGATCTACAAGTTCTTAAATTAATGTTTGAACTACAAAGTTTGTGTAATGTCAAAATGAAGTCAAATACACACATATATATATATATATACATATACATACAATAGAAGCATATTTATATGTAGAGAATATTCAATAAGATACGACAACTAATCATTAGTTTGTTTATAGGTCATATTTTCCTAGAATTATTCACCACTCTATTTACTTCCAAAGTAATGACATAGTAAAATCTCATTTCATTATTTAAATACACCCTAACGAAAATCTATTTAACCCTTAATATCTAATATGATAGTTTTAACCAAGATTCATTCAATTTATATATGTACTTTAAAGTCTAACGGATGTAATTCCATTTTATTCTAACAACATCATATTGTGGTTATTTACTTAAGTTAGATTTCATTTTATTAGTTAAATTCAATATAATTATGGTCATAAGGCTTATTTCATAATAATTCCATTCATTAATCAATCAATAATTAATATTATCAATGTAACCTTTTCATAATAATTTCATTCAGTAAATAATCAATAGTTAATATCAATGTAAACCTAGATAATAATTCCTTTCAATAATTAATCAATAATTAATAGTTTCGACGTAAACCTAACTAATAATTCATTAAATATCTTTTATTAAAAATCTCCGTAAAAGTTATAAAAATTAGTAACAGAACCACAACATGCAGAAAAACACACATGCAAATAAAAAAATTAATGCATTCGAACCAATCAGGAGCGCTTCATCACAGGTCTTTCACTGAATTTATTTAGCGGATTACAAATTAAAATTTTATAATAAAGAATTGCACTTAATAATAATCAGTAAAATTAAATTAAAACTAATTCGCGATCTACACTGAAGTTACATAGCCACTCGGCCAGCTTACGCTAATGAAATCTCTGAACCAGATCTAAAAAATACTTTTTAGGTATTTCTATCATTAATCTGAGTCAGAAGTTCCATAGCTTTGCCAGCCGAGGGCTCTCGTTACTGTACTTCGAATTCAAAATCGAATCCCGACTCTCTCCGAAATTGACTCCCCGAATTCAAACTCCCATCGTATTTATTCAAAAATCTCGCGTCTGTTTTTCCCCCACCCTTACACGTTCACCAATGCGCTCTGCAGTGATACCATACACACAGCAATTCCCGTGTTTCACGGAAATTCGGTGATCCCCGCGGTACATTGCCGTGTTCAAAAAAAATACGGCAATCCAATGTATAATTGTTTCTTCCTAATAATTTAATCGATAGTTTATAAGTCATTATAGTGCAACACAAAACCAAGGAATAAAATTATTACAAAAAACAAGGAATAAAGTTATTACTTCCTCAATAATTTGAACTTTACTGGCTGTAAGCACCTTTATCCGATCCAAAGGAAATTGCGTAAATCAATTAAACAAAACCACAATAAAAGATAAACAATAAAAGGGAAAACAAATACACATTGAATAAAGCTGAAGAAAAAAATTGTTAGTTACGATAAATTTGTATGACGGTTGTGGAGAATAATGTATTATTCAACCGATTTCGAAAGAGAAATTATTTAACCGATCATTGTCATTCTTAACCTTACGTGTTAATGTAAAGTAAATACACGTCAATTTTGTAGTTTTTAATCCAACCAAGGTAACTTAAAACTTTGTGTTGGCAACTCTGGCCGATTTTTTTGTTGTGACTTCCACAAAAAACTGTTCCACGGCCAGTCTTGAACCCTTAGGCCCGGGTTCCACTGTTTAATAAAGCTATGCTTTGCTTAATCGAATTTATAATTCGATTCTAATCTTGGCTTTCGTTTAATTATTATTACGAATCATTTGTACGGGAATACAGCAAAGTGTTGTTTTAAGACTCTTTCAGGCAATCCCTTTAAAATTCCTCTCCGTAACAACCATCCTCATACTTCAAGGAACACAGAAAAAAAAAAGAATTAGCGCAATCGGTTCAGCCGCTATTCTCTAACTGCGTTTAATTTATGTTAGTGAAATGCAATTTCCAGCTCTAAACTTTGTTAAATGCGTAAACCGACTTTACGTCGAACTAATCGCGATTATTTCAATCAGTGGAAACTGGCCCTTAGAACGTTCCACCGCATCTGTCAACATCACAAATTCAAGCTTGTCTCGAATATAAAATTTATCACCCAATATTTTAAAACGATAAGTAAACTGTTCTGAGTTCCCAACTAATAAATTTCTATTCAAGTACAACTTAAAATTTGAGTCCCTAATGGATTTGAACCATTTTCGTTCATTGAGTTGACTGTTTTATGTTTAAGTGTCAACTCACATTTCAATTTATGCGTTTGTTATCTCAAGCATAACCAAAATTTATAGACTAATAATTTAGAACTGAATTGTGTTTATGTGTCACGTTACAACAGCTACACCATCCATCTTGAAATACGTCATCGGTACAAAATGTGCGACGCGACCGCTACGCTTTGAAAGGGTTGAAATGGCGCGTGGGCATTTACATGTTGAGATCGATAAAGAATTTTGTACCTCATTTTAAGGTCTATAGAGTTTATATTAGAAATTGCGTTAGTCGGAATGTGTGCACGTGTTTGTGTATGTGAACGCGTGTGTGTGTGAGTGTGCAGTGTTCGTATATTTATTAGATAAGCGGCTGCAAAACATGGATCTTTATCTATACTAATATTATAAAGAGGTAAAGTTTATAACTTTGTTTGTATATACGGGGTAATCTTCGCAAATACTGATCCGATCATGAAAATTCTTTCGCTAACAGAAAGCTACACTATTCAGGAGTGACAAGATAAAAGGAAAAAGATAAAAATATATAAAGATTTTAAATCAGCAGGATTTGAACCTGCGCCCTCTGACGTGCCGTGTCAACAATTCAATCTAATCAAGCATTATTATTTGCCTTAGAAATTAATTGGTGATTTTAAAACATTTATATTTATCTGATTTGCTGAAAATAGTGAGAGTGTATTGGAAATTATCAAATTTCACCGTACCCTTCTTATGTGAAATGGATTATAACGCCCAAGGAAGTGGGCACGGGTCGGCTAGTATACCTATATTAAGATTCTCATTTAGATCCTAAGACGAGGATTTCTATTCATCTGAAAATTAGTTTTTAAATCGAATACAGTTTTGAGATAACCGTGAATGAAATAACTTACATCGTGAATGTTAACCGGGGCACAGGTAAATATAGGTAGGTACCTACTTCCTAAAAAATTCTATATAAAAAAGCATAAATAATTTAAATGCGATACATTTTTAAAACTACAGACTATTAAAAAAAAGTTCTAAAGCAATCACCGCGATGAAAAAGTCGTTGTAAAAAAAAGTGTGTGTGTGTCGGCTCCGACACACGACTGGAGTTTACTTCTTCAGATCGACTGTCTAAATATGCACAAAAAAGGCTTTATAGTCTAAGAGAAAGATTAATACCATATCAAATGGTATTTAAACGAATCAAATAACGCCATCCATCGATGGCAGCGGCAACGTCGTAGGCCGTAGCAGCTACTGTCGTAAACGTCGTAGCAGATAGATGGCACACAAAACGTAACGAGGTCATTCGTTCAGTAGATTTTACTCCTCATATTTTTTTCATACCGGGGGCCTTATATGAAAACCGATTCTTAAGGAGTAAACTCCAAAAAAATAAACATTTTAACATCACAGAACCGGAATCGTACTCGTACCTATACCTATTTCGTTTTAAACATCGACTTGTAAGTAATTTCCCTTACTAAAGGCAATAATAATTCATACTATGTGCTCTGGTGTACCTAGTGATGCTTGTAGGTGACTAAAACAACCGCGGTTTGCGGAATCGATTCCCGATCGGCATGAGTATTTGTATTTGTACAAATGTGTGTATTTGTAAATATATTTAGGTATATAGCATTCTTCGACACCTGAACTTTCTAGTAATGTTATAAAATAATTTAGTATTTCTTTGCTAGTACTTCTAATTTGTGTCAATAATAAGTGCTCGCAAACGAAAAAAAAAATCGACTTCAATTACATCGACAAGTACTTAATACAACTTAATAAGGCGACAAAATAGTCAAGTAAATACGCGCTATTAAAGATTACTCAAAAAGTAGTAACCAGATCTCGATCAAATTTAAACAAGACTACATGACAAGTATAAGCTTTTGATTAAAGTAAGAATCATCAAAATCGATAAACCCAGTGAAAAGTGATGCGGTTTAATACAACGTATGCCGACGAAAAGGTAGTCAAGTAAATACGCATTATTAGATATAGCTCTAAAAGTATTTGTCAGATCTAAATTAAATTTAAATGGGACCACATGACACGCAACACCTTTCAATTAAAACAAAATTGATCGAAATCGGTCCATCCAGTCAAAAGGTCTGAGCTAACATACATAAAAAAACGTCGAATTGAGTACCTCCTCCTTTTTTTGGAATTCGGTTAAAAGCAGTATTTCACGTTAAAAGCAATTAAAGCAATAAACAAGATTCCTTATATTTTATTCGAGCAACATAAAACTTTACTGTTTTAGCAATCGTAAATACAGACAACAGATCGGAATGAGGAAGGTTTTTTTGCGTTAGAAAGTAAAGGTCTTTCAGGTACATAGTCCCGTTAGTTTCGGGGAAACCCTTTGCGAATATCACAATGCAAATTATTTAATTTACATGTTATTGTTTAACACCGACTTTATTATTTCACAGTCCGGACAAACAGAAAGACAGATAGATTTTCGAAGTGAAACTTCTTTAGGCGCATGAGGAGTAAAATTTGAGCGACCGGTAACGTGGCATCGTCATCATACTTGGATGCGTGACCGCCTGGGAACACCGCGTGACGTTAGCTTTTTTCAATTTTTTTTTTGTATTTTAATCTTTTTAGGGTTCCGTACCCAAAGGGTAAAAACGGGACCCTATTACTAAGACTTCGCTGTCCGTCCGTCCGTCCGTCCGTCTGTCACCAGGCTGTATCTCAAGAACGGCGAACTGAGGTAGGGCACAGCAGGAAATTTCCTGCTCTAAATATGGAGCAGCCCGACTGGGGTAGTACCTCGACCTTACAGAAGACCACAGCTAAATAATACTGTTTTCAAGTAGTATTGTGTTCCTGTTGGTGAGTAAGGTGACCAGAGCTCCTGGGGGGATTGGGGATAGGGTCGGCAACGCGCTTGCGATGCTTCTGGCGTTGCAGGCGTC
This sequence comes from Melitaea athalia, assembly GCA_905220545.2. Taxonomy (NCBI): domain Eukaryota; kingdom Metazoa; phylum Arthropoda; class Insecta; order Lepidoptera; family Nymphalidae; genus Melitaea; species Melitaea athalia. The sequence goes on along the minus strand of HG992191.1, from coordinate 19,140,619 downwards.
TATAGGCTACGGTCTTACCATCTGGTGAGCCGTACGCTTGTTTGCCAACCTAGTAACATAAAAAAAAAAAAAAAAAAAAACGGCTATAGCTAGAGAGTTGAAATTTTCACAAATTATGTATTTCTGTTGCCGCTATAACAACAAATATTAAAAACAAAATAAAATAAATATTTAAGGGGGGCTCCCATACAACAAACGCGATTTTCTTGCCCTTTTTTGCTCGATATCAATAATGGCAACAGGTAGGCACTTGAAATATTCACAAAATACTTATTTGTATTTTTACTTTAATAATAAATAATAATATTAAAATACAATTAATATTTAAGGCGGGCTCCCATACAAAAAACGTCATTTTTGCCTAATTTTGCTCTCATACAATAAAAGTGATTTTTAGCCGCTTTTTGCCCGTTATTACAATCAATGTAGTCAATGGTACGGAACCCTTCGTGCGCGAGTCCGACTCGCACTTGGCCGATTTATTTTTATTAGTTTTTTAATTCGTTTTTTTTTAATTATATTTGCCAAAGAAGTTTCATTTCTGACATGTGTACTTTGTACGAACGCATTTTTTTTAATTTAAAATCGTTTATATATGTTTTAGTTACTAAATAACTAAATGCACTTGAAAAATCACAGCTATTTTTAAATCACAGATAGACGCTTCAATCTTATACTATTAAACGAGCAATTCTTGTATATATATATATATTTTCTGAATCTCGGAATCGGCTCCAACGATTTTCGTAAAATTCAGTATACAGGGGATTTCGGGGGCAAAAAATTGATCTAGCTAGGATTCATTTAAAAAAAATGTCGTTTTATCCCTGTTTTTAGGCAATGAAAAAATATCATTAGAATACGAAGCTTAATTTCACTTCTTTCATCATAACTGTAATGGCGTAATTAGGAAATCGGCGGGTGTCAAATCGTGTTGACCCGGGTTCGAATCTCAGTCTCCAGATTAATTTTTTTTCTTTTTTTTTTTAATTTCACTCGTGATTTATTATTTAAATAAAATTAAAATATAAAAATACCGAGAAAAAAAAAGAAAAACAAAAAATAAAATGAAAATACCGAGCTAGGCTCGGTCACCCAGGTACTTTTATTTATATGTACAGATTTCATAACAGAAAGAGTTACAGAAAAGGTATTGTTACATTAAATTGTTACTCGTTGCTTGTTATTCTAGGAAGTCGAAGCTTATCCAGAAGTTAAAATCATCTGAGTAACAGTTAAACTAACAAACGTTTGTCACAAACGAAATGAATGTCACGTAGTGTCCGGCAGAATGTTATTGTTTGAGATAATCGCCGCCAAGTGTCTCCTGGGATATGGACTTGCATCTGCCAAGCGCAAGCAAGCGTTGGTCCGAGTATTGCATTTAGAGAGGGTTTGTACTAATGAAAATTCTACAACTATTTCCGAGTTTCAATCAGTCAATGTTAGTAATGTGTATTTCAAAAATGTGCCGCAGAAGGATAAATTAAAATTATTAAAGTATAAGTTACGTTATATAGGTATTTAGTTCTTCTACTTGTTATTCATAGTAATTTCATTGTCTATGACACTTGTTACAAAACCACTGTCTGTCTTATTCTAATAATATCTAATAAAAACCTTAATATTATGTAGGTACTTCTACGGTAAAACATAATAAATAATTAAACGCTACACAGTCAACGGCTCCCACTAGGATTATCTCCTGTGTCTGACGTCCGGAAGCAAACACAATACACAAGCACAAATGCCCAGACCACGGCAAATATATATATATAGCCAATACAAATGTTTTCCATGTGTGGGGATCGAACCCGCAAACGCCAGTGTAACAGCCACAAACCAGTGCTGTGACCGTAGCGCCAACACGTCGTCAAAAATAAATATAAGAATAAATTACTAGCCATATCAGTATTTACTTTTGAATCATACAGTAACCACACGTTTCTAAATGATGTAAATTAAATTACATTAAAATCGCTTCTTCTCCTAACTTAGACACTACTCACAGCAGTACCTGCTCTTTTTGCGAATTATAATCCCTTAATAGTGGGCATTGTCCGCAGATGACAGACACGAACAAACGAATTCATTCGCTCAAACTTTGCTGCAATATAAAAAAAATATCCGGGTGACGAAACGAAAGAGTTGAGTAAGAAGCATTGTGTGTTCCCAGAAAACCAAATACCATTAACAAATGCTACGACTTTATCACACTAGCGGATAATATAAAATCCTCTTGTAATCGCAATTGAATATTTTTACACAATAAACCCGGTTGTTGCAAATAACTGCACATTATTATCCATAACTAATCCCGAACTAAACAATTGTTGCAATAAGTATTTTTTTGAAATATTCTCGTTCTTAGAAAGGTTTCTTAATCTTGGAGTTTTGAGATGGGGATTTAGATATGATTTATTAAGTTGTATCAGGAAAACAATAGAAAATGAAATATAACTTGGTAGTTTACTAGGTACTAACTCTTATAATATACTCTAAAAATACTCTAAAAAAATATAATTATTTTCAGAGCACCTATTGTATTTTGTCCATCACCAGATATTCGGATTACTAACATTCAAATAAGTGTAGTCTGTACCTAATTTTTAGGAATGGGTCGAATAGAGGATAGAGGATTTTCCACACAAGCTTTTATTTTCAGTAAGTTCACTAGGTAGGTACATAGTACACTTAGGTACTTAAAACAAAGTCAGTTCCCGCTGTCTGTATGCTTAGAACTTTAAAACTACACAACGGATTTTGATGGGGTTTTATTTAGTAAATAGAGCGATCTCAGAGGAAGGAATGTATAACACATACATAATATAGTAGAGGAACACTGATAGTTTTAGAGGTTTCTAATGTGATGTCGTAAATAAACACATTTTTTGCTCATGTAATATTATAAGTATATTATATTTATTTTATATTTAGTATCAGTATTGCACCCGTGCAAAGCCGGGGCGGGTCACTAGTAGATAATAAAATCAAAGTAATCTATACAAACTATACAAATAAATAAAATTGGAGTGTCTGTTGGTAATATGTATTAAAATAACCACTTTTTACTAAATGCATATGGATGTGTATAGACGGTATCAATACATACCAAAAGTAGGTACATATACCAAAATAGCATTTTTTTACAATTTATGTCTGTCTGTTTGTTCCAGCTAAGCTCCGAAACGGCTAGAACGATTTTGAAGAGACTTTCACTGAAAGATAGCAGAAGTAGTAAGGAGTAACTAAGGCTACTTTTATTTTAGAAAATTTATTTATTTTATAACTCAGCAAACTGAACAATAACTGTTTTATTAAATTCCACGCAGACGAAGTCGCGGGCACAGCTAGATATTGACTTTAAATTTGGACTTCAAGCACAAATGTAAGATTCGTGTGCTATTATATCATAGGAATTGCGGTGGAGCAACCATTGACACAATTGAATCACAAACATTATTGAACGCTATGAGAATGTATTCTAAGAGAGGATCTCACGCGTCCGGTTAAACTGTAACCATTTTTTGATAGAAAAAAAAAAACGCTAATGCATATCTAATTCTTCATTTATTTTTATTTATTTTACAAAGCATTACACAGAAAATAACAATTTTACAGTTATGGCAAATCAAAGGTTTACAATTTTACTGTACAGGTTCTCTATTCATTTACATTAACAATTAAAGTAATTAGACACTCAATACGTTCGTCAAGAATAACTATCGTTTACCTATCGAACTAATGTTGATGCGAGTCTGATGCCTATGCTAGGTATCGTAATACCTGTATTACAGGTCATCAGTCTCGCACCACCCCGGACCACTTAGCATAGGTACTGATCGCACTTTGACAAATAGTTAATATCTATGCAAGGCTTTTCAAAAAAAGAAACTAGTACTACTTCTAATCTTATAACACATTTGATTGCATTGTATATATGTGTGTGGGTGTATCTACGCGTGTATGTGGGTGTGAGTTTGTTAAATATCTATTATAATATATTAATGCTTGTGTATTTAGTTATACATCTTGAAGACTTAAATATTGCAATACATTGTGTTGTTTTGAGACATAAGAAAAACGAGTGTGCTTTAGACCACACGACTGAAGTAAAATTTCTTTAGCTCCATCTAACTTATATCTCCCTCTCAACTTTCCTTCGCCTCGCCGGATCACACTTTTCGTAACGCTCTTGTCGCGCAATCACCAGCTAACGCCCTACGTCAAGCGAGCGTAAAGAAGTTTTACTTCAAAAAGGAGACGGATACGATTCCATACATTCTTGGGCCGAAATGCAACGTAAAATATAACGTAATGAAAATGGTACCAATTAATGTATTTACGCTTATTGATCCCTCGCTGAAAATTCTGTACATTTTGGCTATCTAAGAGCGGAGTTATTAGACGTTTTGTAAAATTGAGGTTATGTTACAATGTCTATGAAAAACCCAATCACTAAGTTCTTGAAGCACTAATGTTTATCATATTATATCATTACAAATATCAATCACTTGAAACCATAAATAAATATCAGGAATGGACTCAGGATGCATCTGAATACACTGAAAACATTAAACAACTATAAACATGATTACATGAAACGAGTGACGGGACCATGACGGGGCACACAGTTTCAAAATCAGTCAGCTGTCAAAGCTGTTATTAAAAATAATTATGATTTATTTTCAATCGATACGAAATCGATAATAATTATTTTGGTTTATCAGATATTAATTTTTATTTTCGATATTAATGTAACTTTATTTAAATACACTTTATTGTTTACAACTTCAATTGTGTATCTAAATACTTTGAGTTAATTACTTAATGCAAACCTTTTTTTTTAATTCTATAATCGATTATAGTTAAATCGATACCCAATTAATTTGACGAAAACTATCTTTTTCATTTTTCTCAGCTTCCAGATTCAGAATTGAGCTGATATTTTTTATTTTAAAATAAAAAAATATGACCAATTTTTTAAACCATATCTGTACTTAATACATTTTAGCCTAAAAGTCCCCATCTCCTTTAAGATTATTTTTCACAAGAAGTTGCGGAACTAGCCTTATTGAACATTTGTAAGCCTTCCTACAAAATTTGTATTATATTATGCATGCAAAAATGTACAACTTACACGTGAAATGTTAATGAAAGACATCATAATACATACACCTTCCCCAAGAAAAAAACATGAAGTTGGTTCAAATTGGTGAATAGAAAGAATTACTAGTACAGTTTGATAAAGAACCTCCTGGGGGAGGGAATTGGGGACAGGGTTGGCAACGCGTTTGCGAAGCTTCTGGTGTTGCAGGCGTCTATAAGCTACGGTAATCGCTTACCATCAGGTGAGCCGTATGCTTGTTTGCCGACCTAGTTACATAAAAAAAAAAAAAAAAAGAAATAAATAAAATTGCTTGTCATTGTCCGGTGAGCCACAACTGAATTCGTCGTAGCAATCCTGAATGTGCAACGTATATACAACATGCACAAGATCCCCATCAGTGGTCAGCGCTGACTCATTCCACCCTCTACGCTTAATCACGCTTCGTGTACAGACAGACAAATAAAATTATTTAATAATATATAAGAAAGAAAAATTGCCGCTATCATCTCTAAGCTTACAATTTTTATTGTTTAAACTAGATCTTAAATGTGCTTGTAATATTAGTCTATAATATAATTACCATAAATATTTATTCAGATAAATATATAATGGTTTTTGTTTGAAAACGAAAGAAAACCGACTTCAATTAGTATTAAACAAAGTAGGTAGAAGAAAATTAGTCAAGTGAATACGTATTATTAGAGAACTTAATAATTGTGTTTGCTCCCAAACGAAAAAAAAAACGATTTTAAATTACATCGACAAGTAATACAACGTAGGTAGACGAAAAAATAGTCAAGTAAATACGCGTTATCAAAGATATTAAACATTAGTCATTAGATTATGATCTTCAAATGGGACAACATGACACGCAACACCTTTCGATTAAAAAAAATCATCGGTCCACTCAGCCAAAAGTTTATTTACTTATTATTTATTTGGCGCTTTATTGTCCACCTAACAAGAAATAACGGTTCTAAAGAAGTTTCACTTCAAAAGTTACAAATTATATGCGTTATTCTTAGGTACCTACAAAAGAAACGTTTAAAAATTACAAGAATTTAAAAATTATTCGCAGTATTGTTTTGCTGTCTGTTCCGTTCTCGGTGGACATTATTCTCGTCCACGCGGAAGGGTTAGTGGAACCCTTGTATTAATAGACAGGGGCGAAAACAATCCCGATATAATAAAACGAGGCCACGGGATAATATCCTTTACTATCTATGGCATAATGTAAATTTTCGTCCGAGAAAAAATTGGCAACTTTGGACAATTTGATGCAGCTGTTGACAGTGCGGAATAATATGTCCGCTAAATTGACGTCTATATACGGTTTCCTATTTACTTGTGGATTTGTTCCTGTCCCTTTATATTTTTGTACTTTTGTTTACTTTCTAAGCGAAACGTGACAACGGTATCCTTAACCAAATGTTATCTAGGGCTAACATTTTATATTAAATACAGTAAATTTTCCATAGTTTATTTATAGCATTTTTAAAAACTGAATAATAAATACGGTAATATATTTCATACGCAGTGATTGCAGTAGATTAATAGCATTTATTGGGCTGCTGTACTGTGTCTACTGTCTTGTAACGAATCCACATTGGTGTACGTCCCACAGCTGGTTCAAGGTATCTCCTCTAAAGAAAAAGAAGCACATGTAGTTGAAACTGTCACGCTGTACCTGTGGGTGGGTGAATCTATGTCTTACTAACAAATTAACTAAGCCTAAGAAATTATGTCGATTATTGCAATTGACATTGATCTGCAGCAGATCAAACGCCGGAAATGGAGCTGGCTAGGCCACACTCTCCGGAGGGATTCTAACAATATACCGAGGCAAGCCCTAGACTGGAACCCCTAAGGAAAACAAACCTGGCGGCGGGCAATCATTGACGAAGCCAAGGCTATCGGAAAGACCTGGAGTAAGATTAAGCTGAGGTAGGGCACAGCAGGAAATTTCCTGCTCAAAATATGGAGCAGCCCGACTGGGGTACTCCTCGACCTTACAGAAGACCACAGCTAAATAATACTGTTTTCAAGCAGTATTGTGTTCCTGTTGGTGAGTAAGGTGACCAGAGCTCCTGGGGGGGATTGGGGATAGGGTCGGCAACGCGCTTGCGACGCTTCTGGTGTTGCAGGTGTCTATAGGCTACGGTAGTCGCTTACCATCAGGTGAGCCATACGCTTGTTTGTCGACTTAGTAACTTATAAAAAAAAAGCGAGACGCTCAGGACCGCTCGGGATGGAAATGCACTGTGGACGCCCTCTGCCCCAGCTAGACAAAGGAATCTAATACATAATACAATTGACATTAGGATGGTTTCTGCCAACGTACTCGAAATTATTTAGATTAATTTAATACTTGAAAACTATGAAATTCGGCTAATTTGGAACGCCATATCTCAAAACAACGTTTTCAGCACTCGAACTTTCTAATGTTATGACAAGGTTTTATTACTTTTTTGGTAGCCCTAGGTACCTGAAATTTGCGCCAGTAAACACAGTATTTAAAAAGTTAAAAGCAATAAAGCAATAAACAGATGTTGGTAAAATAATGCGAGCAACATGAAGCAATAAGCACATTAAAGATCTCTAATGTTTTGGCAAGTCATCAAACAAACAATAGATCAGTTTTTGTTTCGTTAGAAAGCAGAGCTCTTTCAGAGAGAATGTCCCGTTAGTTCCAAGAAACCCTTTGCAAATATCACAATGCAAATTAGTCAATTCGATTGCTTTATATTTTTTTTTTGAAACAATTTCGTTATTTCGCCTTTACAGAAACGGATGTTTATACTTAGGGCCAGGCCACACGGCGCGGTGCGGCTCCGGCGCGGCGCCTGAGCGGTGCCGCAACGTTTTCCTACATATATAAATGTATGATATGCCACACGGCGCGTCCGGCTCCGCTCCGGCGCCGCACCGCAGGCGCACCGGATAACGGCGCGAGGCAGACGAAGCGGGCGGGGGTGCAAGCAGTGCGGTGCCGCAGCCGCGCCGCTCAGTTGTTTGTACGGCATAGGGAAGAGTGCCTTATTGTAGACTGTCGTCACCTGAACAAGCCAAGCCAACCCTGTTGCGGTGCCGCAGCGGCGCCGTAAAACATTGCGACGCCGCGCCGCACTGCTCGTGTGGCCGCCAGTGCGGTGCGGAGTAACCCGCGCCGGAGCCGCACCGCACCGTGTGGCCGGGCCTTTATAATAAAAATAGCAATAAAAATAAAATAAACTTAAAAGCTTTGAGTAGATTTTTATATTGTCTTGGTTTCAATAGGTTCATTTGTTTCGAAATTGTTTCAGTTCATTCCGTCTAATTTACGATGCTACTTAGGTACCTAACTATTGCTTGCTTTATGCAAATTATATCATTAATAAATTAAAAGTAAAAAACCTTTTTAAAAAACAATCTTTTATTTGAATGCGCTAAAACGAAAAAAATAAATTTTTACTTTATAACTTTTACTACCTATCTACGTATAAACTTTATATGTGTAATGACTTTATAATATAAAGTCATTACACATAGTGACACATAATGACTTTATAATATAAAGTCATTACACATAGGTAATATAAAATAATGACAGAAAAGCTTGTCGCGAGATATGAGTACTCGTATTTCCTTAGTTTGAAAATTTTAATAGTTAAAATCAATCACATCAATTTATTTGATTTACTTGTTTACAAGCAAATCTCGCGACAAGCTTTTATATATTATATTTTAAAAAATGAATAATGTTCATGCTAGTAAAAATAGGAATAATGTATAGGTATATGTATATATATGTATAATAGTCAAGGTATGCCAAGACGCGGTCTCCGTTCCAGTTAGCTATGCTTACCCATAAATGATTTCCATTTACAGGTAAATTAGTAGGTAAATAAGTAAATAACGATATATTGTAACTTCTGGATGTCTCGAATACTGATGCTAGTCTATAGTTAAAGTTCTCACTGACTCTGCTGTCCGCTCAAGATTTGTAGGTTCGATGTCCGCCTGGGTTTTGAATAAGATGTTTATAATATTTGTATTTGTTATGTTTGACAGTTTGACTAGCCTGTTAGCGCAGTTTGTATATGTAGCGCAGTTTGTAGCGTGTTGTGGGTTCGATTCCCTCCCCGAGTCTGGGTGTAATACATATTTATTTATATAATTATGTAGTATTCATATGTATGTTCATCGAAAAAAAAAATAGAGCTATACCTACCAGTCGGCTGTTACCTATAACACAATTAAGGAACAGACGACCGTGTGTGTGTTGTAGATATTTATTTATTTATGTACTTGTAGGTCTCATTTCTGGGTTATAGATAGTATTTGCATGTATAAATCTCACACAAATTTCAATTGTCTGAAAAATCAATTTAGGTTCTGTATTGCAAAGAAATAATAATAATAATAATAGCTAAAGCTTATTGATCGGCGCCTACTAGGTATATAAATAATAGAGATGTGTGGATTTGTATTTCACGCAAGATATTATAATTTTGGTATTAAAACACAGTTTATTTATTTAATAAAGAGAAACTGAGGAATGTCTTTACAAAAGGGCATATTTGCATATTTAGTTGTTTTTTTAACTGAGTATACAGTTTTGTTCTTAATGCTAAATCACACAAATTCGTCACTTAAAACCTAATAAAAACGCGATAGCCTCCAAGTAAAGTAGCTTCAAAAATGAGTTTTTTTTTTTCAAAAACTCATTTTTGAAATATTTCAACCCATAAAATATAGCTATGTTCAGGCCGCATTGATATCATGTCAAAAAGGATATATTACATTTCGTCTACTTACGTTAAATATAACGTAAGTAGACGTATAGAGAAATAGTCAAGTAAAGACGCGTTATCAAAGATCACTCAAAAAGTATCTACTCATTATAATTATCTAGATCAAATTTAAACGAGATTACAAAATAAACATCAGCTTTCGGTTAAAACAAGAATCATCAAAATCAGTATACCTACCTAGTGAAAAGTTATGCGTTATATTATACCTAATATGGTTATAATATAATACAATGTAGGTCGACGAAAAAATAGTCAAGCAAAAACGAATTATTAGATATAACTCAATATTAGCAATGATTAAAATTTTAATTTGTAAGAAAACGATTCGAAGGTACTTTTAAAGGCTATTTAAGTAAAATAATTTTTGATTTTGATTTACTACTAAAAATATAGGTACACCATTCAGCTGCTACCTATAGCACAGGCGTTACATGGCCTACCTCAGCAATAGATTTATATACATGAAAACTAAAAAGCTAATAACAAGCTAACAAATTGAATATCGTCACTTAATGTATCTTCAATGATTCTAATAAATAAATACATTGGTTTTACTTATATTGTTTACTAGCCAACCTGTGTCCACTGCGTTGTGCGTTAATTAATTATTTTTGAGATGAAAAAATATAGTAAAGTTTTCATCTTGCTCGAATTTCTCCGACTTGATTTACCTACATAAACTATTATTTTTCACTCACTTTTTTGTTCAATAACAATAAAATATAGACTATGTCACTCCTGAATAGTGTAGCTTTCTGTTAATGAAAGAATTTTCATGATCGGATAAGTATTTGCGAAGATTACCCCCCACAAACAAACAAAGTTAGAAACTTTACCTCTTTATAATATTAGTATAGATTTCTCTACTCAATAACAATATTTTAAAGAATTCGTAACTCCATTGTAACATACATATTTTAAAATTCAAATTATCCCATTCAAATTCATCTCTTTAATATTTTTTTTTTTTTTGTATAATCGTAATGATAACTTCCGACCACAGATAATGATGTCCAGCGATCTTATTGACGGGACTCATCGAAGCGTCATCAGAGACCAGCTGTCATTTCGTAACTTCCGGCCCGCATTTAAAGAATAAAGTCCGTCGGTGGTCGTTCATTGATACCGTGACAGCAAAGGGTTTTAATAACAATTGTTAACAGATTATACGAAACCATGAAAAATTATATGGATTCGTCAATTGAGATATAACTGTTAAAATAGATATAGTCGTTTGGGTAACTATTAATCCGAGTTAGATCATTTAGTTCTTTAAAAAAAAAATATGAATAATAATGAATTACTGCTATGGATGTACGCTATACTTCCAAATGACTGGATCAAATTGAATAATTCTTTTTTGTGTCCGTTATTGTCAGAAGGTTTGTATGAAACTATGAATGTAAATTTAAAAAAAAAAAAAAAACTATACATGCATGAAAGACAATAGGTACGATACGAATATAAAACTGCTTGAAAACTGAGTATACCTAACACAGTTGAACGATTTATAACGCCCTGTTTAAAAGCATATAGAATAATATGTACTTCGACATCCGAACTTTCTAGTAATGTTATAAAAGGATTTTAGTTGTCCTTTGGTCACTCTACCTCTAGTTTGCACCTATAAAAACAGTATTCAAATGTTAGTAACAATAAAGCCATAAACAGATGTTGGTAAACTAATGCGGGCAACATAAAACAATAAGCACATCCAAGATATTTACTGTTTTGGCAAGTTAACAAAAAGACAATAGACTCAGGACAAGGAAGCTCTTTCAGAGACAGTCCCGTTAGTTTCGAGGAAACCCTTTGCGAATATCACAATGCAAATTATTCAATTAAGTTAGGTACAAGTTTTTGTGTACGAAGGAGTTTATTATTTAGCAATAAGTATTACGTTTTTTTTTTTAAATGTAACTAGGTCGGCAATCAAGCGTACGGCTCACCTGATGGTAAGACCGTAGCCTATAGACGCCTGCAACACCAGAAGCGTCGCGAGCGCGTTGCCGACCCTATCCCCAATCCCCCCAGGAGCTCTGGTCACCTTACTCACCAACAGGAACACAATACTGCCTGAAAACAGTATTATTTAGCTGTGGTCTTCTGTAAGGTCGAGGTACTACCCCAGTCGGGCTGCTCCATATTTTGAGCAGGAAATTTCCTGCTGTGCCCTACCTCGGTTGGTGACGTCTTGATCTACTGTAGATATCTTCTGAACATAATTAAACTTTAGATTATTTTGTTTCAATCTGGTGTCCCACGACACCACACGGTTTTTTAATGTATTTATGTTTAAGGACAATGTCTATTCAAATTAGGGACGTCCTGAAAAAAGGCCAGGTCAAGAGTACCCTAAACCGAAGAGCATGTATGAAAGGAATAATGAAAGTGGACGAAGAGAAACGAGTATGTAAGGATCGTAGCAAGTGGAAAGAAGTGGTCTCTGCCTACCCCTACGGGAAAGAGGCGTGATTTATATGTATGTACTAGCTGACCTGGCGAACTTCGTACCGCCTTTTTTTTCTTAAATATAATAATTACATATACCAAAATAAAATATAGCCTATCTTTCAACTTGGATCAAACTGCACACGGTGTGCAAATTTGATTAAAATCGGTTAAGTGGTTTAGGAGTCCATTGAGGACAAACATTGTGACACGAGATTTATATATATTAAGATGTATGTACAAATGTCTATACGGAGTAGGGTTTGTCAAGTCTCGAGGTGTTTAACGTCTTGGAATTCGAGATGTCTCGAGCTACATTTTCCGGGACTTTTGAGACATCCGAGACACAAACAATAATTTTCAACGATCTTTAGGATTTTTTTTATTCTAAGTAATTCTACATCTTCACGACTTCGAGTAAAATTTAAAAAAAGTTCCATAAACATACTCGTAGTTAAATCTTTTTCTTTTACTACAACATAAATTCTATCCTATATGTGTGGGCTTATAATTGGCAAACTGTTTATATTATTTTTGTTATACTTATAGTTCTATTATTCCGTAAGCCTTCTATAAAATGTAATAAAAAAAAAAAATAAAAAAAAAAAAATAATAATCTAACGTAATGACATGAAAAAATTTCTGCTTCTATTGTTAACTTTGAATACAATTAAAACAAAATTTGGAACGCAAAATCACAGAATAGTTTAGTTTTAATCTCTAAACAAAAAATATAGTCTCTAGAGTCAATTTTTTTTATTAATAAAAAAGACCGTGTGGTGTCGTGGGACACCAGATAGGAACGAAGTTCCTTATTATAATATATTAATTTAAAGTTCTATTCGCGGTATAAAGAAAATAATTATTCGGGTATACATTTTTTATTATATTTTTATCGATAAAAAAAACTACTTTACAAAATTATCTTAACACCTGCATTTTATATAGGTACAATGATTTATAAAAATATATTATAACTAGCTTCTGCGCGCGACTTCGTCGGCGTGGACTCCGCTCCTATTGGTCTTAGCGTTATGATATATAGCCTATAGCCTTCCTCGATAAATGGGCTATCTAACACTGAAAGAATTTTTCAAATCGGACCAGTAGATCCTGAGATTAGCGCGTTCAAACAAACAAACAAACAAACAAACAAACAAACAAACAATCAAACAAACTCTTCAGCTTTATTATATTAGTATAGATTATCGAATAATATAATAATAATAGCAAACTGCAATAATAATCACAGTCATCACGTAGACTAGATAGTTACATTAGACACTGTATAGCCATCATACAAAGACTAGGTATACCTACATAAAAATCTTACGCTTTTTTTTTACGTTACATACGTTTTTTGCCAGCTAGGGTACCTACCCCTCCGCAACGCCTCAAAATGCTTGCAAGAAAACAAGACTGTTTACCGTTTTGTCAGACAGACGACTTCAAAGCTTAGTTACCACGTTTTCAGAGATGGAAAATACTCTCTTCATATCGGTTGATGTGGGGTTGACTGAAAGATGAGCTTGATACTAATTTTCCATGTTAGGTCATTTGTCCGTGGATTTTTATAGCTGAAACTCTTTTTAATGGACTTCCGAAAAAGGAGGAGGTTCTTAATTCGAGTGTATTTTTTATGTACCTATGTTACTTCAGAACTTTTGATTGGGTGGACCGATTTCAATGTTTTTTTTTGTAATTGAAAGGTGGTGCATGTCATATGGTCAAATTTAAATTTAATTGAGATTTAACAAGTACTTTTTGAATCATATCTAAATAGCCGCCCCGTGTCTACTTCGTTGAGCGTTAATTATTATTTTTGTGATGCAAATATAATAATATAGTAACGTTTTTATCTCACTCGCATTTCTCCGACTTGATTTACTGTTTATACTTTAGTTTAAACTATTTTTTTTTCAATTACAATAAAATATAGCCTATATCACTCCTGAATAGTGTAGCTTTCTGTTAGCGAAAGAATTTTCATGATCGGATCAGTATTTGCGAAGATTACCCCGTATATACAAACAAAGTTATAAACTTTAGCTCTTTATAATATTAGTAGGTATAGATAATGCGTGACTAAGTACTTTTTTATTGATCTACGTTGTATTATACCGTATTACTTTTCACTGGGTATACCGATTTTGATAATTTTTATTCTAATCGAAAGCTTGTCATATGGTTCCATTTAAATTTGATCGAGATCTGATGACTGCCTACTTTTGAACACCTAATCTTTGATTAGATACGTGTATTTAGATTAGGTACTTACGCGTGCTCTATAAAACAATACTTAAGTTATACTTCATTGGCTAGCTAACTTCACGTTCCTAACTTCTTCGTGTCGGTTATTTTCGTGACGGTGTGCGCGCGTATCGTAATAATTTACTCTCATTATTTTTCCCTAACGCGCCAAAAGAAGTATACCTAACTTCAATATTAGGTAATAGGTAGGTACGTACTGTGTGCTATTTAAAACAATACTTCAATAATAAGCAATGTACCTACCTCATGTCATGTTTATTCAAACAGATAAATTACAAAGAAATTTAAATTAAAATAAACTAAAATTAAAAATGTGCTCAGAAGATATCTTAATCAGGTGATATTATTATTAATAATTACGAAATAATAAACTCGTTGACAAACAAAAACATGCACCTAAATTGAATAATTTGCAATGCAGGTAATATTTGTAAACGGTTTTCCCCGAGTCTATTGTCTGTTTGATGACTTACCGAAACAGTAACGTTATGATGTAGATATTTATTGTTTTATGTTGCTCGCACACATTTAACAACACCGTCCTGTTTATTGCTTTATTGCTTATAACATTTGAATACTATTTTTACTGCCGCAAATTTGTACTAGAGAGTAGAGTGACCAAAAAAACTGCAAAAGAATTTAATGACATTAAAAGAGAAAGTTTTGGGTCGAAACCCATTATTCGAAAATAATGTTAAGTTTTGAGAAATGACGTTATAAATTACTGAAGCTGAATTTCGCTGAATTTCTAAGTGCTAAGTTAGTCTAAGTAATTAATGTAGATTTTGTTGACAGACATTCAAGGATAATTTGTTAGCTGAGACAGATTCACCTACAAGATTTATACCTACATAGGTATCCTTATTTTTTTTTTTTAAACTGTATTTACCTATATACTTTAACCAGCTGTGGGACGTTTACTGGTGTGATTTTTTTTTACAGAACAGTGCTTAGATATAGAAAAGACTGAAGTCAGTTCTTAAGTATGTTATTAACAAACTACAATATTTCAGTAACTTTTGGTTTAGGATACCATTACCCAATATAAAAACATAAAGGGACTAGAATAAATCGGCCAGTAAATAGAGAACCGTATGTGTATAGGTACCTATATAAATGTCAATTTAGTTAATATACCTACTTATATATATTTTTTTGTATTTAACTGGTCGGCAAACAAGCGTACAGCTCACCTGATGGTAAGCGATGACCGTAGCTTATAGACCGCTGCAACACCAGAAGCATCGCAAACGCGTTGCCGATCCTATCCCGATGCCCCCCAGGATAAGATATGTACCTAATACCTATATTATTATTCCGCACTGTCAAAAGCTGCATGAAATGAGGTTGCCAATTTATTCATTTAAGAAATTTACGTCCTTCAAAGTCACAATCAAAATTAAATTTATTCAAATTTTTGCAAATAAGATTTTTTTTTTATGTAACTAGGTTGGCAAACAAGCGTACGGCTCACCTGATGGTAAGACCGTAGCCTATAGACGCCTGCAACACCAGAAGCATCGCAAGCGCGTTGCCGACCCTATCCCCAATCCCCCCAGGAGCTCTGGTCACCTTACTCACCAACAGGAACACAATACTGCTTGAAAACAGTATTATTTAGCTGTGGTCTTCTGTAAGGTCGAGGTACTACCCCAGTCGGGCTGCTCCATATTTTGAGCAGGAAATTTCGTGCTGTGCCCTACCTCAGTTAGTTATTTTAATAAAAATAAAAGTAAATAAGGTAAAAGTGAAGTTACCATCGACATTATTATGTTAACATTGTTCCCAGCAGCGGTCGCCTTTGATGCATTTCATAACATGCACAAGATTAGAGCGAAAAATAAGCATAATTACTTATTATTTAGAAAAAAAGTAATAAGTGAATGAAAAATAGATTCGCTTGAAACAAAATGCTGTGGAGACGTTCTGGCTGAAATAAACAAGTTTCTCGTCGACTTTATAGGCCACTCTGTGGTCTATGGTAGGTATAGGCCATACTAATGTGTGTCAGTCTACGTAATTATTTGTATGTTTTCGAATCAACAAAACAACATTTCATCTTACTGTAATTGATATCAGGCGCTTATTGCACGCGCATTGAAATAATTATATAATATATGTATAGGTAATATATATTCATGATTCGAATAGAAAATAATTGTGTTTGCTCGCAAACGAAAAAAAACCGACTTCAATTACATCGACAAGTAATACAACGTAAGTACACGAAAAAGTAGTCACGTAACTAAATTAATTCAAAAAGTAGTGATCAGTGACATCAAAATTATTTATAAAGAAAGCTACCCTAGCTAGCGCCTAGCGTATAATACAGCGCACTACGTTTTGATTGTACATCTATACTGAAGTAGTTTTAAGATATCCTCATAGATGGCGTTGGCCCCCGCCAACGCCATCTATGTGGCTATGTCAAACCGGGACCGTCTCATAAATACGAGCCATCAATGATTACTCAATTACTCAAAAAGTACTAATTATATCTCGATCAAATTTAAATAAGACCACATGATAAGTATTAGCTTTTGATTTATAAAAGAAACATCAAACTCGGTGCACTCAGTAAAAAGTTATGAGATATAATACAAAAAACAGTCAAGTAAATACGCGTTATCAAAGATTACTTATAAAAGAAGACATTAGATCTCGATCAAATTTAAATAAGATTACATTACAAGTATAAGGTTTCGAAT
The DNA here is from genome assembly GCA_905220545.2 of Melitaea athalia. Taxonomy (NCBI): domain Eukaryota; kingdom Metazoa; phylum Arthropoda; class Insecta; order Lepidoptera; family Nymphalidae; genus Melitaea; species Melitaea athalia. The sequence goes on along the minus strand of HG992191.1, from coordinate 19,123,286 downwards.
AAAGTAAGAATTATCAAAATCGATAAACACAGTAAAAAGTTATGTGGATTATTACAACGTAGGTCGAAGAAAAAGTTGTCAATTAAATACGCATTATTAGATATATCTCTAAAAGTACTTGTCAGATCTCAATTAAATTTAAATGGGACCACATGACACGAAAAAAAAAAAAAAACATACGTGTCGAATTGAGAACCTCCTCCTTTCTTGGAAGTCGGTTAAAAAAAACATTTTATTTAACACTATTGTATATTGTATTGATCTTTCACCACATTGTTAGCATTATGTTAAAAAAAGTGTGTGTCAACTCCGACGCACGACTGGCGTTTACTCCTTCAGATCGACTGTCTAAATAGGCAAAAAAAGGCTTACCTACTAGTCTAAGAAAAAGATGAATACCATATCAAATGGTAAATAAACGAATCAAATAACGCCATCTATCAGAACCCTATATGGCGTTATTTTACGTCGTAGCGCCATCTATCGCCTCTACTATTTTTTTTCATACCGGGTATGACAATCGATTCTTAAGGAGTTGAACTCCAAAAAATATTCTTATGATAATAAAACTAATATCCTTCTGCCATTTACGTTACATACTCGTATTTAACGGATTAAGACTGACTTCGCTTCCTAATGATTATTTTTTGTATCAAAATCAAACAGAAATACAATACTTCTGTTTGCTGAGTGAGATATTAGGTAACATAACATTTACGTCGCATTTAATACCGTTATGAGCGCAGGTAACGGATTTAATTTACACACACATACATACATACCAGGCTTTACGCCTATTAGGTACTGCAGTTCAAGCTTAGAATAATGTTTGTTGACAAACAAAAAAATTCCTACACTACATCACAAAGTTACTAAAAAATTAATTTTATAACAATACCATCCAATATTCTTTTTTGTTAAATAAATGACTACAACAACTGATCGGTTTAGTGATGCATGTGCCGTGTCGGCGACCACACACCGGCGGTTGGTGGGTTCTATTACCTATCGCGTGGAGACGTCTGTTAAGCTAGAATGGTCAAATGGGCAGAACCACTTAAATTTTTGGTAAATATTGAGTGCTTTTTAAGTGCTAATTTAGTGCTCCAATATAAAATTTTACGCCCAAGAAACATGATCATAAATTATAAAACTGCTAGCTTTCACGTAAGCTAGCAATGGACAGCCGGCTATAACGCTCATAGTGTTAAGCAGACCTAGGTTATAGCATTAATAATTTAGTGCTCATTGAGTGCTTCCAATATATGTACAAGAATCACAGAGAAATTTTTTTTTTAATTGTTTTTATTGATTATAGAAAAATATGGCTGTAAAGCTAGAATAGTCAAATGGGCAGAATCACTAAAATTTTTGCTAAAAATTTAGTGCTTTTTAAGAGCTAATTTATGGCTGTAATATCAAATTTTACGCCCAAGTAGCATGATCATAAATTATAAAACAGACAGCTTTCACGTAAGCTAGCAATGTACTTCCGGTTATAACTCTTATAACGCTTATAGTGCTAAGCAGAACTACGTGTTAGCATAAATAATTTAGTGCTCATTAAGTGCTTCCAATATATGTAAAAGAATCACAGATATTTCTTTTTTTTCGATTTTGGAATCGATTATAGATATCTGCTAGCTTATAATTAAGCTAGCAATGTACTGACGGCTATAACGCTCATAGTGCTAAGCATAACTACGTGTTAGCATTAGTAATTTAGTGCTCATTAAGTGCTTCCAATATATGTAAAAGAATCACAGATATTTCTTTTTTTTCGATTTTGGAATCGATTATAGATATCTGCTAGCTTATACTTAAGCTAGCAATGTACTGACGGCTATAACGCTCATAGTGCTAAGCATAACTACGTGTTAGCATTAGTAATTTAGTGCTCATTAAGTGCTTCCAATATATGTAAAAGAATCACAGATATCGACATGTCCTATGTATAAGGGCCAATGTGAAAAATGACAACTTTTCAGTAGAGGCTCTCAAAGTTTCAATTTGCTATAATTTTTACATGCTTCAACTTATGTTATTGAAATTTTGCATAGTTACTATGACACCTAATGTTCATTTTTCTAGCTATATTGACTTATTTGTATATTATTAGTTTTTTACTTATTGTAGATATGTCTATATACGTGACTTTTTAAATTTAATTATATTGAAAAAATAATAATAAAAAGGCCAATGAGTCATTTTGGTCAATAAACTCGGCAAAAACTAATTTTAAAAGAACACTTGTTTTATAACAAATATTTAACATAAATAAATAATAATAATATAATTTTTATATGACATATTATTTCACATTGACACTTATACGTTATCCAGAGACCGTTAGACGCGGGATTCCCCCGCGTACAAGTCTCGAAATAACTGTTTAGCCTTTATACGTCAAAAATTATGTCAAATAAGCCCTTATACTGCAGAAAAAAATAGTATTTGCACCCATAAATGTGTATTTTTTTTTAAAGCAACTTGTAAACTAGACTAAAAGGAAGCATTTAAAACAAAAAAGTGAAAATGCTTAAATTGTTGCTTTGGCCCTTATACATAGGACTTGTCGATATTTCTTTTTTTTCGATTTTGGAATCGATTATAGATTTATGCTAGCTTATAATTAAGCTAGCAATGTACTGACGGCTATAACGCTCATAGTGCTAAGTATAACTACGTGTTAGCATTAGTAATTTAGTGCTCATTGAGTGCTTCTAATATATGTAAAAAAAAGTGTGTGTAAGTACACACGTGTTATACTTATGTACGCACGTAAGAAGTTATACTTCAAGCTAGAGTATTAAAATACTTCCAAAAAACCTATTACTTAATAATTAGACAATAAGTCCACAACGCCATCTCTTAGAAATGATAAAGACTACTTTTTTGTTATAGTCCACAACACCATCTCTTAGAAATGATAAAGACTACTTTCTTGTCTGCAAAACTAGCGGCATCTATTCATGCATGCTTGAACTATGTCGTATCCATACGCGCATTGTAAACATTTACTCTCATAATTTTTCTCTAACGCGCCATAAGAAGTATAACTTCAAAAAACACAGATAATTTTTTTTCTACTTTGGAATCGATTCTAGATAACTGCTAGCTTTTAATTGAGCTAAATAATTTTTCTTCTATTTCTACCATAGCAGTGCCCAATAAAAACCTAATGTTGTTAGGTAGTGTCTATATTAAATGAAAAAAAAAAAGATTCTAAATTCATTCAATAAATATTTGTAAGTAATCAATAAATAATTATTATAAGTATATGATTTTATCACAATAGAAAATAAATGACTACAAAGTAGACAAAATATTAAAAATGAAACTGTATTTCAGAACATAATAATATATTAGGTAGGGATCCCTAGTACATTTTTTTCACCTGATCAGTATCAAGCTAATTTTTTGGGAGTGGCTACATTTTGATGAGGCGAACAAAAAATTCCTCTTCGAAAACTCTCGATTGTGGTAGCTAACAGAGATAGTAGGGGGTAGAGCAGCAGTGTGCGTAGGACCGGGATAACGTACCACGCAATTTGTAGGACAATATTACTATTAAATTATATAGATATTAACTAACTATTGCACACTCCCAAAAAATTAGCTTGATACTGATCAGGTGAAAAAAATGTACTAGGGATCCCTACCTAATATATTATGTTCTGAAATACAGTTTCATTTTTAATATTTTGATTTTGACGCCGCGTTGGCGCAGCGGTCACAGCAATGGATTGCGATTGGCTGTTGCGCGAGCGGTTGCGGGTTCGATCCCCGCACACGACAACATTTGTATTGGCCATACAGATGTTTGCCGTGGTCTGGGTGTTTGTGTAGTCCTTGTGGGTCTCCCCACCGTGCCTCGGAGAGCACGTTAAGCCGTCGGTCCCGGTTGTTATCATGTACACCTGATAGCGATCGTTACTCATAGTAGGAAATATATATTTGGGTTGTCTGGAAGAAATGGCTAAGTAGCCATAAGTCCGCCCATTGTACTTCACAGTCTGTAAATGATATTTGTAGTTGTGATGTACAATAAAGTATAAATAAAATAAAAATAAAATAAAATTTTGTCTACTTTGTAGTCATTTATTTTCTATTGTGATAAAATCATATATAATAATTATTTATTGATTTCTTACAAATATTTATTGAATGAATTTAGAATCTTTTTTTTTTTCATCTAATATAGACACTACCTAACAACATTAGGTTTTTATTGGGCACTGCTATGGTAGAAATAGAAGAAAAATTATTTAGCTCAATTAAAAGCTAGCAGTTATCTAGAATCGATTCCAAAGTAGAAAAAAAATATCTGTGATTTTTGAAGTTATACAGAAAAATTATGAGAGTAAATGTTTACAATGCGCGTATGGATACGACATAGTTCAAGCATGCATGAATAGATGCCGCTAGTTTTGCAGACAAGAAAGTAGTCTTTATCATTTCTAAGAGATGGTGTTGTGGACTATAACAAAAAAGTAGTCTTTATCATTTCTAAGAGATGGCGTTGTGGACTTATTGTCTAATTATTAAGTAATAGGTTTTTTTGGAAGTATTTTAATACTCTAGCTTGAAGTATAACTTCTTACGTGCGTACATAAGTATAACACGTGTGTACTTACACACACTTTTTTTTACATATATTAGAAGCACTCAATGAGCACTAAATTACTAATGCTAAAACGTAGTTATACTTAGCACTATGAGCGTTATAGCCGTCAGTACATTGCTAGCTTAATTATAAGCTAGCATAAATCTATAATCGATTCCAAAATCGAAAAAAAAAAGAAATATCTGTGATTCTTTTACATATATTGGAAGCACTTAATGAGCACTAAATTACTAATGCTAACACGTAGTTATGCTTAGCACTATGAGCGTTATAGCCGTCAGTACATTGTTAGCTTAATTATAAGCTAGCAGATATCTATAATCAATTCCAAAATCGAAAAAAAAGAAATATCTGTGATTCTTTTACATATATTGGAAGCACTTAATAAGCACTAAATTACTAACGCTAACACGTAGTTAGACTTAGCACTATGAACGTTATAGCCGTCAGTACATTGCTAGCTTAAGTATAAGCTAGCAGATATCTATAATCGATTCCAAAATCGAAAAAAAAAGAAATATCTGTGATTCTTTTACATAATTATATTGGAAGCACTTAATGAGCACTAAACTACTAATGCTAACACGTAGTTATGCTTAGCACTATGAGCGTTATAGCCGTCAGTACATTGCTAGCTTAATTATAAGCTAGCAGATATCTATAATCGATCCCAAAATCGAAAAAAAAAAAGAAATATCTGTGATTCTTTTACATATATTGGAAGCACTTAATGAGCACTAAATTACTAATGCTAACACGTAGTTATGCTTAGCACTATGAGCGTTATAGCCGTCAGTACATTGCTAGCTTAATTATAAGCTAGCAGATATCTATAATCGATTCCAAAATCGAAAAAAAAGAAATATCTGTGATTCTTTTACATATATTGGAAGCACTTAATGAGCACTAAATTACTAATGCTAACACGTAGTTATGCTTAGCACTATGAGCGTTATAGCCGTCAGTACATTGCTAGCTTAATTATAAGCTAGCAGATATCTATAATCGATTGCAAAATCGAAAAAAAAGAAATATCTGTGATTCTTTTACATATATTGGAAGCACTTAATGAGCACTAAATTACTAATGCTAACACGTAGTTATGCTTAGCACTATGAGCGTTATAGCCGTCAGTACATTGCTAGCTTAATTATAAGCTAGCAGATATCTATAATCGATTCCAAAATCGAAAAAAGAAGAAATATCTGTGAGTCTTTTACATATATTGGAAGCACTTAATGAGCACTAAATTATTTATGCTAACACGTAGTTCTGCTTAGCACTATGAGCGTTATAAGAGTTATAACCGGAAGTACATTGCTAGCTTACGTGAAAGCTGTCTGTTTTATAATTTATGATCATGCTACTTGGGCGTAAAATTTGATATTACAGCCATAAATTAGCTCTTAAAAAGCACTAAATTTTTAGCAAAAATTCTAGTGATTCTGCCCATTTGACTATTCTAGCTTTACAGCCATATTTTTCTATAATCAATAAAAAAAATTAAAAAAAAAAATTTCTCTGTGATTCTTGTACATATATTGGAAGCACTCAATGAGCACTAAATTATTAATGCTAACACCTAGGTCTGCTTAACACTATGAGCGTTATAGCCGGCTGTCCATTGCTAGCTTACGTGAAAGCTAGCAGTTTTATAATATATGATCATGTTTCTTGGGCGTAAAATTTTATATTGGAGCACTAAATTAGCACTTAAAAAGCACTCAATATTTACCAAAAATTTAAGTGGTTCTGCCCATTTGACCATTCTAGCTTAACAGACGTCGCGTGGAGCCACGTATTGCTGTGGCTCAGTAATTATAATAGATTGAATTAAATTATAAACTTGAAAATATATGTATATTCTATATTCAAACGCGCTATTTGTAATATAGAAATAGAAATACGCGCGGCGAATATCTGTGCAACTTAGATAGTAAACCGCCATCTTATAGAGAAATAGAAATACGGCGCCATCTACTGGATATCTATGCAACTTTGATGCCAAACCGCCATCTATTACATACCTACTAGTCGTATAATAATTATTTAATATTTAATTTTCAATTACAAATATTGAGATCAATAATTAAGATAAAAAACTACCCTATCTTCCAAGTTGGACTAAATTACAGATGCTTACAAAATTTGATAAAAATTGGTTCAGTAGTTCCGGAGTTTATCGTGTAATGAAATTTTTATATAATACTAGCTGACCCCGCAAACGTTGCTTCGCCATATATGTTAATAACCCCTCTTGTAACTAAGCGATATGAAAAATAGATGTTGGCCGATTCTCAGACCTACCCAATCACGATCACGATTCACGATTCAGCCTGTAATATTCCACTGTTGGGCATAGGCCTCTTCCCCATGTAGGAGAAGGATCAAACGGAGGAGGAAACATACATAGACTATACAAAAAAAAATCTTACGCTTTTTTGGAATTTTTTCATATTAGGCCCCCGGTATGAAAAAATTATAAAAAGTAAAATCTACTTACTGAACGAATGACCTCATTACGTTTCTCATAACGCCATGATAGATGATAGATGGCGTTATTTGAGTCGTTTATTTACCATTTGATATGGTATTAATATATATATTTTTTTAATATCGCAGGGTAACCCATTTACGAGTGATATCCAGGACGCGCGGGTAGGCAGTCCTAGACCGTATGTCGGACTCAGCACTTGGGGTGCCACTACCGCACTAAACCCCCTGCGGGAGCCTTCAACCGCTTTAATTGGAGGGTCCCGGATCTGCAGGCAACAGGATCCCTCCAGCGACAGGCTGGCCTCGGCGAAAAGGCCAGACTTCTCCTCCAATGGTATTAATATTTTACTTAGACTAGCTAGTCTTTTTTGTGCCTATTTAGACAGTCGATCTGAAGGAGTAAACTCCAGTCGTGCGTCTGAGCTGACACACACACTTTTTTTAACGTTACAGACGTTTTTTGCCGCCTAGGGTACCCGTCCGCAATGCCCCATTATGAACTTCGTTCCAAAAACAATGGAATAAAACAAACGAATGCTTATACTATTATATATTTTAAACTACAAATTAAATGATTTATTAATTTTTAGGTTTGACGACATGAGGTAAGTCGAATTTACCGCGGACGCATTTCAGCTTCACTCCGGGACAATCTTTAACCCTGGAATTGAGAAAAAAATATATATTAATTAAACTGTAGCTAACGAGCTTAGGTAAAGGGCAGTAGACGTTTATTACTAATTTTGTAAAATTTTAACGCTATTACATTTCTTATATGATTACAATCTTTAAATATATCAAGTTTGCGCAGCAGTCACAGCACTGGCTGTTGCGCTGGTAGACGCGGGTTCGATTCCCACTCACGACAGACATTTGTATTGGCCATATAGATGTTTGTCGTGGTCTGGGCGTTTGTGCTTGTGTATTGTGTGTTTCTGGACCCCCGACACAGGATAAAATCCTATTGGAGACCGTTCAGTGTAAAGCGTTTATTTATTTATATATCACTAGCTGACCCAGCCAAAGTTGCTGTGGCTCATTTGAATTAACATTGTATTCATCTATAGAAATACTACCGGATATCTGTGCAACTTACATGCCAAACCGCCATCTATTAGGATTTTATAGAACTAACCGATAAATACACACTACAGTCGTATAATAAACATTTAATTTGCAATAACAAATATTGAGATCATAATTTTGTTAAAAATTGGTTCAGTAGTTTCAGAGTTTATCGATCGTGTCACGTTTTTTTTTATATATACAGAAGATGGCATATTTCTATTCGCAATTGTGTATCTAAAAGTTATAATTTCTTAAATTAAGCGTAACTGGTCATAATGTCCTCTTCTACCTCCTGCTGTTAAAGACTATTCGCAACTTATGTGCTGGATAAACTTTAACCACAACTGGTAAAACACGCCCTAAATATATTTCATAAAATCTATATTAATACAGTTCATTTACTTGAGAAAAAAAATCTAAAACTGAACTCAATTTTCTCCGATTTCGATGTTTATGCTTTCCTGCCTAACCTGCCTTTTACATATAAGCACTAGTGTACTACAAATATCCACCCCCCACAATCTTCCCAGAAGCTCTGGTCACCTTACTTACCTATAAGAATACAACACTGCTTGAAAGCATTATTTGGATGTGATCTTGTTCTTCTGGCAGCACCAGATTTTGAGCAGGATATTTCCTGCTGTGACCTACCTCAGTTCTTCCTAAGTTCTATCTTTGGGGACACCGGGACAAACAATCGAAAAACGGAACAATTTTGTTTAAAATGGAATGTCTGGTGAAGTTATGTATAATCATCTATAAAATAAAAATACAAAATAGTTTATTGATAATAATAAGTTTTAATATAGTCATACAAGTCACAAGGGCCCCTGTACTGGGTGGTAACCCGTGTTACTGGGTACCTCGCTCATCCACCGAGGCTTACAATATTAATCTATGTACACAATCAAAGAAAATATCCACTCACCTTCCGACTCTAACTAATACAATATTATGTTCCTGTAAGTTGTGTCCAATGCCAGGCACGTACGCGATCATCTCTCGTCCACTTGATAGACGGACGAGGACACATTTACGGTTAGCTGAGTTGGGCTTCTTGGGTTTCTTGATTAATGTTTTCAGAATAACACCCTGAAATATTGATTTGGCAATATTAGTAATTGTTTTTCTTAAACAAAAAAGTCTGTGTCAGCTACGACGCACGACTGGAGTTTACTCCTTCAGATCGACTGTCTAAATAGGCACAAAAAAGTCTTACTAGTCTAAGAAAAAGATTAATACCATATCAAATGATAAATAAACGAACTAAATAACGCCATCTATCGGGGTTTTTTTATTTTATTTCAACTGCATTCTATGGTTTATTAGAAAATGTCGTAGCACGATCTACGATATCCGCTAGATGGCGTTAAAAAAACGTAACGAGGTCATTCGTTCAGTAGATTTTATTCCTCATATTTTTTTCATACCGGGGGCCTTATATCAAAATTACTCTTAAGGAGTAAACTCCAAAAAAGAAATAAACTTCAAATTGGCATTATGTAGGATTAAATTATTAGAGATATCTCAAATTTAAATGTGACCATTTAACTAGCAAACAACCTTCCAAAAAAATCATAAAAATTGTTACTCCCAGAAAAAAAAAGGGATTCAAATCAAACTCACACAAGAAATGTTGTTAAGAAAGAGTTAGTATTATGCGCTCTCACATATTCATAATTTAGTTCTGTATTATTTACTTAGCCACAAGATTTTTAAATTAATAAAGTACCTTGGCAAAAGGATTCCCATTGAGCGGATTTCTGGATTTCCGTTTCTTGATATGCGGACCTGTCTTGTGCATCTGAGCTAGGGACGCCATCGATTTTGATAATGTTGTTTGGAAATTTAGACCAGTTAGGAGATACGTTAGGGGAGCCCGATGTACTAAAGACTTTGTTGCTGAAAAAATAAATTAACATTAATTACGGTTTATTCATATAGAGCACAGCAAAATTTGAAGCAGTACATTTGGGAAAGTATTAAGTACCTCACCCTTACAGACGATCACAGCTAAGTTATAATGCTCTAAAATGGTGTTTCTGCGGTAAGTTGTTGGTGTGGTAAGATATCTTGGGAGCGGGGGTAAGGGTCGGTAACACGCTTGCAATGCTTCTGGTGTTGCAGGTGTCTATAGGCTACGGCATCCAGTTACTATTATGCTAACCATACCCTTATTTATATATTTTATACTATACAGAAAACAAAACGAGTGTGCTTTAGACTGGTGTTCCGCAAAGGGTGTACCGCGGCACACTGGTGTGCCGTGGTCGTTTATTGGTGTGCCTCGGAAAAATAAAGTTTACCTTTATTGATTAATCATAAATATTGTTTCGGTGATTAATAAATAAATGTTGGTTAATGTATATAAATAATGTATGTTTTTCAATTCCTAGGTGTACCTTGAACACAAAAAGTTTGCGGAACACTGCTTTAGACCACACGACTGAAGTAAAACTTCTTTAGCTCCATCTAACATTTAATTCCCCTATCAAATTTTATTCGCCTCGCCCGATAACACTTTTCGTAACGCTCTCGTAACGTATTCACCAGCTAACTTCAAAGTCAAGCGAGTGTAAAGAAGTTTTATTTAAATAATTACCACCTTTTTAGTATAAAGAAAAATTGCTACAGATTGTTAATCTAAAGTGATGTAGCATATCCAGTTTTGTTTATTAGTTTGAGCACACTTTTATAAAATGACCACCAGGTTTTCAAGTAGGATATTGTATTGTTGTATTGTTGTCTATAGACTAGAACATTATACTAAGACACAGGAGGAAAAAAAAACTATTTACTGATGTTATTGTGAGAACCATAATGTATATTTAGATTGCTATAGTCATTTAAATATTATTTAGCAGTTTATTGAAGCTTATTACAAAATATACTGAACAATAAGACAAAAATGTTCATAAAAATAATAAAGTTCATTAAATATATGGTCGTTTATTTGCAATGCAGTTGGTAATCCAACTTATATTACAATTTTATAAAAGAAAAACGAATAAGTAGATGCATATGTGCTACCTGTTAACACTAAAACTACTCATTTGATTAAGATGAAACTTAGTGAATTGTTAACTAGTTAGAAATCTAGACTGACAGAGCTACATTTACTTCATTCTTATAGGATAAATGCACTCAGTATGATAAATGTCTAGTACTGCGAGTTTACTAACAACTATATCCATTAGAAATCCAGAAGAATTATTCAACATTACCGGTATATGAACAGCATTGCGGTTTTAATCCAATAGACAACATCGACATTCCTTTTCGTAACAAATTCATCTGAAAACCGAAAGATACAGGTGATGAACACAATTTGTTGTTTAATTGGTGAACTCTACAATTTATAAAGGATATACAGAGGTACGTATCATCAATTACCTTTGGGATATCAAATGTTATATATATTAGTAATTTTATTTATGAAGCTTTTTAAATAAATTATATCCTTTTTCATAACATAACCTAAATTTCTATATTTACTTTGGCATTTGACAGTTTTGACACGAACGAAACGGTGTTACACTTCAGAAATTTTTTTAACATATCAAAAACAAAGAATGTTAATATTTTTTATATTTTAATATAAATGAATGACTTAATTAAAAGATGTAAAATATATAGAATACATTTAAAAAGTAGTAATTCTCTCGATATTACAGTTTTTGTGCGAAATTTTTTTTCAATGTATGTATGGAAACACATAGATGTCGCTATCGCGAACCATTAGGTACAATAAAGTTCCACTATTCAACAACAGATGTCACTGTTAAGCAAAAAATAAGAGTTTGAAACTATTTTATATCTATTTTTAACCAACATCAAAAAGAAGGATGTTCTCGATTCGACACTTTTTATTATTGTGTAACTCGTAACTTTTTATCATGTATACGGATTTTAATAATTCTTTTTTAAATCGAAAGGTGCTTGACATGATGATGACTACTAACTTTTGAGTCATCCTCTAAAATATTGCGTAGGTCTTGCGTAGGTATTAATTGGCTGTTATATCGATTGCCTTGTCGTATTACGAACTTGTCGATGTAAATGTAATTGTACTTAGTCAGTTTTTGTTTCATTTGCAACCAAACACAATAATGTAGGTACCTACTCATCATCATCATTCATCATTTCAGCCTATGGCAGTCCACTGCTGGACATAGGCCTACACAAGTTCGCGCCAAAAATGACGTGAACTCAGGTGTTTTGCTTTTGCCCATAGTCACCACGCTGGGCAGGCGGGTTGGTGACCGCAGGACTGGCGCCGTCGCACCGAAGACGCTGCTGCCCGTCTTCGGCCTATGTACCTATTTCAAAGCTAGCAGTTGGATGGATATCCCGCCATCGGTCGGCTTTTTATGTTCCAAGGTGGTAGTGGAACTGTGTTATCCCTTAGTCGCCTCTTACGACACCCACGGGAAGAGAGGGGGAGGCTTAATTCTTTGCCGTAGGCACACAGCCAATTTAGGTACTACTGAGAAATTTTTGGGTTTAATTATAAGGAATCCATTATCCACACAAACGAAGTGAAAGTTGACTACAAATATAATTAAATTTAGCAAATATTTTAATTAATGAAAGTGTCGAGTGTCGACACTAGGTAGGTATTTAAACACGTACTCTGGTCACGCCAGCGTGCTCCGTCATTTAGACGTTCGGTCCCAGAAAAGTGGCATGATAAAAGTTAAGACTTACCTATTAATTCTTAGTTAAGTAAGTATTTCACATTGTATGTGTGGACTGTGGAGTGTGCTCGTCCATAATAATTTAATTAAGATGATTATTTTTGAAGTTATATTTCTTTTGGCGCGTTAGGGAAAATGATGAGAGTAAATTTTTACCGACTAAAACCGACACCCTGATGTTAGCTAGTCAACGAAGAAGTCGTTAGCAACGTGAAGTTAGCTAGCCAATCAATGCGCACACTGCACCGTCACAAAAAATCGACACCCTGAAGTTACCTAGCTGGTCAACGAAGAAGAAGTTAGCATCTCACTCAATGTATTCTCATTCTTTGACATTTATGTTTACAACAACCAACTTGTTCCTTTCTTACTTCTTACCTTTAATCTGTTCGTGATAAAATCCAATCAAGGAATGAATATACCCCCTGTAACAAGCGGGTATTTATTATTTATATAAGTTGAGTCAAATCAGCAACATATTATATATCAACATCCGTTAAAAAAAAAAAACAAAAAGCAAACATTGGGTCTTCAGTTATAGGTCACTATAAATTTAATTTTGTGGTTTATGATGTCTAATTTCTGAATGAAAAAACCAAAGACATTGTTGATATGTGAAGCGTACTGTATTTTGAGCTATCATGGAACATTTACCATCATTTTACGCGGCCATCAAAATCATATTCAAAGGCAAAAAAGTAATAAAATCAAATAATATTAAATCCGCATATAACTTGAAATCTCTTTGGAGATTATGTAAAGCCGCTATATAAATGGTAAAGCTGTATTCAAAGTCGGGCAGATCTCGGCTAAAGTTTTAATTCAATCACATTGTATCAAGCACTCATCTTATAAACTCCTGTTTCAGGTAACGCTTTCTCTTAAACTGTTTTCAAATTTATAACTTTATTTATACGAGTACTTATTTCATTAAGTTAAGTGTGTGTGTATGTGCGTGAGTATGTTTGTGTGAATGAGTGATGCGTACTGATCGATGATACATGTAGACGTGTATTATTTGTCTTTACTATAATTTTCTTTAAACGAATGTGAAACACTAAGGGGCTGTCTCCACGAGCGAGCGTATCGCCGGCGATACGCTCGCTCGCGGAGACATTACCATACAGATTGCTGTCTCTGCTCGTGGAGACAGCTCCATAGAGAGTGTATAGAAATAGGTGGCACGACGATACTATCGCCGGCGATACGCTCGCTCGCGGAGACATTACCATACAGATTGCTGTCTCTGCTCGTGGAGACAGCTCCATAGAGAGTGTATAGAAATAGGTGGCACGACGATACTATCGCCGGCGATACGCTCGCTCGTGGAGACAGCTCCATAGAGAGTGTATAGAAATAGGTGCCTAGGTGGCACGACGATACTATCGCCGGCGATACGCTCGCTCGTGGAGACAGCCCCTAAGCGACTTTGGTCGTGGCCGTGGGGGAGTGGGACGGAAGAGGGGCGAAGTGTTAAGGAGAGTAGAGTAGCTGTTCATTTTCTATCTCAAGTGTGGTGTGATCAGTCAAAAAATATTTCTAAATTTGAAAAAAGAAAATATTTCTATTATATTTCTAAATATTTCTAATTTTTTTTGACTAGCTCGTTGGCGCAGTTTGTAGTGACCCTGCTTTCTGCTCCGGGGGTTGTGGGTTCGATTCCCACCCCTAGTCTGGGTGTAATATATATTGATTTATATATGTAGTATTTATATGTATGTTTATCGAAAAAAAAGAATGTAACTAGACCAGTCGGCTGTTACCTATAACACAAGCATTAAGTTGCTTACTTTAGGAACAGACGACCGTGTGTGTGTGTGTGTGTGTGTGTGTGTGTGTGTGTTGTATATATTTCTTTATTATTTATATTATTATAAATTAAATCAATTTTATCGTCAGAAAATTCTAGCATATTTTTAACTTTTTTCATTAGGTAAAGGGTTGAATTCAATGTACAATTAAAAATTACAAAAATCCACAGTTAGAGGATATTGTGTTTATTTTTTAAAATATTTTTGACACAAGTACGGCTCAGCCAGGTGACACCAGAAATCTCGAAGCCAGTTCACGGCGTCTAAGCCCGCACAGTGTGGTTCTTCTGGCGCATCGCTGAAAATAAATTCGCACTTAGAACATGTGGGCTGGGGCTAAAAATATACACAAAAAAAAACAATAAAATATGTCTAAAATATAGTATACGTACATACAAACAAGCATACATGCATATAGTAAACTAGTAACTAAAACGAAGGGAAACAAAAAGGCAACGTTAAAATCAAATAATACAAATAATTACTTAGTAATGATATTTTGATAAGTTTCTTAAAGGTATTTAATGAGTGTGTACGTTTTGTAGTGAGTGGTAATGAATACCACAACCGACAAACTTCAACAATAAAGGATTTTGAGTAAAAGATTGAAGAATGGGTCGGGATCTTTACGCTTCAGTCTGTAATATCCCACTGTTGGGCATAGGCCTCTTTCTCCATCTAGAAGAAGGATCGGAGCTTAATCCACCACACTGCTCCAAGCCTCCAATGCGGGTTGGCGAATATATTCCCTACTATGAAGTATGAGTAACGATTGCTATCAGGTGTACCTACATGATAACAACCGAAACCGACAGTTTAACGTGATCTCCGAGGCACGGTGGGGAGACCCACAAGGACTGCACAAACACCCAGACCACGGCAAACATCTGTATAGCCAATCCAAATGTTTGTCATGTGCGGAAATCGAACCCGCATCCACCGGCACAACAGCCACAAACCAGTGCTGAGACCGTTGCGCCAACGCGGCGTCATCGCGGAATCTTTAGGACAAGGTTATCTTTTGAGCGGAGTGATCGTTCGTGGGAGTCACAAAGGAACTCAAACCGCTGTTTAAGATACATAGGTGTAACTGGACAATATTTGTAGATTTCCTATTCCAAAATACCACAATGGATCCCATAACTGTAAGGGCTTCTTACATAGTCTACAGTGGCTTGCCAACTGCATAAAACTCTTTGCTCCTTAGAATTAATATTTACTAAAATATTGGCAATATTAAGGCAATTATTAAATACTATCTTCTGCCCGCGACTTCGTCCGCGTGGAATAGGAACAATTCTGTCATACATGATTTTTGCGAAACTTTAACTGTTTACGCGCACAGCGCACGCAGCGGAAGCTTACAAAAAGAAAAACCGATTTCGAAACATTCTTCATTGGTGCTCCGCTCCTATTGGTCTTAGCGTGATGATATAATACAGCCTATAGCCTTCCTCGTTAACGTTAACTGAAATAATTTTATTTAAATCGGACCAGTAGTTCCTTAGATTAGAGCGTTCAAACAAACAAACAAACAAACTCTTCAGCTTTATAATATTAGTATAGATTGGTAATATTATTCTAAGAACGAAAAAAAGAATATAAGTTTTACCTGTAGCCTACACCATTACCAGTCGACCACTGGGAGAATCCTGTTTCTTCTATATTTTCACCTGAAAACAATAAAATTTAGCTTAGAAACACTTATTTCTCGTTTAAAAAAATAACCAAAATTTTAATAATTTTTAAAAAATAGAAACCTTGTTAAAAAATTACCTACTGACCATCCTATTCCTAATCTTTTTTATGTATTTTAGTTAGGAATATATTTCGTTATTATATTAGTTTTTAATTACATAAGTCGTAATTGGAACTATGATTTAACATTAAACTGTAATATATCGAGGAAAGTTTCGTGATAAAATATTAATCTGAAAGCCATAATTGGGATAAATCGTCCAACACCTGCAGCGCCGATATTAAAATAAATTTTGATACTTGCGTTTCATTTAGCTATAGCTTCAAGTATCGTATAGTTTAGAATTACTATCTATACCTAGTAGTTTTAGTCTCATTTTTAGTCAAACTAGATTTATATAAAATTGTAGCTTTATTTTTATAACTTTAATTTTTTTAAGTATGTTTGTTATAGTGGTTGGTCAAAACGTTAGTCAAGTCTGCAAACAAGCGTACGGCTCACCCAGTGGCGTAGCGTGGTTGTCGGCCGCCCGGGGCGGAAGAAAATTTTGCCGCCCTTATTTAGGTATTTCAATTTAATGTATACTATACATTAAATACATTATTATAGATAACTTTTCGGCAATAACAGTCATCATTATTTTACATTGTACAGGTTATATTTTAAACAAAAAAGCTTATAAAGCTGTCCCTTGCACACTGTATGTAATAGAAGTCATTCTCGCTGATTATTATTAGTTTATCTCCTTATTCGTTCACTCTTGATAGAGTGGTCATGGTTGATGACGATTTATTGGCTAAAGCAGCCCCCGCAATACGCCTCCACTTGATGTGGTTTTCAGCGTCTCGAGAACTCTGGACTATGGAGATCTGTGTTGCAGCTTTGATGAGGTCTGTTTGTCCAACGCGTAGGCGATCGACCGCGTGACCGCTTGCCCTCTACCTGCCCCTGGACAACGAGTCGCTCCATGGATTGTTCGTTTCGAATAAAGTGTCCGAAACATTTGTCGACGATAATCTCTGCTTGATATTTAATTCCTTCAGGATCGAAATGTTGGTCCTAAACGCTGCCCAAGGGATCCGCAGCAGCCGCCGCCAGCACCACATCTCGAGTGCATCGATTTTGCGTCGGTCTTTGCGTCTAACAAAATAAAAATAAAACAAAATATCGGGAAGACTAAGCTTCTCATCAGGCGGACTTTCGTGGCTTTGGTGATATTATGGTTGCACCAGAATCTTTTCAACTTGTCGACGGCAGATCGTGTAATAGCACATCTCCTTCGAATCTCGTCTTCGCATCCTCCGGTGATTGTAATAGTGGAACCGAGGTACACATAAGATTGAACAACCTCACAGTTGCCAATCATAGAGATGTCAGGATGGCTTAGTTCAGCTCAATCCACTATCATCATCTTGGTCTGGTCTCTGTTGACCGGCGTAAGTCCGAAGAAGAGGCTTGTTGTCTCGAGAAGTGTCAGCAGGTGTTCCATGTCCTCTTTTGTTTGAGTAAGAAAAGAGTATAGTATCATCGGCATACCTTAAGTTAGATATCTACCTCCCACTGAAATTCCCTTGTCCCCTTGTTCCAGAACGATTCTCATAACACACTCCGTATAGATGTTGAACAGGAGTGGAGAGAGAATGCACCCCTGACGAACGCCAGCTGGTGTATGAAAACTTTCCGAGTCAACGTCGTCTATTCTAACAGTCGCAGTTCAATTCTCGTAAAGTCGGCGTATGAGACGAACCATGTGGATAGGTACTCCCATTTGAATGAGTACGTCCCATAATATATGCCATTTCACGGTGTCGAAGGCCTTACGAAAGTCGACAAAACCGATATAGAGTGGGATGTTAAACTCTAGACTTTTCGATTATTGGTCTCAGGGGAGCCCAGAACGCTAAATGTGTAGTCACTCTCACCTTTTGAAGACCTATTGGATCGTGAATATTAAATGCTAAAAAGAAAATAACTTCATATGATGTATACTCTTTTAGTGGTGGGGGGAGCGTGTACGGATTTTCAAAAATGTAAAAAAAGAGCTAAAAAAAAATCTCGAGCGTCAGATTTTGATAGCGCATATGACTATACAAAATATAGACCTTATTGTAGACTTACAAACGGTGTGGAAAGCTGTATAAAGAGATAGACATAAAAAAAAACTGGCGTGGCAGTAATTGAAGAGAAGTGTTAATTGAGTCCTAAAAAGTATCCTGTTATAAAAACTGACGATTTGGACGTGACCAAAAATACCCAGTTGATTTTTGAAAATGCAAAAAAAATCGTTGCAACAAAATACTCAAGCGCATCAGATTTTTATACAGACGTTTCAACTCGATATACTAGTGGTACCCAACCCTTAATTAGACAATTTTTGATGTGAAACTTCTTTAGGCGAATGACGCGTAAAATTTGAGCGACTGGTAATGCGGCAGCGTCAGGGACAGTCAGTACTTGGGTGGGTGACCGCCCGGGAACACCGCGTGACGTTGGCTTTTTCTTTTTTTTCAATTAGTTTTTTTTTGTATTTTAAATTCGTTTTTCTTTAATTAGTTTTTTTTTTAATTAGTTTGACAAAGTAGTTTCTCTTCTGACATGTGTACTTTGTCCGCATGCAATTTTTTTTCAATGTTTTTATTTTTATTGTTAATTTTTTCATGTAAAATTAAAAAAAACTGATCAGAAAAAATTAATATATATACATATTTAAAGAGAGCCGCTCACCTGATGGTAAGCGATTACCGTAGCTTATAGACGTCTGCAACACCAGAAGCATCGCAAGCGCGTTGCCGACTCTATCCCCAAATCCCCCCAGGAGTAGAATTATATTCAGAGCTACACAAGTTATACGTACATTTGACTATCCTAATAAAGTAATATGATTGTAAAAGTTTATGCATGATATTTCTCTGAGAGTTGATTTAGTGAACCGATTATAATATTAAAATAATTGTGTTTGCTCACAAACGAAAAGAAAAACTGACTTCAATTACATCGATAATTAATACAACGTAGACGAAAAAATAGTCAAATAAATACGCATAGATATACTACGAATGTACTTGTCAGATCTCAATTAAATTTAAATGGTACCATATTACACGCACTGCCTTTCGATTTAAAAAAATCATCGAAATCGGTCCACCCAGTCAAAAGTTCTGAAATACATTTAAAAAAATACAAACGAATTGACAGCCTCCTCCTTTTTTCCTCCTCCTATATTTATGAGATATTTTTATTCGCATATATTAATCTTAAAGTTGCAGTTTATTAATTGAGGATGAACAGGTCCTACTGGTCTATTGTACCTCCCGCTGTCAAAGTCTATTTGTATCGTCATTCGTCAATAGCGTTATCACAACTGATCTAACAGGCCCTAAAGGTATTTATAAAAGTCGCGACTAAAATTGCTATAAAAAGCGGTAGGTAGCGGTTGGTAGGGCACAGCAGGAAATTTCCTGCTCAAAATATGGAGCAGCCCGACTGGGGTACTACCTCGACCTTACAGAAGACCACAGCTAAATAATACTGTTTTCAAGCAGTATTGTGTTCCTGTTGGTGAGTAACGTGACCAGAGCTCCTGGGGGGGATTGGGGATAGGGTCGGCAACGCGCTTGCGATGCTTCTGGTGTTGCAGGCATCTATAGGCTACCCGCTACGGTCTTACCATCGGGTGAGCCGTGCGCTTGTTTGTCAACCTAGTTACATAAAAAAGCGCTGTTTGTCCTGTGAACGTCAAGCCTTAAAGACACCCCTATTAAATAACGCTTATCACGGGATCCGAATTTCCCCGCAGTCAGCGCTGTCGTGCGGGTCGCCCATGGTGTAACCAGACATAATCGTTTATCAAAAAGCCATCATTCTTAAAAATAAAAACGAGGATTTTTTATTTTACAGTGAAAGCATTCTGAAGATTATCCGAATCAAAGCTAATGTCATTTCAATGAGAATGATATTCATTGCTTTTTTGTGCTCTTAGATTTATTTGATATTTTTTTTTAAACCTGCGTTGTTTGCATATATCTATCATCATGTGTATGAAATGATAATCCTTATTTAAATCAAATGTTAGCAGTTCAGTACTGGCATTTTCTTTGTTAAAAAAAGTTTTTTTTTTTTGTCTGGCTAACGTAGGTAAATACATTTATTGAACACATGGCCATGTTTATAAATTAAAAATAATATTGTGTTTGCTCGCAAACGAAAAAAAAATCGACTTCAATTGACAACTAATGCAGTGTAGGTAGGCGGAAAAATAGTCAAGTAAATACGCGTTATTAGTGATAACTCAAAAAGTACTATTTAGATTTAAATCAAATTTTATTATAGCAACATGACAGGCAACATATTTTTGATTAACAAAAGAATTATCAGAAACGGTACACCCAGTAAAAAGTTATGAGATAACACATAAAAAATAGAGTCGAATTGAGAACCTCCTCCTATTTGAAGTACCTTTACCAATACCTCTTAGTACAATAAAACCCAGTACCCAGTCACCATCATCACTTCAGCCTGTCGCAATCCACTGCTGGACAGAGGCCTCCTCAAGTAATCACGTGAACTCGCTGGGAAGGAGGGTTGGTGACCGCAGGGCTGGCTTTGTCGCCCCAAAGACGCTGCGGCCCGTCTTTGGCCTGTGTATTTCAAAGCCAGCAGTTGGATGGTTATCCCACCATCGGTATCAGTAGGTACCCAGTAAACACACAATACAAACACAAATGCCCAAAACATGACTATCATACTTATTTGTCTATCTAACTTTTCAAGAGCCTTCACAAAATTTGATCAATAAATCGGTCAGTTCTTACCGTCAATATTTTTCCAAACTCTGTAGTCGTCCAAGTTATTAATACCCAGCCACACGAGGATCTTATAGTTACTGCCAAATATGCTGGGGTAATGCATCTTTCGGACTATCTTCCTCATAAACAAGAATTCGTCCTATCGAAAAACATTTTATAATGTCGTTAAATAAAATGTTGTAGTGTCAAAACATTTTGATCGTACCAAAGTATTTTGCTAACAACACAATTTCTAAATACAAGTTAAACCAATGAATAAGATTTGAAAAAAAAACAATAGGTATGTAAAGCTATCATGTTAGTACTTCAAGGTTTTACAGCAGAAGTATGAAGGAACGCAGGACGCAGGAAGACAGGCCTATATCTTGTTTACTTTTAACAAATTCAAGAAAAAATACTCTACTACTAATTAAATTATTATTACTAGATAATCTTCTATAGGTATGTATATAACTTTCTTCTTGACTAGCCCTTTAACAAAGTTTGTTGTGGCCCTGCTTTCTGCTCCGTGGGTTGTGGGTTCGATTCCTGCCTGAGTCTGGGTGTAATTTATTTGGGTGTATTTTTTGTAAAAATGTGTGTGTGTGTGTGTCAGCTCCGACGCACGACTTTAGTTTACTCCTTAGGCACAAAAAAGGCTTACTAGTCTAAGAAAAAGATTAATACCATACCAAATGGTAAATAAACGAATCCAATAACGCCATCTATAGATGATACGTTACGACGAGGTGACGTTATTAGAAAACGTCGTTACATCTATATACTTTACGCCATAGATGGCATTACGAGAAACGTAACGTGGTCATTCGTTCAGTAGATTTTACTTCTCATATTTTTTTATACCGGGGGCCTTATATTATGAAAATCGATTCTTAAAGACACTCCAATAAGTATTTGTCCGTATTT
This sequence comes from Melitaea athalia, assembly GCA_905220545.2. NCBI lineage: Eukaryota > Metazoa > Arthropoda > Insecta > Lepidoptera > Nymphalidae > Melitaea > Melitaea athalia. Next base: position 19,101,177 of record HG992191.1, on the reverse strand, counting down.
TTTGTCTTAATATATATAAATCTCGTGTCACAATGTTTGTCCTCAATGGACTCCTAAACCACTTAACCGATTTTAATGAAATTTGCACACCGTGTGCAGTTTGAGCCAACTTGAAAGATAGGCTATATTTTATTTTGATATAGGTAATTATTATATTTAAGAAAAAAAAATAAAGCGGTACGAAGTTCGCCAGGTCAGCTAGTGTTAAATATAATCTTGAACTTCAGTTAGCTACATCATATTAGATAGTATAATATATTACACAAAGTAAATATATACGAGTAGATATATAAAATACGGTCTCACCATGCTTTTAGGGACAGCTAATTTAGCGCCATCATCTTCACACTTATCTCTCGCTACCGGCCATGTCTGAGCCTCGTAAAACAGTTTATATCCAATATTCGTTGAATTGTCTATAACGTAACCTGGAAATAACAAGATTATATAGTATTATTATAAATATAATAAACTAAAGAAATCAATTCTTACTGAGGTAGGGCACAGCAGGAATTATCCTGCTCAAAATCTAGAACAGCTCGACTGGAGTAGTACCTCAACCGTACAGAAGATCACAGTGTGGTGAGTAAGATGATCAAAGCTCCTGGGGGGATTGGGGGTATGATCGGCAACGCGCTTGCGATGTTCTGATGTTGCAAGCGTCTACGGTAATTGCTTAACATCAGGGGATACGTTACGTTTTTTTGCGGACCTAGTTTTAAAAATACATCTCTACAATCAGGGTATGATATGACAAATAGGATTCCCGGTTGACCTTGCATAAGAAATTCTTTTTGTAACGGGACTTTCACTGGCAGATAGATAATGTAATAAGGAGTAACTTAGTCTACTTTATTTTAGAAAATTATTTATTTTGTAACTATGCGAACTGAACAATAACTTTTTTATTAAAAACTAGCTGCTGCCCGCGACGTCGTCTGCGTGCGTTCACTGCTCGTTCCCCGTAGGTGATAGCATGATAATATGTAGCCTATGTTCTGACCCAACTTCTTAATAATATTCGTGCCAAATTTGAAGTAAATCCATGCAGTACTTTTTGAGTTTATCCCGGACATACATTTGAAGAAATAAAGGTTCACTGCTCGTTCCCCGTAGGTGATAGCGTGATAATATATAGCCTATGTTCTGACCCGACTTCTTAACAATATTCGTGCCAAAGAAGTAAATCCATGCAGTACTTTTTGAGTTTATCCCGGACATACATACAGACAAACAGACAAACAGACAAAAATTCTAAAAACTATATTTTTGCCTTCGGTATCGATTGTAGATCACACCCCAAGTATTCTTTTAAAAAAATATTCAATGTACAGTTTTGACTTTTCTACCATTTTATTATATGTATAGATTCATCGCGCACGGAGTCGCGGGCACAACTAGTAACGTCATAAAAATGAATACAAAATCTTCCAAAAACATGAAAACCTGCTTCAACTTTTAAAATAGTTTATTGTAAAGCAAGTTGACTCTAAAGTCATTTAGTATGTACTGAATAAGACTTTTTATACCGGTATAAAATGTTCTTACGACTGGCAGTAAAACGAGCCAGAACCTAAACTATGATGCGCATCGTATACTTTAAAATCACTAGTTTTGTTCACTTTAGTGCTTGATGTGAACACTGAACAGTACTGTCCGAAAAAAAATTATGCTGTGTGTTTATTATAAAAATTTCAAATTTTAAAAAGTTGAAAATTGTAACTTCAACGCTTAGCTATACTAAAAAAAAAGATAGCTTGATCTCTGGGACAGCTGTCAGTAATATGAATTTCTGAATTTAACAGTGCGGACAAACGTACCAGTCAATGTCATACTTTATGGGCATGCTGAGCTAATTACAGCGTAAGTAGACGAAAAAAATTAACAAACACACTAGTTGTCACTACGATTTTCGACGGTTTCCCTCGATTTCTCTGGTATTCCATCATCAGATCCTGGTTTCCATACTTCCATTCATAGGCGCGATTTTACTGACAGCTGTCCCAAAGATCAAGCTATGTTTTTTTTTTAGTTTAATAAATAAAATTATTTATCGTTATTATGAATGTTGCATTAAGATGACCACTGTGTAATGGTGCGTGTGCCGTGTCATCGGCGCCTAAACACCGACGGTCGCAAGTTCGTAGCATTAAGTGCCAAACTTCTCCTATATGGGGAAAGTGGCCTGTGCCCAACAGTGGGATATAACAGGCTGAGTTGTGAAGTATATTAGCATTTGTTTACTTATTTTGTTTGCTAAATTAATAATAATGTCATAAATATTTATTATTGGTATTACCGTTCGACCAATTTAATATTTTAATTACCTGAATGACAAATTTGGTAAAACAATACCTGAATTAAGTATAAGTAATGGACTGTAATATTTCTTGATAATTTACCGGAATTGTGAGATTAAGAGCCTGTTACACTAGTTACTGATAAGGTTTCAGATAGTTAACTGACGTATGGCTGACGTAATAGTTTTTTCTGTTTTACTATCAAATTCTACCTATCAGATTATGCCATGTGCAAACTGTGAAATTAAATGTTGATTGTAAAAACAGTATCTTAGCGTCTGTTTTGTAAAATATCTTTGATACTTTCATCACTTCAGTCTATCGCAGTCTACTGTTGGACATAGGCCTCCACGAGTTTGAGCCAAAAATGGCGTGAACTCATGTATGTTGCCCATTGTCACCACGCTGGACAGGTGGGTTGGTGGCCGCATTGCTGGCTCTGTCGCACCGAAGACGCTGCTGTCCGTCTTCGGCCTGTGTATTTGAAAGCCAGCAGTTTGATGGTTATCCCGCTATCGGTCGGCTTTTTAAGTTCCAAGGTGGTAGTGGAACTGTGTTATCCCATAGTCGCCTCTTACTACAACCACGGGAAGAGAGGAGGTTATATTCTTTATTGCCGTAGCCACAGAGACTTTATCAGTAAGTTATGTGCAAGATACCCCTCGTCGGCAACCGATGAAACCGTTCCTAAGATATCCAAATAATCTCTTCCCTTTGTAACATTAAAATATCAATAACAATTAATCAAGTAATTGATTACTTAGCATTTATTGTAGCTATTTGTTGTTGTCTAAATTTCAAGATATATTTTAGAATCTTTGCAAGATTACAGTTTTAATTAACCATTGTAATTGGCTGGTATTGATTTTTCAATAAGAAAAGGGATAACTTCGTTGTTTATGAACCGATTTTGATAATTCTCTTTTTGTTGGAAAGGAGATATCCCAACTTAGGTACCATGATAAGGAAACCAGGATCTGATGATGGAATCCCAGAGAAATCGAGGAAAAATGGTATTGACATCTAGTGCGTTTGTTAATTTTTTTCGTCTACTTACGTTGTATTACTTGTCGATGTAATTGAAGTCGATTTTTTTGTTTGCTAGCAAACACAATTATTATAAATTGAATTATTATTGTTTTTTTATATTTAAATTGATGGTAAGCGGTGACCGTAGACTATAGACACCTGCAATACTACATGAACACTATACAACATGTACTCGAAACCAGTATTATTTAGCTGTGATCTTCCCTAAGGTTGTGGTACTTCTTCAGACGGGCTGCTCTTAGATTTTGAGCAGGGCGTTTCCTGTAGTGCCTAACCATTATTTGTTATAGTTAATTTCACACAAAGAGTGTTAGAAAATTATCTCTTTAGTATAATGAAACAACTTTTTCCGAATTTATCGCGGAAAATCAGAAAAAAATGTGTCATTATAATGAGTGCAATTTGTTTTATTATAATGAGTTGGATTCGCGTACGCTTCTAATATCCCACTGCTGGGCATAGGCCTCTTTCCCTATGTAGGAGAAGGATCGGAGCTTAATCCACCACGCTGTTCCAATGTGGGTTAGCGGATATATTCCCTACTATGAGTAACAATCGCTATTAGGTGTACCTACATGATAACAACCGGGACCGACTTAACGTGCTCTCCGAGGCACGGTGGGAAGACACTCAAGCACTACACTGCAGTTTATTGTTTAAAGAACAAAGGTTTTACTACTTAGGTAATATGTAACAGAGAAAGTTTTTGTATATTTATAAAGTTACATGCTATCTGTACAGCACTTACCGTCAGGCGCAGCGCATCGGATGCAGGGCAGCGCAATAAAGTATGTGACAATCGCGGCTCGACCTCTGCAATCAGACGACTCTCGTTATGTCAGACATTTTGTTTTATTTCTTGGCATTACGATGTTGTTAACTTTGGCGGGAGTTGTGTTGCCAGATAATGTTGTACCGTGTCGCAGTGAATTCGAATTTAGAAAGGATGTGAAGTTAAGATGTAAGAAGTTAGGAAGTTCTGTGTTTTGTTTAACCTCTGGTATACCGGACTCGCCCAGCGCGAACTCCCGTTGTCTCCCGCAAGGTTAGATATAACCTCAGCACTGAGTCTACCGCACCGCCCGCACGGCGCTGACCTCGCATTTCCCGCGGTAATATGATTCGATAAGCGCGCGTTACTTGAGTCGTAGTTTTTTCCTCATAACTCACAAGTTTCTACACTTAGAACAAAAACGCTTATATTATTTTGAAGAGTATGAACTAAGCTTTAATTTACTGTATAAAAAGTGTTGTACATGTGCGTATATCAATTATAAAATCGCGCTTGTTTCAGAGGGAGAGAGAAAAAGTGGTCTTGGTGCAAAAACATGTCGAAAAAATAAAGTATTATGATACATTTGTCGTTGATTCTACTTATTCTGTTTCCCAATAGTATCTATCTAGCTCTAACAGCAAAATAAATAAATTGTGATACAGTTCAAAGTTTCTTTTTTATACTTGAAAATAGGTGGTCTAGATTGAGAGCGCTTGAATCACGATCGACATTTCAATTACACCTTGTAAAGCAATTACCTTAGGTACGGGGTTTCTACTTCATAGTTAATTTAGAAAAACTAATCAAAATTAGTATTGAAGATGAAGAACGCAAGGATAAAACTGAAAACAATATTTTTTGGACAATAATTTCAAAAGAGGGCGAGAAATTAGGATATTTTTTTGAAAGCAAACTATACATATTTTACCTATTCTCGACAAATATCATTATAAATATTCATAAAGTACACAAAATACACTTTGCATCGGTGTATAATATGTATACAATTTTCTTATTAAGAAAATAAGAAATCTCGATCCAAACATAGAGCATAACGGTGCAGAAATTGTGATAGGCATGGGGTGACGTTACTGACCTTGGTTAATGTATGACACAAAATCTACAGCATGTTCTTTTTCCTTCATTGCATTTTATGCTCGTTTTCAATATAAACGTAGTTTTTGTCCAATAAATGAATTTTTAGTTAACGGGTTCGGGTTGTTCATGTAATAAATACGTTATGTAATAATAATATACAATATATTATGTATATATACAAATAAATAAAATTGGAGTGTCTGTTTGTAATATTAAAATAACCGCTTTGACTAAATTTTTATGGATGTATACCCGGTACATATACCAAAATAACATTTTTTACGTCTATAAGCTACGGTAATCGCTTACCATTAGGTGAGCCGTACGCTTGTTTGCTGATCTAGTTACATAAACAAAAAATTGCGAGCGTACAAAGTACACTTTACAGAAGTGAAACTTCTTTGGCAAACTAATTGAAACAAAGACAACATCACGCGGTGTTCCCAGGCGGTCACCCATCCAAGTACTGACCGCGCCCGATGTTGCTTAAATTCGGTGATCGGATGAGAACTCGTGTATTCAATGTGGTATAAAATCATTTACGATGCGTTGCCTTTGTCTCAAATTTTACCCTCATGCGCCTAAAGAAGTTTCACTTAAAACTTCTTAAAACTTCTTCTTATTTATTTTCAGTTTTTCAGATGAAATGATGCAGTAATCCTGTGAACGACATGTACAAATAAAAAGGCAGCATTTTTTTTTAAATATCATTTATTAACGAACACAACTTATAAAAAACGTTTTCCTGTTTGTTGGCCGACCAGGCCAATGTACTTCGATTACTGCTTTTATAAAACCTATCAGGAACATGTATCTCTTTGCCAGTACAAGAAAACTAAACAAATAAATATTATAGAGGAAACATTCACATTTCTGTTTTTCCCAGTGCTAGAAAACTAAACTAATCATTATTACAGAGGAAAATCATAATAATAAAAACATTTTTTTATTTCAGGTAACAAATGACCTATTTAGTCAAACAATTCGTCTTAAAATGGATAAAACAAATAAAAGTAAAAATTACGACAATTTGCAAATACAATAATAAAATCATAATAATAATAAATAATACCAAATTCAAATAAATAATTTTAACAATAATTTCTTTACAAACTAAAACAACTAATTACAATAACACGAACAAAAATCAAAAATGAAAACTTTTATTTCGCCATACTTAACGAAAGTAAAAAAAAAACAGTCGAATTGAGAACCTCCTCCTTTTTTGGAAGTCGGTTAATAAACAGTGAGGGAGTGGTACCAGAGGATAAGCCACCCCACTCCCTCTCCCCTCTTCCCCCAAAACCTCATAAATCCAGTGGTACCAGAGAGTAGTCCTCCCCTCCCCCCCGCTCTTCCCCAGAAACCCCATAAATCGATTCCGCACATGGTGGGAGTGGTACCAGACGGTTACCCACCCCCCCTCCCCCACTCTCCCCACAAAACCCCATAAATCGATGTCCGTCTTTCTAAAGCTTAGCCCCATGAAATATCTCCTTTCCAACAAAAAAAGAATTATCACTTGACGAATTTAAAAACGATGAAGTTATCCGCGAACACCTTAAAATATAAATATACGGTCGAATTAAGAAACCTCTTTTTTTTGAAGTCGCTTAAAAGTATAATGTCGCAAACTTTACTTGTTCGGGTTGAAAACGCGAAAACAATCATCCTGTGTTTGAAAAACGTTAACCGGCCATTTTGAAGCTCACGCACACATAAACAAATTTGAATATGTGTAAGTAGAAAAACAGCCATTTCACATTTACCTATGAAAAACAAAATATTTACGGAATATATTACCAAAACAGTAACTAATGCGTAATCTGCAATAACTTTACTTTACAATAATTACATTTTTTACTAAGGTCTCAAGGAAAAAAATAAAATATCGCACGTTGAAAATGTTGTAAAGGTCATCTACTTGTCTAAGTACATTTTCTATTTGAGTTTTTTTTGTAGGTACGGACATTAGAACAGCCAATGATTGTGTTTGCTGTCATCTTTATGATATAAATACTGTAAAAAATAACAGTAACTTACCTTTTCGTAATAAAGTTTAAGAAAAACACTATAATAAAATACTATGATAAAAAATGGAACGTCTACACGAAAGTGAAGACTTTGACTGGTTGAATCTTGGAAAACTTATATGAAAACTAAATTAATGTTTGGTCTAATTGGTATCTAATTTCGTACTGAATATACTAAAATACGCCTGTAAACTATTTTAAGCTCTATTTTTGTTAAATAAGGTTTCAAAACGAGTTAATTACCTGAGGTTAGATATAAACGCGCGGGAAACAACGGAGAAAAAATTTGTCGTGTAGATATAACCGCGCGGGAGACAACAGACTACAAAACGGATGAGATCGTGACATATGCGTAGATAAATAATTTGAGGTTAGATCTAACCTCACGGGAGACAACCTATTAATGAGGTTGAAGTTATTTACAAGATTGTTTCTCAAAGAATAAATTTTGAAAACAATTTTATCTTTTTGTTAAAAAAACTTATCCGTGAAATAAGTTAGACAGGAGTGTTAGATTATAGTAATTCTTGATTCTTTTTTTTATTTTTTTATTTTATACTTTTTTTTTTCTCCGTGACAACGACTAATAAATCGATGAACGCCGGCGACATGCATAAAAAAGGATGACTCATTGTAGCGTTACCCTGGCATTTTTAGGTCTCGATTCTATATGAATTATTTGGAACTTTTTTAAGGTTGATAACCTTAAGACGTGTATTAAAGTAATTTGGAAAGTTGTAAAGTCGTTATTTACTTAGTCTTAGTTGGATGTTATTATATCGTTATTTACATTTACATATCTAGCGTCAACTTACCTTAAGTATACCATCCTGTATGAAGACCGGCGAATTATTAATATTGATTATCCTATAAAACACAAATAATCACATTATTTTAAATAAAACGTGACAATCGCTCTGGTGTACTAAAGTTTGAGTTCACAAAATGTGATAGAGACTGATGGGATTATATTGAAGTATCGTTTACATTTAAATAAAGTTGCTTTATGGTACCTATTGCAAAAATTGTGACACACCTTGACAAGTGGAACAATCGACAAACGTGACAACTTAGCGTGACATGATTTTAGGGACAACTCTTCGTTGATATTCAATTTTGAACCAGTTTTAACTTGTTTTAATTAAGAAAGCCAGGATCAAAACAAACTGCACTAACAGGAAAGTCAAGATATTTATAATGTTTAGGGGCTAATTCTTATTCACAAAAATACTCATGGCATATTTGTATATGTAATTGCATATCAAAAAGTTATAGATTATTAATTCCTAATGCCCCATTCAACCTCCTGCTGTAAAACTGTATTTGTTACTTACGTGCTGGATAAACTTTCCAGGTGAAACAGTACAACCTTAATGTAAATAAATTAATATTTATAATAATTAAAAGTTGCCTAACTGTGTAGCAAGGGCAACGTCTGCCTTGTAACTGCGCGTGCGTCGTTAACCTAACGGTACTGGACGATTTGGCTTGGCACCAATAATATTTGGAAAAGTTCTTTCTATATAATAATAATAATATTCTTTATTACGCGCCATTAAAAGATACAAACAAAAGAAGTACAATTAGAGGAAGATGTACAAAGGCGGTCATATCGCTAAAAGAGCGATCTCATATCGCTAAAAGAGCGATCTCTTCCACACAACCTTTGGGTATAGGGCAGGGCATAGAAAAGAGGTTAAGAATTGTACAAATAACTGTTATAGAAATTACGAGTAGAATAACCTATTATACATACCTGTGTGTATATATCTATATATATAAAAGAGTAACCCACCCATTGACTCATCACGATATCTCTGGAACCATAAGGCGTAGAGACTTGAAATTTGGTAGGAATGTTCCTTTTGATAAGTAGAGGTCAGCTAAGAACGGGTTTTACGAAATTCTATACCTAAGGGGGTTAAACGGGGGTTGGAAGTGTGTATTAAAGTCCTATGTTTTTGAAGTAAGAGACTTGAAATTCAAAATGTATGCTCTATAGATGGTGTTGAGGTGTACTAATAATGTATTTTGAGAAATCAACCCCCTTTTGGGGTTAAAACAGGGGATGATAGTTTGTACGAAAGTCCAATGAAAACTACACCTACAAACTTGAAATTAGGCAGGTAGGTCCCTTATAGGGAGTAGATATCCGCTAAAAACGGGTTTTACGAAATTCCATACCTAAGGAGGTTAAACGGGGGTTGGAAGTTTATATGAAAGTCTTATGTTTTTGAAGTAAGAGACTTGAAATTTAGTAGAAATATTCCTTTCGCCGAGTAGAGGTCAGCTAAGAACGGATTCTACTAAATTTTACCCACAAGAGAGGGTTGCGGGGACGTTAACCATAGAAAATTGAACCATAAGGCGTAGTGACTTGAAATTCGGTAGAAATATTCCTTTCGCCGAGTAGAGGTCAGCTAAGAACAGATTCTACGAAATTTTACCCACAAGAGGGGGTTGCGGGGGCGTCAACAATGGAAAATTGAACCATAAGGCGTAGAGACTTGAAATTTGGTAGAAATATTCCTTGCGCTGAGTAGAGATCAGCTAATAACGGATTTTATAAAATTTTACCCACAAAAGGGGGTTGCGGGGGCGTCAACAATGGAAAATTGAACCATAAGGCGTAGATACTTGAAATTTGGTAAGAATATTCCTTTCGCCAAGTAGAGATCAGCTGAGAAAGGAATTACGAAACTCCACCCACAAGAGGGGTTTGCGGGGGGTTAACAATGGAAAATTGAACCATAAGGCGTAAGGACTTGAAATTTGCTAGAAATATTCCTTGCGCCAAGTAGAGATCAGCTAATAACGGATTCTACAAAATTTTACCCACAAGAGGGGGTTGCGGGGGTGTCAACAATGGAAAATTGAACCATAAGGCGTAGATACTTGAAATTTGTTAGAAATATTCCTTTCGCCGAGTAGAGGTCAGCTAAGAACGGAATCACGAAATTCCACCCACAAAAGGGGGTTGCGGTGACGTTAACAATGGAAAATTGAACCATAAGGCGTAGAGACTTGAAATTTGGTAGCAATATTACTTACGCCGAGTAGAGGTCAGCTAAGAACGGATTTTATACAATTCCACCAACAAGAGGGGGTTACGAGGGCGTTAGCAATGGAAAATTGAACCGTAAGGCGTAGAGACTTGAAATTTGGTAGGAATATTCCTTTCGCTGAGTAGTGGTCAGCTAAGAATGGATTTTACGAAATTCCACCCACAGGAGAGGGTTGCGGGGGCGTTAACAATGGAAAATCGAACCACAAGGCGTAGAGACTTGAAATTTGCTAGGAATATTCCTTTCGCCGAGTAGAAGTTAGCTAATCGGATTTTACGAAATTCCACCCACAAGAGGAGGTTGCGGGGACGTTAACAATCGAAAATTCCCGTTTTTAAACTATAGCTCCTATCGACTCCAAATTTGGTAGTAATCTCCTATATGTGATGTAGAAATCAACAATGAGCGTATTTTATGATAATTCACCCCCAATAAGGATTACGGGGGTAGCCGTTAACAATGAAAATTTTAAATTTCCGAGGTTAATAGAAGATAACGCTTAATGAAATAACTAAGTTTGCAAATGTGTGTTGTAATATTTTGTTATCACTGATAGCTATAAAATATCACTACATAGTATAAAACAAAGTCGCTTCCCGCTGTCTGTCTGTCCTATTTTATGGTTAGATCTTTGAAACTACGCAATGGATTTTGATGCGGGTTTTTTTTTATAAATAGAGTGATTCAAGAGAAAGGTTTATATGTATTATACATGCTTAATATAGAAGATAAACACTGATGATTTTAGAGGTTTCTGATGTCGTAAATAAACACATTTTTTGCGCTTTCATTGCAAACGCTGGCGGAACCCTACGAGATAGATCAAAATAATTTACTACAGTATTGTATAACTTAAAAAGGCCTACAAAAAAGTCCAAGATGGTATATGTCTATCTCTTAGGGATAACCCACAATAAACATTTTGTATCCTTTACTTTTTACGAGAAATATTGGCTTATTTACGAAGCGATTTTAAGCAATACAGCATTAATCCTTATGCAATTTAGTACCTTAAATACATTATGCATTTAATATTGATCAATTTGGCCCTTTACAGCATGTCACTTAAATGAATATTTTCGAAGATATTACAGATTTAAAATGTAGGGACATAACGGTACCGGCTTGGAGCCGCGGCCGTGCAAAATTTTTTTTTAAATTGTTTGTTCGTACTTTAGTCGGTATTAAGGATAATTTTTAAACCGCATTTATAGTAAGTATATTAGGTAGGATAGGATTAGACTAAAACCATAATTTATCAAGTCAAGAGTAACATCTAAAGAAAACATGTTTGTATTGTCTAATGACAAAACTGTGAACGTTGTATACCGAGACATTCTGTAGTATATTTAATATCAGAATTTCACCCGTGCGAAGCCGGGGCGGGTCGCTAGTATATATATATACCTGTCCTTTGTATGTTACTAGTTTTGATAATGAGTATTTAGTTAATGACATTGCTACTAAATATTGTATTCATTAAAATAACAATTTTAATAAAACGCAATTACATAATATTATACCTACCATCAAAAAGTAATTTAAAGTAATCTATGTATTTCTTTACTAGCTGTGCCGTGCGGTTTCACCCGCGTCAATTTGAGGAAAAAATAGCCTATAGCCTTCCTCGGTAAGAGGGCTATACAACACAAAAATATTTTTTTAATTTGAACCAGTAGTTACAAACAAACACACTAAAATACTTTTCAGCTTTATAATATAATTATGTACATAGTCAGGCTATAAATACGTTACAGTTAAAAATAAACAAAATATTACATTGGAATTTGGTAGGGTTAGCAACGCACTCAATACTTCTGATGTTCTTCTGACGTCTATAAGCTACGGTAATCGCTAACCATCAGGTGAGCCGTACGCTTGTTTGCCGACTTAGTGGTATAAAAAAAAGTGTGTGTGTCAGCTCCAACGCAAGACTGGAGTTTACTCCTTCAGATCGACTGTCTAAATAGGCACAAAAAAGGCTTACTAGTCTAAGAAATAGATTAATACCGTATCAAATGGTAAATTAACGAATCAAATAACGCCATCTATCTGGCATCATCTAATTGTTGGCGTTATTAGAAAACTCATGCGTTCAGTAGATTTTACTCCTCATATTTTTATTCATACCCGGGGCCTTATAATTATGAAAATCGATTCTTAAGATAGTGAGCAGTTAACTTAACCTATGCACACGCAGGCAACACCAGGAGTAACTCTTCATTAGCTACCTTCGTACCACAGGAATACAACACTATTAAATAGTTGAATTATTAGGCAGACTGCAGAGACCTTACGTCAAATTGTGGTATTTCCCCAGTGGATATGACCCATTTTTATCAGGCCTACCTCATTATGAGACTCACAACGTACCTGCAAACATATGGGTACGAGTATTGAGTAACCAAACATACCCGCTACAGAGGCGAGGTAGATCTAATATTAACCCGAATGCATTACTATATTCAACATGTAATGTTTTCTATATTTTTGGAATGAAGTTATGCGGCGTTGCGGAGGGGTACCATTATATCATTCGATAATTATTGTAAATAAAATAAAGGTCGTCATCATCATCTCCCTGCCCTTATCCTATTTATATAGAGTCGGCACAACATGTTCTCCTCTTTCTCAGACTCATGTTGTAAGTGATTTGGCATGTAATTTTTTACGACCGGCCGCCTGCCTGTCATCAACCCTCCTTGGGAATGCACGGTATAATACAGAAAATCAATAATGAGATATGTTAATAACATTATTATGATAATTCGTCAAGTTGCAATGTGTTTCCCATTTCATATTGATTATCTTCATTTTCTAGTAAAATTTTTTCTTCATCAGGATATTTTTATATTTAGATTTTTCTAAGCTCAGTGACAATATGTTTGCATTCCTGACTTCTGTTCAATTGCTTTATGGTTCTAAAATAAAGGTGTTAAGATAATTTTGTAAAGTAAATTATTATTATTATTTTTATCGATAAAAATCATAATAAAAAAAATATACCTGAATAATTATTTTCTTTATACCTGAATAGAACTTGAAATTAATATTTTATGATAAGGAACTTCCTTCCTATCTGGTGTCCCACGACACCACACGGATTTTTCTCATTAGTTGATCCGCATAGAAATAATAACGATAGGTAAAAAGAAGTTAATATTTCTCGTTTTAAGTTAAAATTAATTTTTAATTTGTAACACTTGAATATACAAAATTTACTTCAAAAAGGTCTTAGTAATATTTACTAATCCGTGCTAGTACATCTTGAATCCACAATTACTTATTCTAGATTTTGAATGTAAATATTCAAGAAACATAACACAAATATAATTCAACGAGCTATAGCTTTGTCATAATCTACATAAAGTATTTTATTACCTACTAGCCGACCCGTGCCCACTTCGTTGGGCGTTAATTATCTTTTTCTTTGTGATGCATTACCTATGTTGTGTAGTTCTTAGTATTATTAAACCACTTAAATAAATAATATGTTGCTCCAACGCCATCTATCAAAAAGCGTAAAAACTTCGTCATCGATAGATTCAAATAGACAGTAAATAAAATAGAGTATTAAATAGTTAAATCTAACAGCGATAGATGGCGTTCGTTTCTTTGTCATTTTCATAATATATTTTAATATTTTTCTTTTTTACTGAATTTTTTTGTACAATTACAATAAAATATAGCCTATGTCACTCCTGAATAGTGTAGCCTCTCACTATTTTCAGCAAATCAGATAAATATAAATGTTTTAAAATCACCAATTAATTTCTAAGGCAAATAATAATGCTTGATTAGATTGAATTGTTGACACGGCACGTCAGAGGACGCAGGTTCAAATCCTGGTGATTTAAAATCTTTATATATTTTTATCTTTTTCCTTTTATCTTGTCACTCCTGAATAGTGTAGCTTTCTGTTAGTGAAAGAATTTTCATGATCGGATCAGTATTTGCGAAGATTACCCCGTATATACAAAGTTATAAACTTTACCTCTTTATAATATTAGTATAGATATCAATTTATTATTTTATTATCTGAAAATAAATTAACCGATGATCTTGATAAAGCATTGTGCTGAGTTAAAGAATTGTCGTTTAAATAAAAATAGCCAGCTTAGGAATGTCTATAGGTTCCAATGTCCATATAGGTACAGTATCGAAATTAATCTGTGACAAAACACTATTAGAAAAAAAATCCACGTGTGAGGTGCCAACTTAGATGTCTATAGCATCTTAACTTGTTGTACAACTTTTGACTAAAAGATTCTTTTGAGTACTTAGATGTGAGTCCATTGTAGTTATAGTACTAATAAAACTATTTATTTGTCTCCTCACGTATACTAGAAAAACACTTAGTGCCAGCAAAACTTTTTAATTTTAAAACATTTCCACTTTGGTTTACCATTTATTGGTTGTCAAGTTCAGTTGGCGAGTTTCAAAGCGCCTACAAGTTTCGCATTAGTGTCCAAGTACTAAGTTATTGCTAATGGTTTAACTTTTTCTTTGTGTTTTATATAACTTACTAGCTGACCTGGCGAACTTCGTACCGCCTTTTTTTCTTTTCTTAAATATAATAATTACATATACCAAAATAAAATATAGCCTATCTTTCATGTTGGATCAAACTGCACACGGTGTGCAAATTTGATTAAAATCGGTTAAGTGGTTTAGGAGTCCATTGAGGACAAACATTGTGACACGAGATTTATATATATTAAGATTAAAGTTAACTGGAGCATATGAGCTAGCCAGGTTAGGTCTTAAGAAAAACCATTTTAAATATTGTCTTTTATTTGTCCCATAACTATATACAAATCTGACAGTAAAAAAATTATTTACAATAAATAACAATAAAAATAAATTAAATATCATGTATTAGATTTCAACCGTACAAATAATGGAATCCATGTCCAGCACCGTGGCCACCAAACTGCCAACCAATCCCATATCCACCATACGGATTCCTGTACCTATTATCTTCTTCATCGCTAAATCTGTATGAGACCTTCTGCTCTCTCCGCAATGGTATAACCGTTAAATCGTGAACTGGAACGAAATGTTGGATTGGAAACAAAACTTGGTTTCCATCATGTGTGTGTTGAACATTGGGCAATGGTATAACATGTAGGTTTGGCACGTAATATTGGTGTTGGATTTGGAGAGACAGTGGTACTGGACCCTTTTTCTGTCTCGTTTTTGATATTGATACTGCGTTTTGTTCCACATGGTTGATCGTAAGAGGTGTGGAAATTATTTCTTTTGATTTCCTTAAATTGTTCGGTAGATTTGACGCCTTGTAAATTTGGACCATTAGCAGAATCAGCAGGAAGTATGAGGTCATCTGGAAAGTAAAAAAAAAGTATTTCATATGATTTATTTAATGGAATTTGTAGCCGGTTCGATCTTGACATTTCTTTCATTAAATTTAAAAATACATTTAAGGAGAAATGGGTGTGAGACATCGGTTTATTTGATGAAATATTTTAGTATATTTTTCTATAAAAAACCGGTTATTTCAAGCAAAAATAATGAAAATAATTGTGTTTGCTCGCAAACGAGACAAAACCGACTTCAATTACATCGACAAGTAATACAACGTAATAAAACGAAAAAATAGTCAAGTAAATACGCGCTGTTATAGATTACTCAAAAAGTTGTAATTAGATCTCAATCTAATTTACACAAAACTA
The DNA here is from genome assembly GCA_905220545.2 of Melitaea athalia. NCBI lineage: Eukaryota > Metazoa > Arthropoda > Insecta > Lepidoptera > Nymphalidae > Melitaea > Melitaea athalia. The sequence continues at coordinate 19,085,163 of HG992191.1, read as the reverse complement.
CATGACAAGTTTTCGATTAAAGTAAGAATCGTCAAAATCGATACACCGAGTAAAAAGTTATGCGGTATAATACAACGTAGGTCGACGAAAAAGTAGTCAAGTAAATACGCACTATTAGCTATAACTCTAAAAGTACTAGTCAAATCTCGATTAAATTAAAATGGGACCACATGACACGCAACACCTTTCAATTAAAACAAAATTGATCGAAATCGGTCCACCCAGTCAAAAGTTCTGAGCTAACATACATAAAAAAAAATACAGTCGAATTGAGAGCCTCCTCCTTTTTTGGAAATCGGTTAAAAATGGAAAGAAATAGTACTTATAGGTATGTACATATAAATATATAAATATTAAACTCCAACTCTGGCGGGAATCGCCACAAACCACGGACCAGAAAATAGGTCTACTACAAACTGCAAATGGATAAAGTATTAACGTAAGCCAGATAAAGTTATAATATACCGCATGAATAATAAAAATACATAAAAAGTGACTTCATATTTATACGTTTTTAAAAATTCGTTCAAAATTCCGAGGATCGCAATAAAGTAACCGCTGCAATGGAACTGTATTCATGATACAGTAATCCGGCTTTCGACCGGTATTTAAAATAAATATATTTATGATTTTATTTAAAATCAATTTAAATATAACTTTTTTAATCTCTTCGGATTTTCTCGGATTTGTTTTATTGTTTTTTATAATATACATACTAACGTCCAAATATATTGATGCATCTAATAAAAAAAAAAAACTGTGTGTGTACTTATGAACGCACGTAAGACGCACGTAGTTAGTTATACTTTGTTGGCTATCAATAAACTGCAACTTTAAGATTAGTGTATGCGAATATTATCTTATAAATATAGCAGATTCAATGGTAAAAAAGAATAATGAATCAAAAAACCGTCATCCACAACTAGTGAAACGACCCTTTAATGCACAGACATTTTAAATTAAATACTACTTAGCTAGGGCTTATGTCGCCATGTCACTATGAGATAACCTCTCATTCTTCTGGTGAAAGAATCTTCAAAATCGATCCACTCGTTTTTGAGTTTACCCAAGCATTCAAAAATACGTAAATAGAAATCGTGCCACTTTACAATATCATTTATCACGATTCGATCACGATTCAGCCTGTAATATCCCACTCTTGGGCATAGGCCTCTTTCCCATGTAGGAGAAGGGTCGGAGCTTAATCCACCACGCTGCTCCAATGCGGGTTGGTGGATAATTATATTCTCTACTATGAGTAACGATCGCTATCAGGTGTACATGATAACAACCGGGACCGACTGCTGAACATGCTCTCCGAAGCACGGTGGGCCGCCCCACAAGGACTGCACAAACACCCAGACCACGGCAAACATCTGTATGGCCAATACAAATGTTGTCGTGTGCGGGGATCGAACCCGCAACCGCCCGCGCAACAGCCAATCGCAATCCAGTGCTGTTACCGCTGCGCCAACGTGGCGTCACTAATTTATCAGTATGGATATAATTTTGTTTGTTGTTGCGAAAAAATATTGACTTCAATTACATAGACAAGTAATACAACGTAGGTAGGTAGACGAAAAATAGTCCAGTATACTTCTCATATCTCAATTCCAGAAAGTCAAAGTTCTGAGGTAACAAACCTAAAAAAAATAAGATTGAGAATTGAGAACCTCCTCCTTATTTGGAAATCGGTAAAAAATAGTTCCTAATTCATTACACATCTTTAAATTGATTTTTTCACTCAACGCACCAATTTATTTATCAGAAGACGGAGTGTCTTGTCGAATAACTTGTCTCAAAAACATTTACAAGTCATTTCTATACCATTTAGCTTTCCGAATTCTTCTTTACACACATTTAGCGCTAATTTCAGTCTAGGCCCGGCTCGTCAAGAAATAAACAAATTCCGACGTCAGCAGATGACGTGACGTGAACATTTGACAACTGACAGCTGTCACGTTTTGTTGTTTAATTTGTCCCAATTTCGTGTCACTTATGTACGTGCTTAAACATATCGGGCAAGGCTATATGGTTTAGTAATTTTGCCTTCCTTGCCTATCCCTTGATGGGGATAAACGACAACAAAAATGTATAACCGATAACAAAAACATAAATGTACATACTTTTTGTTTGTCTATGAGCCTGTTTGTCTGAAACGAATGAAACGTTCCTTTATTTTTTTTTCCGTTAAAGAATTATCTGTAGACATTCTACTTCCTACTAATATTATAAATGAGAAATTTTATGAGGATGAATAGATTTTTGTTACTCTTTGACAAAAAAAAAACTATTGACCTTATTATACTAAAAATTTGTACGCACATTCTTGGAAATCCAGGAATATACATTGACTAATTTTTATTCCAATACTAGCTTCTAAATAGGACCAATTCTGTCATACATGATTTGTGCGAAACTTTAACCGTTTACCCAGCGGAAGCTCTTAAAAGAAAAAAACCCCGATTTTAAAACATTCTTCATTGGTGCTACGCTCCTATTGGTCTTAGCGTGATAATAATTATATAGCTTATAGCCTTCCTCGACAAATGGGCTATCTAACACTGAAAGAATTTTTCAAATCGGACCAGTAGATCCTGAGATTAGCGCGTTCAAACAAACAATCAAACAAACAAATTCTTCAGCTTTATTATATTAGTATAGATTTTCACGGATTTGGAAATAATTAAAACTTTACTACATCATGTGATATATAATCTTTACGAACAATGAACTTACTCGTCGGGATCATTAAAGCTGGATTCATTAAGCATCACCTGATACCAAAAGGGAGGCAGATTGATGATCGTTACACTGTAAAATGTATATGAGTTCGTGTGTGAAAATGAAATTATTTTTCATATGAAATTTCTTTGTTATTGATGTTTATAAAAAAACCGACTTCCATTACATCGACAAGAAATACAACGTAGGTAGACGAAGAAAATAGTCAAGTAAAACGCATTATTAAATATAACTCGAAAAGTCATTGTTAGATCTAAAATAAATTTAAATGGGACCAAATGACACGCACCACCTTTAGATTAAAAAAAATTATCGAAATCGGTCCACCCAGTCAAAATGTATGTTACACACATAAAAAAAATACAATCGAATGATAACCTCCTCCTTTTTTGGAACTCGGTTAAAAAGTAGGACGTTTTAATTGTTGTCATAAATTAAATGCATCTACTTATAAAATGTTATCAAACTTTATCCACGTAATTTCAGATTTCTTAGAAATGTAGATTTATTTATTTATTTATCAGGATTACCCACAGAAATTACAACAAGAAAATCAAAAGAAATATTTTACAGTCGCATCGCAAGCTGCATAGTGAGTGAGCGTGTCGTTGTGAATAAAACTAAACAAATAACATAAGACCGGTTATTTAAAAGTAAACAACACCTGCGTTTCGAGTCCGGGAGTTGCTATTTACATTATGAAGCTTATGTATAATGGAGGATAACACATTTTCGGATGGCAGTGTAGTGCAGCTATGTGACTATGTTGACGAAGTTGAGTGTGTAGACGTATTACCAATAAATGAGGAATATACACAACAGGGGAATTTAAACGACAATATTGAAAGTTATACGAATAAACGTGGACAAGGGGAGATGGAGAATAATGATGAAGAATGGATACAAGTTCCAAAGAGTAGGCTGAAAAGAAGATTGATAGAAGATATACAGTTAACTGTTACATGCAAAGACAAGTTTCCTAAACAATTCGCTTTGGCCAAACTATTAAAAGCGCAAAATATTTCTGGCATTATGAAAATTAAATATATAAACGCATATAAAATTCTAGTAACTTTTAACTCGGAGGATTCAGAAAATAAATTTTTGAGTTGCGACGGACTTAGAAGTATGGGTTGGAGGAGTCAAAAAACATGGGAAGTGGGGACTTCTTACGGGATAGTTAAAGACATCGACTTAGATTTATCGGAGGAAGATTTGTTGCAGTACTTACGAAGTGATATCGAAATTGTATCGGTTAAGAGGCTTAGTCGTAGAAGTGGCAACGAGTGGACGCCCAGTGAAACTATCAGAGTTGGGTTTAAAGGCCCTTCTTTACCTTCACACATATTTATATTGGATTTGAGAATTAAAGTTGAATCTTTCATATTTCCGGTCACTCAATGCTCCAACTGTTGGAGATTTGGACATACAAAAACCTTATGCCCATCTAATAAAATTATATGCCCAAAGTGCAGTGGTCACCATGAAAACTGCGAAGTCACTACATTCAAATGTGTCAACTGTGGTGAAAATCATATGGCCCTATCAAAATCGTGTAAAATATATAAAAAAGAAAAAAGAATTAGAGAACTCATGTCTGAATTTAATGTTACGTATAGAAAGGCATTGTTAATGTATGTGCCTCCTACTCCTCATCGAATCTCAACGAATGATAACCCTACAGGTAATTTAGAAATAGTTGATACTAATGAACCTTCGACTTCTACGCGACCTACTTTTGCTGAGGCAGTGATATCGGGCCTTTCTGTGAAAAAAAAAAGAGCTTCCCAAAAAAAGAGCGCCAAATAAAATTACTAAGAAGCATGCTGGACAAGATTTAACAGAGAAAGTCACGTTTATGGAAGTTTCTCAGAATACGAATACAGAAGAAGAGGTAGTAGGTTCTGACTCGTCAGAGGCAGACGAAGAGACTTATCACGAACCGGAAACTGAAGAGCGTCCAGTGTCTTTTGTGGAACTTATCCAGAAAATTCGTAGGATTATTATTTTAAAGAAGTTGAGTATTTTTTCTAAAATTAAAAAGTCTTTACAAGTTATAGTGGACTGGGTTATGACATTTGTTTCAAAAAGTGTGTCAGATGTATCAGATTTTTTCAAAAGTCTAAGATCCGAGAAGGTAAATCTTCCCTCATCTGTTAATTAGATGAAACAATTTTTAATAGGCTTATTTCAATATTGTGAATTTGTAAAAAAAACCTCTGCCACCAGAAGCCTGCTGCAATTTTTTTTTTTTTTTTATCTTTTCCCTCACATGTTAATTACACGTAGTAAGCTAAAACCGTTAATATTTTACATTATATACCTGACTGTAGTAGGCAGCCATCTCTATGATTGCTACACTTACCTGCAGCCAGGTCAGTAACCTCGGTCAGCAGTAACCTGGCTGCAGGTAAGTATAGCAATCGTAGAGGTGGGTGCCTACTATAGTCAGGTATATAATGTAAAATATTCACGGTTTTAGCTTACTACATGTAATTAACATGAGAGGTAAAAGATTATTTAGAAGAAAAAAAAAATTTTTTTTAAGTATTATTATTTACAGCAGGCTTATGGTGGCAGAGGTTGTTTTTATAAATTCACAATATTGAAATCAGCCTATAAAAAATAGTTTCATCTAATTAACAGATGAGGGAAGATTTTGTTATATTCCGGATCTTAGACCATATATCTTCTTTATTTATAAATGGATAATAGTTCTGTAAAACAATTAAATTTAAATATAGTTCAGTGGAATGCACGTAGTATTAGACCTAAGTTGCTATCTTTTAAGAATTTGCTGATCCAAGAGAGGATTCATGTTGCAGCTGTTACGGAGACATGGTTGGATTCAGAATACAAATTTAATATTAGAGATTATAATATATATAGATTAGATAGAAATGTTCCATACGGAGGTGTTGCTCTAATAGTACATAAATCTATCTCGTCACAAATTGTCAATTTTCAAAATAGCCATAGAGGCATGGAAATTATTTGGATTAAAGTGTCAAATTGCGATCAACTGGAAAATATCATAGGTATTTATTGTCCTCATGAAATCAGTACGGTGCAGGCTGACTGGGATTTCTTATTTAATCTTTCAACGTCGAAAACAATTATTCTAGGTGACTTTAACGGTCATCACACGACATGGTCTTACAAGACTGACCATCGTGGTTTACAAATCGTTAATTCATTTATAGATTCCAATTTCATTGTTTTAAATGATGGTTCTCCCACAAGGTTTCAACTGGTTGAGGGTGTCTTAAGAGAATCGTCCCCAGACGTAACTTTCGTGTCTTCGGATATTTCACTTGATTTTGACTGGCAGGTTTTAAGTGAATCACTAGGAAGTGATCATTTATTTATTAAAATCACTACCAGTATTTTTGTAAATACTAATTATCGCAAAAAAAGAAATTTTAAATTAGCAAATTGGCAGTTCTATTCTTTATATTTAGAAAAAGCATTCAATGACCTCATTTTACCAAATGATATTCAAACTTCTTACAATGTTTTCATTAATTTAATCAATGAAGCAGCAGATTTATTTATTCCTTTTATAAAAATTTGTCAAAAACCTGAAAGCAAATTTACTCCAAAACCTTACTGGAATCCAAAATTATCTAAAGCTGTTGCTATTCGTAGACTTTATCTTGGTAGTTTCAGACGTAATCCCACTCCAGATAACCTGAATAAGTTCTTAGACGCTGTTAGGGAATCACAAAGGCTCATAAGGCAGGCCGAGAGAAATGGATGGTCAAGTTTCTGCAATTCAGTTGATGAAAATACTTCTGCTAATCAGATGTGGGGCAAAATGAAGTGGATAAAAGGGCGAAAACAATCTTTTCCAACTATTGATAAAGTCAAAGCCATTAGTATCCTAGGCAAGCTATGTCCTGATTTTGTTTCTCCGTCGAAGCCTGTCTTTCGGTCTAATAATCCTTTCTTAGAAACTTCCTTTACGATTTTCGAATTAAATAATTGCATGAAGTCGAAAGATACAGCTCCCGGAGAAGATGAAATTTCATTTTCTATGTTAAAATATCTTCCTGAAAATGCGAAATTATTCATGATAAAATTATTCAATGGCATCTTAGATTCTGGTATGGTACCTTCTCAATGGAGACAAATACGTGTTCTTCCAATTTCGAAACCGGGACGTGATCCTCAATCCGACTCGGCTTTACGTCCAATTTCATTAATATCATGTATTTGCAAAATATTTCATATTTTATTAAAGAATAGAATTGAGTGGTTCTTAGAAAAAAATCATTTACTTTCAGAAAACACTTTTGGATTCAGAAAGTCTAGGTCATGCTTGGATAGTCTTGCCCGTTTAGTCTCTATAATTCAAATTGGGTTTGCAAAAGGTTATTCGACTATAGGATGTTTTGTGGATATAGACAATGCTTACAATAATGTGGACCTCTTGTTTTTGGTGGAGACAATGGATCGTCTTCAGATCGGTAAACAAATATGTTTATACATTTGGAACTTTCTTATTGAAAGACGTATTCATATTATTGTAGATAATGCAAACTTTGTTAGGACTTGCAGTCGTGGCCTCGCACAAGGCGACCCTCTGTCACCGCTCTTATTTAATATAGCTTCTATTGATATATGCAAACGAATCAAGTCAGCAATGATTATGCAATACGCGGATGACTTTGTTTTGTTTAGTTCAGGAAACGATATTTTACAAACTTCGACCAACTTACAATCTGAATTGGACTTACTATGCAATCTTTTGTCCGATATTGGGTTGAATCTGTCGCCATCCAAGAGCAAGGTTTGTATTTTTAAAAAACGGCCATTTAGGGGTACGGTTGAACTTAAAGTAAACAATACAATTCTGGATATAGTGGAGAGCGTTAAGTATTTAGGGTTATGGCTTGACCGTTCTCTTAGATGGGGTAAACATTTGAGCGAGACTAAAGATAAATGTATAAAATTTTTAAATATATGTAAAGTTTTGGCTGGTTCGGGTTGGGGAATACATCCTAAGCACCTTCGTAGGATATATATTTCAATAATCCGCAGTCGTATGGATTATGCTAGTTTTTTATATAATGATAGTGCTCAGTCACATGTAAGAAAACTTGATTGGATTCAAAATCAGGCTATGCGTATAACAGGGGGATTTATCAAAAGTACTCCTATCCATGTCATGGAAAGTGAGCTTTCATTACAGCCATTAGTCCTTCGTAGGGAGTATTTGGGCCATAAGTTCTATCTTAAAAGTAAATCTTGTAAAATAAATTCAATTGTTACCTTAATAAATGATTTAAGCGAGTTAATGGCATCTATTCGTTGGAATAGAAAGAAAAAACCCTTACTGGTCTGCATTCATAATAATCTCAGAAATACTACTATTAATATCAGTTCACAGTTGGAAATGTTTTCTTTGAACATATGGATAAGCGGAATTAATTTACAGAATTTCATCAAATCAAATATTAAAGGTATCCATAATCCTAAACGTACTTTCTCTAATTTACAATTAAATTCACTTTACCGTAAGATGTGTTCAGAGACTTACGACGGGTTCTATAAGGTTTTCACGGATGGATCCAAAGATAGTTTCGGAGGTGGGGCGGCGTTTTACGATTCGCAAATTAATTTTAAAGCTAAATTTCAAATTAACCATGCTCTGTCTATAATGCACATAGAATTAATAGCTATTGTAGAGGCTTTATCTTATATTAAATCTGTTAATGGGAATAACTTTGTTATATTTACAGATGCTAAAAGCGCATTGCAACATTTGGCTCGGTGCACCTCGACTTTTCGAGGAATCCCTGTAGCTTACGATATAGTAAAGTTAATTTCGGAACTAAACGCCTCGACTAAATGTGTATATCTTCAATGGATCCCTTCTCATAGTGGTATTGTAGAAAATGATATTGTAGATGAGCTTGCAAAACAAGCATGTACAGAAGGCGTTTTAGTCAGTACAAAACCATTTTATAGCGAGTGCTTATTTACCTCTAAAAAACGTTGTTTGGAATTGTGGAAGGAATACTTTGATGAAAGGTCCACCAAAATTGGAATTTGGTACAAAACCATACAGCCAGAACCGATGAGTTCTCCTTGGATCAGCAATAGTTTAAGTAGATTAGAGACAGTAATAGCCTTAAGACTGCGCTCCGGACACATTCCATTGAACAAGTTCGCATATTTAATGAAGAAAACCAATTCTCCAAATTGTGAAGAATGTACTGAGAAAATTGAAGACGTGTACCATATTGTTATGGAATGTGTCCGGAATGAACCATTGCGGAATGAGCTATTCATGTCTAATAGTATTATAAGAGAAGTTGGTGGTTTGAACAGCGTCCTGGCATTCCCTTTATCCAAGGAGGCCAGGGCGCTGTATAAACTGGTTAGGCTGGGTTTGAGAGTAAGATGATCAGTTGTCTTCTCTCAAGTCCAGTCTCTAGTATAGGAAGACTTATAGAGCGGCATAGTCACTTATTGTGACCAAGCTCTTTAAAATATAGATTAAAAAAAAAAAAAAAAAAAAGAAATATTTTACATAATACATAGATCGATCGAATTGTATTTCTTTTTAAAGGTAATCACAGCATGCGATGATCAAACAGTAAATATGAAAAAAAAGAAAATTAAAAACTGGATTACATAATTAGATAAATTGTTATAGACTTTTAAAAAGAAATATAATTATTTAACAATATTATAAATAAATAGTTTTACAGATACACATCAATAACATTATGAAAATCATAAATGTAGAATGATATGTAATGAAAATTGTCCATTCCACTGATTTTAACATGGAAAAGTTTCTGAGAATATATGATTGAATGGACGAGTGATTATTAACTTTTCACATAGAAACAACTGAAGGGCTCTTGTCAAATAATTCATTGTAATATGAAACTTTGAATAGTTGGGTGCTGTAAAGGACTCGCTATAGACGGCACCACGGTTGCTTAAAACCGAATAAAAATCGTATCAAAAGTTTCTATTCGGCGGTTACATCGTTCCATAGCTTAATGGCTAGAGCACTGGACGCGGTATGTCGGGGGTGCGGGTTCGAATCCCGCTGGATCGAAATTTTGATATGATAATAAATAACATTTTAGAATTTCCTCATCTGTGGGAAAGGAAACACAAAAATAAAATAATACGAAATAATACGAACAACTGAAGGGATTATAATGAAAGTTATTAGTACATTAGACAGTTGAAGATCTAGAATAACTCATAGGCTAAGTTTTATCTCGACATTTCAACGAGATCGAAAATTAAACGAGTGAACCTAAGGTAGGTCTAACAATAGTTAACGACTAATCAGCCTAATCTATAATCTATAGGTAAACTAAGATAACCCCATTATCGTCCGGATAATCAATTTCCTCTTAATAGCAATTCGTGGACTGTGTTCCTAAGCTCTTAGCCTGTTTGATATTTAGATTACTTTTCAAAACGGATCCTCACAGTACATTCAATTTCAAGAAACGATCCCAGTCCTTGATTAGACGGTAGTCTCATTTGCCTTTTGACTAATCAAGTCCGGAAGGTAATATCGAGGGGATAAGGCGATTAGTCGTCCAGTCTAAAGGGGTGGACTCCTTTGACCGGCGGTTTGGTCCAACCAAAACCTTTGTTACAAATGAACTGAATGCAGCTTTATTAAAATTAATGAACGCATAAGCGTCTTTAGGGTTGTTTGGTAATATTTCAACTTACAGTAATGCTGCTAGATATGAAGAAAAAAATGACTGTGCTTTAGACCACACGATTGAAGTAAAACTTCGTTAAAAACGTAACTCTCTTTATATTTTCACTAGCTTGTATATTCCTGTCAATTTCCATTCACCTCGTCCGATCACACTTTTACGTAACGCTCTCGTTATGCATTCACCAGCTCCCCAAGTCAAGCGTGTGTAAAGAAGTTTTACTTTAAACTGGTAAACTTAGAGTATAAATTACAGTAGTGTATACTCTAAGCTGGTAAATGAATTTAGTCTTATAATGAAATTCTTCCTCCAATGTATACCTAGACTAGTTAATAAATTTTAAGATACATTTATTCCTAATGCAATTTTATTTACTGTGAGTTTTAGTTGAGGCTAAGCTGCATTAGTTGAGCATTTGTTTAGCTCCAACCATAGAATTGTCGTTTTCGTTATTCAATTCATAAGTTCATACGCACTTGGGGTTAGACCATCGTATAATATGTTGAATACTTGCAATCTCACTTGAAATTTCGAAGGATTTGATCGGGTTTGGCGTGGCAGACTTCTCATCAAACTTCCGGTAACCGGTTCATGTTATTTCCGTTGACTTCTGTAGTTGGATGTGTAATTTCCTGTTGGTTAGGTCTTTTAGAACGGTCGCTGATACGCACTCGGAGTATTGAAAAGGGATCACTAACTAGGCTGATAGATGATGAGAAAACTATATGTGTGGACTTAGTGGCACTTTACGCAAACTAGTTAAGTCATAATGCTTAACTGAATACTATTGATGTAACTAATGATTTCTACGATTCTTCTCTACAGAATCTACATTCTGAAACGGTGTTACCAGAATTAATTCGTAAAAAAAAGTGTGCGTGTCAGCCCCTACGCACGCCTGGAGTTTACTTCTTCAGATCGACTGTCTAAATAGGCACAAAAAAGGCTTACTAGTCTAAGAAAAAGATTAATACCATATCAAATGGTAAATTGGGTTTTGATAGATGGCGTTACGAGCAACGTAACGAGGTCATTCGTACAATAGATTTCACTCCTCATATTTTTTTCATACCGGGGTCCTTATCAGCTTATCAGCAGCGTCTTTGGTGCGACAAATCCAGCCCTGCGGTCACCAACCCGCCTGCCCAGCGTGGTGACTATGGGCAAAACACATGAGTTCGCTTCATAATGTCGGGCGCGAACTTGTGGAGGCCTATGTCCAATAGTGGACTGTGATAGACTGAAGTGGTGGTGGAAGTGGTGGGGTCCTTATATGAAAATCGATTCTTAAGGAGTAAACCCCAATAAACTCCAAAAAAATAATAATAATACAAAAGTGTGTCGATATTAGAAAAAATATGTTTTCGTCGATCATAAACGTTTATAGTTCTAAAGGCCTTTAGTGTCCATAAATAGTTTTTGCGTGTTTTACGACCTCCATTCGTCTCTGAAATTCTTCGCCTATGAAAGGAATATAAGTTTCGTTCAAGACGCGTATTAAACGTTCCATGAAATTATGTTCAGAAAACCGTGTGATCTTTTAGATATTTTTCTATATTGTAATCTATAAGAATAATTCAGTTGTCGATTTTCCGTTGTGGAAAATAAAATTCTTCGAGTTTCAGTTATTTCATGTTTGTTTCAGTGAACAGGCACTAATTCAAACGTTTATTACTTATCTATAAAATATCAGTTTTTTCGTCTACACGGAATTTTATTTTTCCACTATACCGCGGCTTAACCCACGTTAATTTAAATAAAAAAGAGGTACTAAAATATTATATAGCCTATAGCCTTCCTACATAAATGGGCTGTCTGACACTGAAATAATTTTTCAAATTGGACAAGTAGTTCCTGAGATTAGCGCTTTCAAGCAAACAAAAAAACAAACTCTTCCGCTCTAAAATATTAGTATAGATACATAGGTCTCCCCACCGTGCCTCGGAGAGCACGTTAAGCCGTCGGTCCCGGATGTTATCACGTACACCTGATAGCGATCGTTACTCATAGTAGGAAATATATCCGCCAACCAGCATTGGAGCAGTGTGGTGGATTAAACTCAGATCCTTCTCCTACATGGGGAAGAGGCCTATGCCCAACAGTGGGATATAGGCTGAATCGTGATCGTGATAGATACATAATATGTATTTCTATTTTTACTATCCTTTATTAAATAAGTCACTAGTCGATCGGCGATTCAGCGATCAGACCAGGCTTATATGTCCAACGCCGAAATTCAATCAACACACTTATTTAACCAAATGAAGGTTATTTAAATTTAAAAGCAAAATTAAATTTATTTTAAAAGTGTTAATATATTAAATTATAAAATAAATATAGGTACGTTTGCTGCATTTACGTACAAATATATCACCACTAGCTTATAATTATATTACTTTCCTCATTAGCAAATTACACAATACAGAACAGGTCACTAGGGAATGAATAAAAAATAAACTGTTATTAAATGTTACAATTGTTTACGAAATTGCACGACAGATTATGCGCTTACATAATTTCGTCGGATTAAATGTATGACAGCTGTCACCTGTCAACAAAATATCCTTGTCTACTGTCATTAAAATAATATTTCATTTGTTTCATAAATTTGTTATATTGTTTAAATTTTATATGCTTACAGTGATTTTTAAAAAAGCAGATTGAAAAACGATATTAATATTTCTTTTATTGATGTTGATGGTTTTAGATAGTAGTTAAGCTGATGATTTATTCAAATTTTTATTATTAAAATTATTGGTTTTCAATAGTGCCAAGATAGCACAGACGATTTCGCCAATGTTACGTTTTTTTTTCTCCACAGGAGCTCTGGTCACCATACTCACCACAGAAACACAACACTATTTGAAAGCAGTATTATTTAGCTGTGCTCTTCTGTAAGGTCGAGGTACTTTCCCAATCGGGCTGCTCCAGATTTTGAGCAGGATATTTCCTGACGTGCCCTATCTCAGTTAAATTATTAAGTCCCTATCTCAGTTATGCGTTTGCTGATATTTTGCAATTTTTTGGAACCTTTATAGTATTACTACTGCGCCTCTTTATTAAGCGACTTCCAAAAAAGGAGGAGGTTCTCAATTCGACACGTATGTTTTTTTTTTTTTTTTTTTTTATGTATGTTAGCTCAGAACTTTTGACTGGGTGGACCGATTTCGATCAATTTTGTTTTAATTGAAAGGTGTTGCGTGTCATGTGGTCCCATTTTAATTTAATTGAGATCTGACAAGTACTTTTAGAGTTATATCTAATAATGCGTATTTACGTGACTACTTTTTCGTCGACCTACGTTATATTATACCGCATAACTTTTTACTCGGTGTACCGATTTCGATGATTCTTACTTTAGTCGAAAGCTAATACTTGTCTTGTAGTCTTGTTTAAATTAGATCGAAAACTGATTACAACTTTTTAAGTAATCTTTAATAGCGCGTATTTACTTGACTATTTTTTCGTCTTATTATGTTGTATTACTTGTCGATGTAATTGAAGTCGCTTTTTTTTCGTTTGCGAGCAAACACAATTATTTTGGTCTCTATATCCTGTGTATGGTGACCACAATGTTCTGTTACTCATGGATAAATCATAATGTAATTATTGCAGATATTTTTATTCTAGCGATTTAAGTAATATCAATTTTGTAGTTAAGGTTTTTTTACTGTTGTTATCTTATTATTGTATTATGTCAATGTAAGGGCGGAGTCTCCTGGCACAGGAATTAATCTATACTAATATAATAAAGCTGAAGAGTTTGTTTGATTGTTTGTTTGTTTGTTTGTTTGAACGCGCTAATCTCAGGATCTACTAGTCTGATTTGAAAAATTTTCAGTGTTAGATAGCCCATTTATTTAGGAAGGCTAGAGGCTATATATCATCACGCTAAGACCAAAAGGAGCGTAGCACCAATGAGGAATGTTTCAAAATCGGGTTTTTTTTCCTTTTGAGAGCTTCCGCTGCGTAAACGGTTAAATTTTCGCACAAATCATGTGTGACGGAATTGGTCCTATTCCACGCAGACGAAGTCGCGCGCAGAAGCTAGTATGATTATAATGAGAGGGTAGTAATTGTTCCACTTGTACGAAATTTATTTGATTAAATGAATAAAAATAAATAAATAAACTTTAAATCCACTAATAATACAAAGTTATGGCTTTAAGATTGTGGGAAGGACGGTTTATGCTTCTGATTACATCTGTAAAGTAAACTTGTTAGGTAAATAAGGCTAAAGGTTTCAAAAAACACATTTAACAACATAAAGAACACACATGAGAAGAGAATAATGATAAACAAATCGGTGGATAAGGTTTATAAACTGTTTTACAATTATTACCTAATAATTGTAAAACAGTATTCATGACATGATACAGGAAATATCAGGAATAAATATTTGTACAAATACCAATATAAAACCACAATGGAAATCACACACGAAATCGCTGACATTTAGGCAACTACTCGCTCTACTACACTAGAACAGTTGTCTAACATATATTAGGACTTGTCCAGGGGCAACTGAACACTGTGGTCACTCTACATTATTTACTCAGGTAATCAGCCTCATAAGCCTCAGGGCTTGTATGCGTTGTTATGAAATATTTAACATTAGAATAACATTGAAAATTATTACATAAAACCAGTATCAAATTAAATGCAGTTACAATGTCGGTGACAGCAACATGACGGCCTTCGTCACGATATTGTTACAGTTAAAATACTTTTGTTTATTAAATATATTCATTATTATAAAAAGATATTTATTCATGAATATAAAAATGTATTCTTAGCTCTATATGTAAGTGTATCACAAAGTATGTGTTTGCTCGTAAACAAAAAAAGCGACTTCAATTTAATTACATAGCCAAGTATTACAACGTAGGTACACGAAAAAATAATCAAAGTAATTAGGTACACGTTATCAAAGATTACTCAAAAAGTAGTAATTAGATCCCAATGAAATAAAATAAAAATTACAAATAATACTTCGATGCATTATATATTTTTGAAATCTACAATAACGAGGCAATGATTTAAATCACATTTTACTAAACAAATCACATGTTTATTTTTTTTAACAAATATAAAAATTTGCCGGTCTGATGTCGATAAAAAAGAAGAACGTCCCATACACTTTATTGCACTTAAAATACACCTAGAAACATAACACAATAAAAAGGTATGTCTATATACTTATCTTCAAACTAAATTAGTAAACAGGAAATCATAAATCATGTTTTGTTAATAATAGTAAGCTGTGAAAATATTATAGTAAACAAAGTAATTTTGAACACTTATAAGGCTAACGGCACACTAGGACCCGATACAACGAAAGAATCATAACAACTCCATTAACAAATCCTCGGACATTTCGAGTTTTGTCAAATAGGTACTGATATAACTGAGTTTGAAATAGTATTATTAGTAAACAAGTTACCTTTGATATCCCGATAGTAATCCAATAACAACAAAGTCTAAGCACTGGGACTAGCGAACACACTGAGTAACACACTATATGTGTTTATAAGTCTGTCTCCTGTGCGGGCTGTTAGCGCTGCAATGATCGAGCCGGTATTAATACCGATCGCGCTGCTAAAACAGCGATTTACATAAATAAAAATAAAGTATTTTTGAAGTTATACTTCTTTTGGCGAGATAGGGAAAAATAAAATTTTAACGATGTGCGTCACGAAAATAACCGACACGAAGAAGTTAGCAACGTGAAGTTAGCTAGCCAATAATAGCTTTTTTTGGAGTTTACTCCTTAAGCATCGATTTTCATATAAGGTCCCCGGTATGAAAAAAATATGAGGAGTAAAATCTACTGAACGAATGACCTCGTCGCGTTTTTGTGCGCTATCTATCTGCCACGACGTCGACGGTACCGGCTACGACGGTTACGACGGTATCGGTTACGACGTTTTCTAATAATGCCATCGATAGATGCCATCATTTGATTCATTTATTTACCATTTGATATGGTATTAATCTTTTTCTTAGACTATAAAGTCTTTTTGTGCATATTTAGAGAGTCGATCTGAAGAAGTAAACTCCAGTCGTGCGTCGGAGCTGACACACACATTTTTTTATTATCATATCAAAATTTCGATCCAGCGAGATTCGAACCCACACCCCCGACATACCGTGTCAGTGCTCTAACCAATATTATTATTAAGCTATGGAACGATGTACCCGCCAAATCGAAATTTTTGATACGATTTTTATTCGGTTTTAAGCAACCATGGTGCCGTATATAGCGAGTCCTTTACAGCACCCAACTATTCAAAGTTTCATAGTTTCACGGTATGTCGGGGGTTCGGGTTCGAATCTCGCTGGATCGAAATTTTGATATGATAATAAAAAACATTTTAGAATTTCCTCATGTCTGGGAAACACAAAAATAAAAATAATATGATTTAAAAATGGCATGGTGTCGTCTCTTGTCAAAGAATTGATTGTAATATGAAACTTTGTTCTGCACACAGCAACACAAAGCACACTGAAGCTATGTTCTGGAACGAATGCATCAATTTCGATCTCGTTACTATCTGGATAAGTTTGTGTAAAGGAAATTAAAAAAATGTGTGTACATACTTATGTACGCACGTAAGAAGTTATACTTCATTTCCAGTATAACTTCACGTTGCTAATTTCTTTCGTTGAATAGCTAACTTCAGGTGTCGGTTTTTTTTAGTTACGGTGTGCGTAATCGTAGTGCGTATCGTAAAAATTTACTCTCATAAATTTTTTTTCTAACGTGCCACTTTTGGCACTTCTTTCAGTATAACTTCAAAAAGGTCACAAGCATTCAAGAAAAAAAAAGGTATACCTAATATAACGTTCCCTGGGTCAATTAGTTAATTATATATAATAAAAAAAATATAAAAACGTCGGTTCAGTGACCCAACTTTAATGAATCGTTCGATAGGTGAGAAGCTATGAGTTCTAATAAGGCACGGCTATTAATAATTTATTCTATTGCTTTGTTAGTGTCGTCGCGATATTAATTATATCTGTACGAATCTTGTCATTTTTTATCAATGTTGAGCTACAACCTCGTTTGTTTCATTTGCATATTCAAGTTTTAGCATTTTTATTGTAAAATTCTAATGTGAGAACATCCTATTTTTGTATTTATTAATCTTTTCTATTAATATTATAAATTAGAGGATTTTTATATTATGTATGAATTGACAGTTGTATTGTACATACATAGATATACGAAAATCTAGATTTAAAAAAATTGCATGCGTACAAATTACACATGTCAGAAGTGAAACTTCTTTGGCAAACTAATTGAAAAAAAACAATTAAAAATTACTAATTAAAATAACAAATTTAAAATACAAAAAAACTAATTGAAAAAAAAAACAAAAAGCTAACGTCACGCGGTGGTCCCTGGCGGTCACCCATCCAAGTACTAAACATCATGACGCTGCCGCGTTACCGTTTGCTCAAATTTTACCCCTCATGCTCCTAAAGAAGTTTCACTTCAAAAAATACTACATTTTAAGCCTTTCGGAGACTGAAAAATATGTTCTACGAATTACAGGAAGTCACTATCGAATAAGTAGTTAAAATTAATGGACTGGCCCGTTGAGGCAGTTTGTAGTAGCCCTCTCTGCTCCCGGGGGTTTGTGGGTGCGTTTTTCGCGTATTATTTTTATAATTAACTAGATGGTCCGGTGAACTTCGTATAACTTACGTATATTTGTGAAAAATATACACAAAACACTTTCTGAACGCACCTAAAAATATTCGACAACCAATAGACAACGTTTTTGACAAAAGACATTAAACCCCGCTAGGAACATTTTGTATTGGAAAGATAAATTGTCGTTTTCAGTATTTTCCGTTCATCATCATCATCATATCAGCCTATTGCAGTCCACTGCTGGACATAGGCCTCCCCAAGCTCGTGCCAGACATCCCGGTTTTCCGCAATCCTCATCCAGCCTACACCGGCAATCTTACGTAGATCGTCGGTCCAGCGGGCCGGAGGGCGTCCTAGATACTGCGTTTGCCAATACGCGGTCTCCACTCCAGGACACGTCTGCTACAACGGCCATCGGTCCTGCGACACAGATGACCAACCCACTGCCACTTCAACTTGCTGATTCTGTGGGCTATGTCGGTTACTTTCGTTCTCTCACGGATAGTCTCATTTCTTATTCTATCTTTGAGAGAAACCCCAAGCATAGCCCGTTCCATTGCACGTTGAGCGACTTTAAACTTGTGGACCAGTCCCTTCGTCAGTGTCCACGTCTCGGCTCCATATGTCAACACAGGCAGGACGCATTGCTCGAAGACTTTTGTCTTCAAGCATTGCGGAATCTTCGAAGTGAAGACGCGACGAAGCCTGCCACACGCCGCCCAGCCCAACCGAATTGGCAAAAACCCATATGAGTTCGCGGCAGAGATTTCGGCCCTCAGTTCCCGGCAGCCCCACTATTTTCCGTTACATATTATTTATGTTTCTCAATGTTTAAAGTTTTCCTGAACTTCCACAAACATTTCATGATCAAAATTTAGCCAAATTGGCCCAGCCATTCTCGAGTTTTAGCGAGACTAACGAAGAGCAATTATTTTATATATATATATATATATATATATATATATATATATATATATATATATAGATAAATAGACGCCTCACACTAAACGGCCCCCAGTAAGATGTTCTCCTGTGTCGGGGGTCCGGAAACATACACAACACACAAGCACATACGACCAGACCACGACAAACATCAATATGGCCAATACAAATGTTTGTCATGTGCGGAGATCGAACCCACGTTGAAGTACTTTTCGCGTGAAAGCGTACCAAACAAACATATATAATATTATTAGGGATTTTATATCAATTTGTAAATGCATCACTGTTTTTTTTTTATGTAATTAGGTCGGCAAACAAGCGTACGGCCGAATCAATACCCGATGGCAAGACCGCAGCCTATAGACGCCTGCAATACCAGAAGCATCGCAAGCGCGTTGCCGACCCTATCCCCAATCCCCCCCCCCCCCAGGAGCAGGAGTGTTTAAGCAATAAAGCTAAATGAGTTTAATAAATATCCCTAATATACACATTCTTTGTTCTCTTTCTAAGATAGAAAGCTTGTGTTAAATATATGCTTGGTTGATTAATCTTAGTTTTAATCTATAATAATAAATGGAGAGCCGGTTTTTTGGTTATACTGCAAAAACTACTAAACCGATCGGAATAATATTTATACCGTAAGATGCAGCGTGTTTCGGAGAAGGTTTTAGTGTATGGTATATTGGTAATTACTTATCGTGTAAAAAAATATGGAAGGACAGATGTCGCTAGTATTCTATGAAATAGTTTTTTGATTACCTATAGCTTGAGATAACTATTCATGGTTAGGGAAGAACGGGCAAGTTAAACATTCGTTCGTCGTAATATCTTCTGTAATAAGAAAATGTTGATCTAAATATATCAATTTATTGTTTTCTAATATTTACGCTAATTTCACTCATTATAATGAAGCAACTTTTTCGGATTTTATCGCGGTTTATTAAGTTTTTTACGCCCTCCGTTTCGGATACTTACCAACCATGGTCACGGGAGGAGTCCCGTTTCGTTATATCAATTTATATCGTATAAAGACAGAACTAAAAATAACTTCTTTTAATAGCCTTCAAAAGCACTACTTGTCAATTGTTATTTTACAAATAATATGAATCATACAATAAATATAATAAATAAATTAAGAAGTACGCTAGACTTCAAAAAAAAAAAGGAAAGGGTTCTCATCAAGTCTTATTTTTCAATGTAATTGAAGTCGGTTTTTTTTTCTTTTATTTTAAAGTTTATTTTAATACGTAATGCCCGTAAAGTACCTACTATATTATCGTTAGCGGATAGCGTAATTTATAAATATGTAATAAAAAAAATTGAAAGTATTGAATTTAATTTTCACATCTACATACGTCAAAATATTTTATTATGTCACATTTATTTTTTACTTTATATTATTTTTATTAATTTACGAGTTGACAAGTCACCGTTAAGTAGATTAAGTTACAACCAAAGAAACACGAAATCGCAGAACATTAAGAAAAACCTTGTGACATGTACAGCCTCTAAAAACACGCTTTTTTTAAGCCCAAAATTGTCCTCGCTCGCCAAAACCTTAATCAAAAGCTAATCGGAATAGGAAAGGAATGGCCGAGAGCAGGAGGTCAGCAGTCCAGCTCATTTGAATACCGGCCAAATCATTGAACGTAAAGTATTTGGAAGTGGCATTTATATTTCAGATACTTTTGGCATCTCTGAGGTTAAAGTTAATTGAGTTAAGTTATAAACTGTGTTTTGTTTTTAAAAAATATTTTAAACCAGACCGAGATTATTGTTTTGATATTTTATAAGGAAAACCATTTTGTTTATCTGAGGTTGTACGTAGAAACGTTGTTAAAGGAACATTTTATACAAGATTATCTATACGGTTTAGTTAACCTTGTGTTTAAAGAAAAGATGTATACTCAACAAATCCTATATGGTGGGGAGGGGAGTCTGGTAATACATTACATAATACAAGCAGAAAAAAACTGTGATTTTACAATAATTATCTGTAGTAAGAAATTCAGCTTTTCTTGCTTTTACTAACCTCGAGTGGTATTCTTATGGTGAGTAAAGTAGCCAGAGCAGTAGCTCTGGCTACTTTACTCACCATAAGATCTGCAGAGATCTGCAAGAGATCTGCAGTAGCAGATCCCTATAGAAAAAAATCTCGTAAACCTTATAAAAATTAAAGTGCAGACCTAATTCTCATAGCATCACATAACTCGGTACGAGAGTCTATGAGAATAGTTTTACTGCGACAGCGGGGATAGGTCCGAGAACACGATTGTAATGCATTCATCTATACCATGATAAACAAGAACAGTAAGTAAAGAACAATTCATGAACGTTTTTCCCTTCGACTCTAGATTCTGACATGCTGAGTTCGAAATTCGAATACACAAACAAGCGGATGAACTTGAAAATTATTGTAGATCAATACCATTTCTATAAAATTTAATACTCAGAACGAGATTGATTTTACCGTTTTTTTTTTTAACAATTTACCCTACTAAAGACATTTTAAATTAAAAAAAAATCTATTAAGTTGAATATTTTCTAATATGATTATACATATGTTACAAGTGAATTTACGAGGGTATTTTATTTTACAGCTCATTTGAAATTAGAACGTAAAATTAAAAGGATATCAAACACTTCTTGATTTAAGTAGGCCTCAAAGGCTCAAACGCACTTTCGTAACGTCATTACAGAGTGTACAATTGCATGATTTAGGCTGTAACATCCCACTGTTGGACATATGCCCCTCTCTCTATGTAGGAGTAGCGAACAACATTTTAAATTTTTTCCATTAAATAATGATGACGCCGAGTTGGTGCAGCGGTCACAGCACTGGATTGTGACTGTTGCGCTGGCGGTTGCGGGTTCGATCCCCGCACACTACAACATTTGTATTGGACATACATATGTTTGCCGTGGTCTGGGTGTTTGTGCAGTCCTTGTGGGTCTCCCCACCGTGCCTCGGAGAGCACGTTAAGCCGTTGGTCCCGGTTGTTATCATGTATACCTGATAGTGATCGTTACTCATAGTCTGTAGGGAATATATCCGCTAACCCACATTGTAGCAACTAGCAGCGTGCATAGTGGATTAAGCTCTGATCCTTCTCCTACATGGGGAAAAAGGTCTATGCCCAGCAGTGGGATATTACAGGCTGATGCGTGATGCGTGAAATAATGATGTTGTAAAGTTAACTCTGATTCAGAATGTAGATTCCGCTGAGAAGCTCTTTAAAAAACCTAAGTATTTTATCACAATATATCCTGCGAGAAATAAATAGCCACTAGCCCATACAATCGCCTTTGTACATCTTGTATTGTATTTCTCTTTGTTTGTGTCTGTATTTCGGTGTACATGAAGTATAAATAAATAACGTTGACATTAACGTTCTTGACAAGTTACATTTGAGTGTGTCTGTTCTTATAACACGAGTATATTACGTACTTAAAATTATAATAACCTTAGAAGTAAAGGTATTTGATTTCAAATATTAGCGTCACAACGAGTTGGCGGTCACAGCGATGGACGCAATAATGGTCGCGAGTTCGATCCCCGCGCGTGACAAATATTTGTACAGGTCATACAGATGTTTGTTGAGGTCTAGAGGATGATACTGGTGAGACCAGCTGTCTGTATCTTTGTCGCTCTGATACACTTGGCTGTCCCGAGTTCACCCGATCGAGCCTTTCATCGTTCAACAGCAAAGAGCAGCTGTCTGTATCTTTCTCGCTCGGGTAAACTCGGCGGTCCCGAGTTCACCCGATCGAGCCTTTCACCTCAGAGCGTGACGGATCAGCCGAACTCGCTATCTACGAAAAAATGTGTGTGCGGTGCGCCAAAAGAAGTTTTCACTTCAAAAAGTAGTTAATCAAATTTAACAAAAGTGTTCAACACATTATTAGAGATAGCTCAAGAACTCATTAAATTCAAAACAAATAGGTAGGTACCATTACTAATTACATAATAATCAAAACAGATTAAGTCGCAGGTATCAGTTTAGAAATAAGATATACATATATCAGAATTAAAATATTCAATTATCACTCTTGAATAAACTTACTTAATTTCCTGAGAGTGACCAGTCCCATTCCATTTCAAATTCCAAATCGTGTAAAACAAATAAATTGTAACAGTTATAGCTTGCGACAAACAAAATCTTAATAATACTCGTATTAAACTTCGCTAAGTTATACGAAATAAAATTACCTCAAACATAATAATTATGATGCTCGTTCGACCTCGCCCTATTGTCGTAAAGGGTCTACAATTAGCATCGGCATATTTTGATCCCGTCCCCTGCCCTTTGAAGACCTATTCAGTCGTACTTGAATGTAATATTTTGACTTTAGTCAGTAATATTTCATGCACTATATCCACTACCACTACAGCCCATCACAGTCCACTGTTGGACATAGGCCTCCACAAGTTCGCGTCCGACATTATGACGCGAACTCATGTGTTTTGCCCATAGTCACTACGCTGGGCAGGCGGGTTGGTGACCGCAGGGCTGGCTTTATCGCACCGAAGACGCTGCTGCCCGTCTTTGGCCTGTGTATTTCAAAGCCAGCATGGATGGTTATCCCGCCATCCGTCGGCTTTTTAAGTTCCAAGGTGGTAGTGGAACTGTGTTATCCCTTAGTCGCCTCTTACGACACCCACGGGAAGAGAGGGGGTGGCTACATTCTTTAGTGCCGTAACCACACAGCACATATATGCACTATATCATTCTTATAAAAAAATTACGTGCGATTTTTACTGGAGTGGTAAAACTCCACCAACCCGGCAATAGAGCAGCGTGGTGTATTAAGCTCCAATCCTTCTCCTATATGGAGAAAGAGGACTATGCCCACCAGTGGGATGTTAAGGGCCGAATCAAGAGTGGCAAAAAGTATACGTAGTAATATTAATACAAGCTTTCAGCCCGACGCGTCCTGAAAGCTTGTCTTATATACGAGTACATAAAATTCTCGTGTCACAATGTTAGTTAAGATACTCCTCCGAAACGGCTGGACCGATTTTTATGAAATTTTTTGTGCATATCGGTTAGGTCTGAGAATCGGCCAACATATATTTTTCATACCCCTAAGTTATAAGGGGGGAGAGTTTAATAACATATAATTATATAGCAAAACAGCGTTTGCGGGGTCAGCTAGTATTACCTAATATATTTTTTTTTAATTTCAAAATGATAAATGTAAAGGAGGCACCAAGTGGTCACAGTGGAGAGGAGGGGGTTATGTTATCTTCGACTCGGACCGGAGAATGCGTGCTGAGTATTTTCATTGAGACAACAATTTCTTATTAGGGTCTATAATGATAGGGTTTTATTATGATATTTAGCTTTAATATAGAAACGGTACATTCTCAATAATCTTTTATTGCTAGTTATTGTAATATTCGTAATATGTTTCAAGAATTACTACCGTTTTAGTGTTTTAGCTGTGTTCGCGTCTTTGATTAAGCCTACAAGGTGTATGCCAAATAAAGATGAATGAGATGAGTGATCACAGAAGTAAAGAGGTCTGTAATTTCTAAAATAACAAACTGCCGATATAATTATGTAGAAATATTCGTGGGACGATCTAGGTATAAAATATGTGATTTCTGATAAACAAAGAATGACTGAAATTGGATACTATGAATTTTAACCAAGCATTACAATTCAGCACTGGATTGCGATTGGCTGTTGCGTGGGCGATTGCGGGTTCGATCCCCGCACACGACAACATTTGTGTTGGATACAGACCATACAGATGTTTGCCGTGGTCTGGGTGTTTGTGCAGTCCTTGTGGGTCTCCCCACCGTGCCTTGGAGAGCACGTTAAGCCGTCGATCCCGGTTGTTATCATGTACACCTGATAGCGATCGTTACTCATATTAGGGAATATATCCGCCAACCCGCATTGGAGCAGCGTGGTGGATTAAGCTCCAACCCTTCTCCTACATGGGGAAGAGGCCTATGCCCTGCAGTGAGATATTACAGGCTGAATCGTGATCGTGATCATGATTACAATTCATTTTGAGTTTCATTTCTTCTCCCAAAGTAATCGCACTGATTTCAGGAAAAAATAATATCCCTTGTTCTAACTTGTAATACTCATATATTAAGACCTCCAAAGGTTTTTTTTTTAACATTTAGTAGTCAAGACACAGACAGACAAAATTATTAAAGAAAAATCAATTCTGGACTCAATATAGGAAAGATGAAAGTTCTTAATTTACATATCGTCCACTATTCATAAAGTAGCTAAATTGATACGTTTGTTTAAAATGGGCAGGGATAAAATATTACTACATTGGCGAACTCCATTTTATCTTGACAGACTATCAGCCTTATTCCATAAAATTAAAAAAAAATCTTACTAAAGGCACGTTAAGAGGCGGTGACATCAATGATTTAAAAATAGTATAAAAAAAGAATATCCACATTTAAATAATATTTTTATTATCCTACATCAATATATTACAAGGAGAAAGTAAAAAAGCAATTAATATATGGCATCACAGATCATTAACCACTTAATAATACATTCATACGAGTTTATTAAAATATTCAAACAACAAAATTCTTACGAATTCCGAGAAACGTGGATATTTATAATGATAGAACTTTTATAACAATCGCTCAACGCGTGTCAATAAAAATATTAAATAACTAGCGACCCGCCCCGGCTTCACGCGGCTGCAAAAACTATCAGTGTTCCTCTACTATATTATGCATGAATTATACATAAAAAACCTTCCTCTGGAATCACTCGATTTATAAAGTAAACTCCATCAAAATCCGTTGCGCAGTTTTAAAGATCTAATCATACAGACAGCGGGAAGCGACTTTGTTTTAAACTATGTAATGATGAGCAGAAGATAGGTACCTGCTGTTGATTTTCGGTTTTTTTGGTACCGATATTTACAAGACAAAATGTAAACATAATGATCAAAACTCACTATTGTATAAAGATTTTAATACTACATTAAACTAAGTACGATAGTCATGAATAAAATTAATGATGATGGTTACCGAAAATCGAGCGAGCGAAGTTACCAAAGTACTGAACGGGGGGGAAGGTTGGTAGAGCAGGAATATTTTTGTAGTTTATTTCCTGCACCTGAGGTACACCGTGGGGATAAATCAACCGTTGTTGAAAAGGTTGCTTGTACAACAGTCTCTGTGGAGCCGCTTGTTGAGTTTCTGGGAATTGGTACTGTTGTGGCTGTATTTGGTACTGAGGTTGAGCTTGTATATGAAAATTGGACAGTGGCTGAGCATGTTGCAACTGTTGTTGGAAAACGTACTGAGGTTCCTGGTATTGGATTTGAGGTTGTTGATATTGCAACGGTTGCTGAATTTGTTGATGCTGGTACTGTATTTGAGGTTGCTGAATTTCTTGATGCGCTTGATATTGAATCTGTTGCTGTTGGATTTGTTCAGGCTTTGGCTGTTGAATTTCTTGTTGCTTATATTGTACTTGAGCCAGGTTTTGAGCTGGGTGCTGAAGTTGATAGTTTATTTGTGCTTGCGGTTGAGGTTGAACCGAATACTGTTGGGGCTGAGGTTCAAGTGATTGCGCGTGGGACTCTTGCTGTACAGTAGGTAGTGGAGATGGCGATGCAGATTCTTGGATCTGAGGCTGCTCATGAGAAGGCGCTTGATTGAAGGTGAATCTTGCATAGCTGAGAGCGGCTTGTTGTTTATCGTTGTATTCCTGTAAATATTTTTACGATAAAGTTTTAGAATATGTTATTATGGGTAGTTATGCATATAAAAGAATTTATTAAGCATATAGAAAATAAACAATTGTCATTTTAATGTAAGATTATTTCAGTTAAGATTATTAATGCTTATCTAAATACATTGTTAACCAAACTCATCTGGCTCCCTTAAGACAACAATATCTTACAAATAATAATATGGAATTTTTTTTCCAAGTCCTGATAGTACTCGTAGTACTACATAGTTTTTACTACAATATTAATACGACAAACTCACCTGTTGAGCAATTTGTTGTTTTTCATCAATTTGTTCTGAACCATGATTTTGTAATTCTCTCTGCTCAGTCTGTTTCAGATTAGGTTGGTATTGATTCTGTTGCTCTTGACGATGGTAAACAATACCAGGTTCCTGGGATGGTTGTAAGTATTGCAAGTGTTGGCCGTAAATCTGTGGTTGGGCGTATTGAAGTGGTTGATAATTGGGTTGTAGATTGCCGTTGTTTCCTTGTTGATAAAATGATTGAAACTGTAGTAGGTTTTGGTCGTAAAGCGGTTGAAGGTAAGCTTGGGGCTGTTCGTAGTTCGTTATTATTGGTTTTGTTATTTGCTGGGGTTTCGCTGCGTATTGCAGTGAGTTCGGTGACGGTAGAGATAACCTGTGCTCGGAGTATGCCAGCTGAGATGGTACCGGAGCTGACACTTCGTACGTAGTCGGAGATCCAAGCTGTAAATTAAATAATTATGGATGTTAAATTGGTACTTAGTATAATGTAAGCGATTTCACATATAATTTATTACACGAGAGAATATGGCCATTTTTAATTTGTTATTATTATAACAGTTATACGTTTTTTTAATTCTCCGATGTTTCTAGATAGACTATTACTTAAGGTAGCTTTTTAATGACTTATTTTATTCATTCAGACATATCCGATGTAAACTAGATTGAGTTTAATTTTTATTATTTTTAATTCTAAGACTATATTGTACATATGTATTGTATTTTTATTTACCCTTTGCTGGTAGATTGAGAAAGGTGAGTATAGATGGCTTGCGATGGCTGCTTGGTATTGAGGACCCTGACCACTCAGAACATCCGATATTTTAGAAACTTGCGGCACAGGAGTGGCGTATATTTGCTGTAAATAAAGAAATCAAAATTGACATATTTAAAAGTGTTAAAACTAATATACAACAGCAACTTATTTAATTTAAAATAACCGGTTCCATTATGTCTATAGACTTTTTAATCTATACTAATATAATAAAGCTGAATAGTTTGTTTGTTTGAACGCGCTAATCTCAGGATCTACTGGTCCGATTTGAAAAATTCTTTCAGTGTTAGATAGCCCATTTATCGAGGAAGGCTATAGGCTATGTATCATCACGCTAAGACCAATAGGAGCGGAGTCCACGCCGACGAAGTCGCGCGCAGAAGCTAGTGAAGTATAAAGTGCTTAGGCTAGATATAACATAATTAGATTTTAGAACAGGCAATAGATCTTTGTATTTGGGTTTCTGAAGGAAGGTTAATGGGAAAGCTTTAGATAAACGGTCAGTAATAAATAAAACATTGTAGTGAAGAGATTCATAAAAGTAACAAGTAATTTTCTCGGCCTCAAACATTTTGTACGACAAGCGACCTTATTAAGGCCAACCGTCTTCTCAGTGTCAGTGAGAGACTGTTTCCATGATAGTGATCCGTCGTTAATGCCATATATGTATGTAAGCTGTTAATGTCTTAATGGTAATTTGTTTTAATGGTTGTTGTTAACGTTTATCTGACACTCTAATATTAATTAGAGAGCTTTATCAGTAGC
This sequence comes from Melitaea athalia, assembly GCA_905220545.2. Taxonomy (NCBI): domain Eukaryota; kingdom Metazoa; phylum Arthropoda; class Insecta; order Lepidoptera; family Nymphalidae; genus Melitaea; species Melitaea athalia. Next base: position 19,056,577 of record HG992191.1, on the reverse strand, counting down.
TCTAGCATGTATAAACAGGTTCTTTAAGTCTGTTTATAAATTGTATTGAGATATGTACGTGTATATATGTCGATAAAGTGAAAACACATACAAACATGTAATATGTATTGTATATAATTATATATGTAAGGTAATTATAACAGCAAAAAGCTTTAATTGTCGGACCATCCTAGCGATTCTAGACAAGCTTAGAACTGATGATCTTTTTTTTATTATCTGACTGTAAAAAATCGCACGCCAATAATAAATATAAAATATTTTAAGTAGTACAAATGATATGGGCAATTATGAGCCCGTGGATGTTCTGAAGTGTTATTAAAAAAGTATGTTTCACTTTATAAACTACAGCTTCCAGGAACAGAGATAATAATATTTAGCAGAATAAGTGGAATTTGATGGTCTTGCAGATAAATTAGATATTTATCTTACGTATTTACGTAGAGTATCTGTTGGATAATGCAATAAATCAGCTTTATGAGTAATCGTGTGTAATCCACCCTCAATATTGGACATTTACAGAGCTCTTATCTTACATTAAAATAAGTAGTTAATGCTTTTCCCTTAAATATAAGACTTGTGATGAGATTTAATCACGGCAAACTAAACGAATAATATACAGAACGAAAATTAATAAGGCGCCTGGTGAAACATTTAAACTATTTCAAATTAAAGATTTTGCTATAATTTTTTACTAGGCGTTGTTACGAAATCAATTATTTTTCTCAAATAATCCGATGTGTTTCTTACATTGTTCAATGGATAACGATATTTAGTAGATTTCGTCCTTCCTCAGTTCATAACTGCGGGGTATTTGTACCCAGTTCCGGCTGTGATAAAGAGATTAGTGCCGTAATATTATTCCAGGGACGAGACAGGACCAGGGGAAATTCACTGAAGTAAGTCGAGCATTGATGATAAAAGATTACGCCTTCGCTGAGATTATAGGAGACAAAAGTGATGTATTGAATTGTTTGGGTTGTGAAATAGGCTTTTGATTTGTGGATGATTTGGAATATTTTCTTACAAGAGAGATCTTTTTAAGCTGCGGCTGCGGTGCAAAATAACATAATATGGTTTTGTTAGTTACACGCAATCGTCTATTTGAGACATTGATTGCTAATATTAAAAGTGAACAGAGTTTCATCCACACAATATACACACAGTCACACTTAGCTGTAAAAGCGTCTAATATATTTATCTGTAAAATTTCATAGTTTGAAAAAATAGTAGGTAAGCTTTTCTTTAATTCAGTTATTCTACATTATTCTGATTAAAAGTACAATTATTAATGAAAATCGGTGGTAAGTGATCATTAACAAGATATACGAATGATAATAACAATATGTATATGACTAGATCTCTCGACTCAAGCACCCAATCGACATTAAGACCAGACCATTAGATAACGAGAACTTAATGCAAGATCTGTAATAGAACGTGATACATTGAACAAATTACACGTAAATTTGTAAGATTAAGAAGAAAGATATATTATTATTTTTATATGGTTTAAACTCAATTTAAGCGTTGATATACCTATATAGTTTTTTTGTTCTTATTTAAGACATTTGCGAAAGTACACGCTCGGGACCAACAGATACGCATAACAATATGTTGTTATATGTTTACAACATTGCAAACAGTACTAAGCTTTATATTAATTGAAGGTACTCATAAACTCAATTGTTTTTATATTGTTACGAGTACACAAAAAGGAGCTTGCGCCATCTAGCGGGGAGCGAAGGAACCACGTTGTGTGCTGTACAAACCACTTTGTTACAAAGACAACGTGAAACATCCACTCAATACTAGATGGCGCTAGAGGACATATAGGTGAATGAACTCAGGATCGAGTACACGCACGAAGGTTCTAGAACTGTCTGGGTGTAGGCTCGGCCCGGTATAAAAAGGCCGATTGAGGCCGAGCGGAGTCAGTTCAGTTTGAGCTAACGACGAAGCGACTTCGAAGTGAATACTAGTGATCAAGAAGTGATACCAGCGGAAACCTACGACATTGGCTACGACCTCGGACATTGTTAGTGCTTACTGTGTGTACATAGTGATTAGTGTTTGTACTTAGTGCGAAGTGTTTGTACCTAGTGCTTGTGTCGGACCTAGTGCTAGTGAATAAAGTCTCTAAAAGAGTCAGAAGGTCTTTCTCTCCAAATCGTTCGAACCCTAACACGTAACAACTGGTGTCAGAAGTGGGATTTGGAGATGCCATTGACTCCGAGAGAAAACCCCAAGGAGGGGGTCAGGACGAGGGCACAACGAACTGCGGATGCCACTGGGGGCCAAGCTCCGCCCACTGTGGGCCAAGCCCCGCCCACTGGCCCCGCCTACCAGGCCACGCCCACTGGCCACGCCCCTCAGGCCCCGCCCACTGGCCCCGCCCACCAGGCCCCGCCCACTGACCACGCCCCCCAGGCTCCGCCCACTTTGGCTCAAGCCCCGCCCACTGGCTCCACCCACCTTGCCACGCCCACCGGACAGGCCACGCCCACCAGCGGCACCGTAGCTACTACAGACCCTCAAGTGGCACTTCAATTAGGAAGTTTAATTGAATTCATGGAACGCAAGTTCAGCGCTTTGCATGAATCACAAAAGGCAATGAAGGAATCACAAGAGGCAATGCAAGAATCACAAGAACGCAAGTTCAGCGCTTTGCAAGAATCACAAAAGGCTTTGCAAGAATCACAAGAGCAACAAAAAGACCTCCAAGAAAAAGCGCTTTTGGCTATAAAAGATGTTAGTGATACGGTGGGTAAACTTCGAAAAGATGTCGATGAAGTGCAAGAACGAGTTACCGGGTTAGGATTTGATGTCGAAAATGTGAAAACCGGCCTCACTGAACTACAGAAGAAAGTGGTACGCCTTGAAACCACGGGAGTCGCAATGTCTAGTGGAACTACCGGAGTTGCGCAAGGACCAAGGGTGAAAGTGCCGCCATACGACGGCACTACTTCGTGGAACGCTTATCGTCAGCAATTCCAGACTGTTGCTACTGCCAACGGATGGACGGAAGAACAATGCCTGACCGCTCTCACTGTTGCGCTCAGAGGACAAGCTTTATCTGTCTTGGAAGCACTGCCACATACAGGGAATGGGTTCCAAGACCTGATGGAGGCACTTGAATCCAGATACGGGGAGCGACACCTGGAGCACGTGTTCCGTGCCCAGCTGCGTGACAGAGTCCAACGCTCAGGAGAAGGACTACAACAATGGGCGTTGGAAATTGAAAAACTCGTTAGGAAGGCACACCCAGGAGCTGACACCAAGATGGTGGACACAAATATTGTGCAAGCATTTGTCGACGGAATCAAAGACCTGGAAGTCAGAGCTGCAGTGAGGCTTCGTCACCATAGCACGCTAAAGGAAGCATTGGCGCATGCTTTGGAGGTCGAGGCGGTTCGCCATGACATACGGCAGACTCATAGGGTCCGCGAGGTCTCTGAGGAAGTCAAGGAGGTTAAGGCTCCTACGAAGAAAAGATATGGAGTCATGTGCTACAAGTGCGGCGAGAGGGGCCATCTTCAGCTCGACTGCCCGCAGAAGGAGACCCATCTGGCAAGGATGAAAAGGATCGAGGATCAAATGGAAGAGCTGAAGAAGCAAGGGGCTTCGTCCCCTGCCCGGGATCAGGGAAACGAATAGAAGCCAGGACTAAGGGGCGAGTACTGGCTGACGCGGAGGAAGCCCCGATAACCGTTATCTCCCAGGCATGCAGCGGAAATAGTCTTGCGATTCAGGGGACTATTAACGGGACGGATTGCAAAATGACTCTTGACACAGGAGCCTCTAGAACAATAGTGAACCCAGATCTGGTAAAAGCCGCAAGGGGACACAAGAGGAGAATTAACTGTCGGCTTCTTACGGCCTCCGGTCAGCCAATACCCGTCCTGTGTGAAATGTCAGTTACGATGGATGTAGGGGGGTCCTCATACTCCCATGACGTTGTCGTGGCTGAGATTATGGATGATTGCATCTTGGGTTTGGATTTCATGAAGAAACACAACTGCAGAATTAATGTCGCTGACGGAGTTTTCAGGTGTGGTGAAGAAGAAATCTTCATTCTCGGAGGTGCCTGCGGGAAAGTCGCATGTATAAGGAAAGTCATTATACCTGGACGAGCGGAAGCTCAGGTGCTGGTGAAACTGCCGCCAGCTGGAAAGCAGAAGTCAAACAGATGCGTGTTGATCGAAGACACACCTAACAAGACGTCGGCGCAAAAACTGATGACGGCGAGAACCCTTGTTAGTGGAAGCAGTAACGCTGTGGTCAAGGTTGTTAATCTTGGTGATCGCGAGATCTGCTTGAACAAAGGTGACGTCATTGGAAAGTGCGAGGAAGTCGTCTGGATGAAAAAGTGTAGTTCGATAACAGGCGCGGACTCAGCAAACAGCAACAACTACGGAATAGTGACTGAGCTGCTCGACGACTGCAAGAGTAACCTAACTTATTCGCAGGGCATGAAAGCTAAGAAGTTTTTACAGCGCTACGCGAATATCTTCTCCAGTCACGATGGGGACCTTGGAAGAACGTCGGTGGTTCAACACAGGATAGATACCGGAAGCGAGAGACCAATTCGTCAACGAGCAAGACGGATACCAATCGCTAAGGAAAAAGAAGTTGAAGGCCTTTTGGAGGACATGAGAAGGAATAAGATTATTGAACCGTCTGCAAGTCCGTGGTGCTCGCCTGTTGTATTAGTGAAGAAGAAAGATGGCAGCACGAGGTTTTGTGTGGACTATAGGCGTCTCAATGATGTCTCCAAGAAGGACAGTTATCCGTTACCTCGAATCGACGACACTTTGGATACCCTGAGTGGCATGAAATGGTTTTCGACCCTAGACCTGAAATCTGGATACTGGCAGGTGGAAATTCATCCAGAAGACAAGGAGAAGACAGCTTTCTCGACCGGTAAAGGTTTATGGCAATTTAACGTCATGCCTTTCGGATTGTGCAACGCACCTGCCACATTCGAGCGACTCATGGAGTGTGTACTAGCAGGCTTAGTGGGAGAGGCTTGCTTGGTCTACTTAGATGACGTCATCATTATCGGCCGTGACTTCGAGGACCATTTGCAAAACTTGGAGCGAGTTTTCGCCAAAATAGAGGGGGCCAAATTAAAGCTGAACCCGAAAAAGTGTCGTTTATTCAGGAATAAGGTCAATTATCTCGGCCATGTTATCTCCAGTGATGGAATCCAGACAGACCCGGAAAAACTGGAAGCAGTTCAAAAATGGCCTACTCCTAAGGACAAAACCGAAGTGCGGGCATTCCTCGGCCTATGCTCATACTACAGGCGTTTTGTTAAGGGATTCTCAGAGATAGCCAAGCCATTACATCGGCTGACAGAAGATAAACGACATTTTAGTTGGGACGGGACTTGTGAAGATTCTTTTCAGAAACTGAAGAAACATCTGTGTGAAACACCAATCCTAGGCTATCCACAAACTGAAGGTCAGTTTATAGTCGACACGGATGCAAGCAACACGGCCATTGGAGGAGTGTTATCTCAAAAACAGGGTGAAAGAGAAGTTGTTATTGCATATTTCAGCAAATCTTTATCCAAGCCAGAGAGAAACTACTGTGTTACAAGGAGAGAACTCTTGGCTGTTGTAAAGACGCTACAACATTTCAACAAATATCTCATCGGCAGACAGTTTTTACTGCGAACTGATCACGCAGCCTTGAAGTGGTTACTGCAATTCAAGAATCCCGAAGGTCAAGTAGCTCGATGGATTGAACAGCTTCAGGAGTATGACTTCAAGACGGAACACCGCAGCGGAAATATGCATGGGAACGCTGACGCACTCTCACGAAGGCCGTGTTCGGAAGACTGCAAACATTGTGTTAAGCAGGAATCTAATGAAATAACATTAAAGCTAACGAGAACAAGTCCTTTGGGTCTCTGGGAGAATGATGCTATGAGGGAGGCTCAAGAAAGAGATGATGACCTTCGGCACATCATCACATGGAAGAAACGGGGTGAAGTAAAACCAATCTGGAGTGAGGTTGCGCCCACTGGCGCTGTCACTAAGGCGTACTGGGCGCAATGGGACAGTCTGATACTTCAAAACGGAATACTCTACCGGAAATGGGAGAAGACTAACGGTAGAGAGTTCCATCTTCAGATAATTGTCCCAAGAGCGAGAGTACCAGATGTTCTCCGTGAAGTACATGATGGCGTATCAGGAGGTCATCTAGGTGTCAAGAGGACTTTAACAAAAGTGCGAGAACGATTCTACTGGTTGCATTGTCGAGATGATGTACAGGATTGGTGCCGCAAATGTACTACTTGCGCTGCTGTAAAAGGACCACAGACCAGGAGCCGTGGGAAGCTGCGGCTGTATAACGTCGGGGCACCGTGGGAACGAATTGCAGTTGACGTAGCTGGGCCATTTCCTGTAACGGAATCGGGGAACAAGTATTTTATGGTCGTCATTGACTACTTCACCAAATGGCCCGAAGTGTTCGCCATACCAAACCAAGAAGCTACAACAGTCGCTTCTAAGCTAGTCGAAGAAGTGATATGTCGCTTTGGTGTGCCTCTAGAAATCCATTCTGATCAGGGCAGGAACTTCGAATCGCAAGTGTTCCAGGAAGTGTGCAGAATTTTGGGCATGCATAAGACGAGGACCACCGCGTACCATCCACAGTCCGATGGAATGGTTGAGAGATTTAACCAGACCCTTGAGAGACATTTGGCGAAATTGGTAGACGACAAACAAAAGGATTGGGACAAGTATATACCACTCTTCCTTCTGTCGTACCGAACCGCCGAGCATGAGAGCATAAAAGCTACCCCGGCGTATGTCAATTACGGTAGAGAACTACGAATACCAGTAGACCTATTGACAGGAGGGTCACCGGAGGGACCAGAGACCGTACAAGACTATGTCAGCAATTTAAGGGAAAAAATGCGCTACATACACGCCTTGGTCCGGGAAAATGGGTTACAGTCAAGCGAGAACATGAAAACCAGATATGACCGGAAAGCGAACACAAGAGGCTTCGAGGAAGGGTCACTAGTGTGGCTGCATAACCCAACCCGCCGGAAAGGGAAATCTCCAAAGTTGCAGACCAAGTGGGACGGTCCATACAAAGTGGTTACCCGAATGAATGATGTGACTTATAGAATTCAAAAGCAACCAAGAGGGACATTCAAAGTGGTACACATAGACCGTCTGGCGCGTTACCGTGGCAGTAACAACGATGCTCGGGACGAGCATCTCTAAGAGGGGAGTAGTGTTACGAGTACACAAAAAAGGAGCTTGCGCCATCTAGCGGGGAGCGAAGGAACCACGTTGTGTGCTGTACAAACCACTTTGTTACAAAGACAACGTGAAACATCCACTCAATACTAGATGGCGCTAGAGGACATATAGGTGAATGAACTCAGGATCGAGTACACGCACGAAGGTTCTAGAACTGTCTGGGTGTAGGCTCGGCCCGGTATAAAAAGGCCGATTGAGGCCGAGCGGAGTCAGTTCAGTTTGAGCTAACGACGAAGCGACTTCGAAGTGAATACTAGTGATCAAGAAGTGATACCAGCGGAAACCTACGACATTGGCTACGACCTCGGACATTGTTAGTGCTTACTGTGTGTACATAGTGATTAGTGTTTGTACTTATTGCGAAGTGTTTGTACCTAGTGCTTGTGTCGGACCTAGTGCTAGTGAATAAAGTCTCTAAAAGAGTCAGAAGGTCTTTCTCTCCAAATCGTTCGAACCCTAACACGTAACAATATGTTAAGTAATTTTGTGATATATATACTTGTATAGTCTATCGATCACGATCACGATTCAGCCTGTAATAGCCCACTGTTGGGCATAGGCCTCTTCCCCATGTAGGAGAAGGATTGGAGCTTAATCCACCACGCTGCTCCAATGCGGGTTGGCGGATATATTCCCTACTATGAGTAACGATCGCTATCAGGTGTACATGATAACAACCGGGACCGACGGCTTAACTTGCTCTCCGAGGCACGGTGGGGAGACCCACAAGGACTGCACAAACACCCAGACCAGGGCAATCATCAGTCTGTATGGCCAATACAAATGTTGTCGTGTGCGGGGATGTGCCGCCACCGCAGTGCTGTGACCGCTGCACCAACGCGGCGTCACATATATATTTGTCGTATAGTCTATAATGTTCCTTAATAAAGTGACTTACTCTATTTATTATATTAGAAACCGCATCAGTAAATTTTAGTGAAAAAAAAAACCAATCAAATACTTTTGTTTTACTTTATTTTATACTGATATGAATCAAAGTCATCATTAATTTAAAATTACTGCTCGGAAAGAACGAAAACGTTTCTTCAGAACAATATATCATTGTCACATATGCCGATCGATCTCTTAATTTCACTTTGATTATAATTAAATACAGCGCGGAATTGGATGAATCGCTTGACTTGTTGAACGATCGGTTACTCGATCAGTTGGTCAACTAGAATGGACATTGGTTTAGCGATTCTGGTATATGCTTTTCTGATAAAGACCCTTTCGTTTTGTAGTAAGTAAAAATGTTATTAGCTTATTACATAGGTACTTCAATTATGCGACAATAACTTTCAATCGTAAAAAATTTCCAGATTTAAACCGCAAATAAATTTTTGTTACTACTACGTATTAACATATAAAAATAAAAAATAATATTATGCGAAGTTATTGTTAATCTCGTTATTGTACTAATTGTATTATCGGATTATTGCTTGTATATTGCAAGGAAAGAGTTTCTATAACCGCGTAAGCTCATTCTCTTTACAAATAAGCTCTAATGGAATAGTTATTGATAGTTTACTACGTGGTGGTTGATTAAATTTTGAAGTATGACTTTTCTTTGTTCATAACTAACACAACTGTAGAACTTAGATACAATGCATTTACTGTTTTGTTTTTTTATACTGTTTTTATAAATAAGTACCTTTAGTGTATTCACAAAACGTTCAAACATAAAAAAACGGTATTTGTACCTACTATAATATATTAAAAACTTTAAAAATTAGGTGTTCTATCTCTGTTTCTTTAGTTTAGAATCAAAAAGGCAATATTGTTTTGAACACGGATTTTCTATGTAGATAGCTTTAAATATTTGAGTAATTTTTATCTTCTTTGTTTTACATTTTTGTCTGTCTTAAAAATTAAGATTAAAAGTGCACAATATTGTGACAACCAGATATTGTATTAACAAAAATTTGATTGCTGTAAAACAGTTTTTCAATGTCAAAAAATTATTCAGAGCCTATTTCTCACTACTTCAGATAACATCTTCAAATTTTGCAATGCTGGGAGCGTGTCAACCTGTCGTTCAACCAGTAAGGGGATCAGTCGACCAACCGGTCGACTCGCTGCATAATAAATTAATAATTACCGCTGACGTATTCTTTCGTGTCGTCGTTTAATTTTCATTTGTGACTTCTAAATTGCTTCCCGATGAATTATAGCGCTAGCGGAAAATTCGCTATTGGTAAGAATTTTCGGACAAATGCAAATGAGATTTAAATTTTAAAGCTTATATGAATACACTAAATAGTGGTGTACATTGTTTAGTCCTTTAAAATGATAGTCCCGCTGAGTTTCTTTGGCCAGTTCTTCACAGGTCAGAGGCTTTTTTTCCGAACTGGTAGTAGACTCATGAGGCTCAGTAAGAAATTGTAATAATTTTATGCTTAATTAAAATATTTTGAATTTGAATTTAGTCTTTATGTCTATCTAGAAATTAATAGCGATAGTTACCTATGGCAGATAAATTATCTACCAACTCGACGCATAACTGCGTGACTCTTTTTCTACATGGAGAAGAAGTCTCTGCCCAATTGTGGGATGTCTACAGGTTACTTCAGTTAAATTTATTCACCCAGGAATATTTTTTTTTCGCATTCTTATATGTACAATAAGTATGTGAGGACATTATTAGTCATAAGAGCAACGAGTATTTTAAATATTAAATAAATTTAGTGAATACAAGAACAGAAAACTTGTATAAACATTTAGCGGCTAAGACTAAACAAGCTAAAATTTTGAAGCGAAATAAATTAAAGTGAAGGAAAAGAAATTTTAAAACGAAAGATATACCTTTTTTTACTAAAATCCAGCTTTTCTTAAGAGCAGTAAAGCCTTTCAGAGACGCTTTTTGTACTTACGAAATGCATTTAAAATATTTCAAGATTTAAACTGAATGATCCGTTTTTACATTTCTGCTACATCAATTACTGCGGTTTCGCCCGTGTAGAGATTAAATACTGGTAGTATAGTATATTATATGGTTATAGAAAGAAGATGTGGTTTCTGGTTTCTGACTCAGACTATCAGAATGTTCCACTGGGAGCCATTAAGTGTTAGCTTTTTGACTTTGTAAAAACTGACGTTGATAATATATTGTTTAATTTTTAACCGACTTCAAAAAAAGGAGGAGGTTACTCAATTCGACCGCGCGTTTTAATGTATCTTCGGAGATAACTTCGTCGTTTATGAACCGATTTTGATAATTCTTTTTTTGTTGGAAAGGAGATATCTCAACTTAGGTACCATGATAAGGAAACCAGGATCTGATGATGGAATCCCAGAGAGATCGAGGGAAACCCTCGAAAATCGTAGTGACAACTAGTGTGTTTGTAAATTTTTTTCGTCTACATACTTACGTTGTAAGTATTACTTGTCGATGTAATTGAAGTCGGTTTTTTTTCGTTTGCGAGCAAACACTATTATTGTTTACTAAACTTATATATCTATCAGCATGTGACAGAATTTAATGATGATATATTTGAAATGATTTTAATACAAGTACGACGCATTAATTTGCCTTAATTAGGTACAGCGTCGTTTACAATAAAAAATAAACACCAAAATTGTGCGCCTCCTTCCTTTGTAAACGGTCCGATTTATTTTATTTTCGAGCAATTTATTCAAAAACGCAATTCCCCGCTATAATTGTTCGTTGTTAATTATCTTTTTGCTCGGATCTGTTAATGGTTCTTTATATTTCCAGTCTCTGTTTGTGATGTAATTAAGTATTCGTTGTTTTAACGTTCATAGAAACCGTGTTGCTTGCTCTTTGAGATAACGCGGATGTCAGTACTTTATAACAATCGGAGTCACGGGAATATCTCAGTGAAAAGTAAGGGCTCACTTCATTAGTACTAATTATCATCTTCCACATTTTCACGCCGCGTTGGCGCAGCGGTCACATCACTGTGTTTTTTTTTAACTATAATTTTTTTATACAACTATGGTATGCGATGGTAAGCGATTACCGATGCTTATAGACGCTTGCAACAACAGATGCTAAGCAACAGAGCTCGGGCCACATTAATTATTACAGGAACACAACAGTGCTTGAGAGAAGTGTCCAGGAGATCTGGTCACCTTACTCACCAGTGGAACACAACACAACACTGCTTAAAAGCGGTATTATTTAGCTGTGTACTTCTGTAAGGTCGAGGTACTTTCCTAGTCGGACAGCCCCAGATTTTGAGCAGAATATATTCCTGCTATGCAATACCGCATGGTATGCTAAAAGTAGTTTGTTTATTCAATATAATTTAAGCGAGTGAACGCATTAAGGGAGTGTTCACATACATTCCATATTTAGCATAAACGATTGGCAGTCTTATACCACATGCAGTAATGTAACTGGGTTGCGTTCCGGTTTGGACAAAATTATATTTTGTTACGTATATGTCCTGATGTCTACTTAATTATGCTGATATACCTATGTATGTTTAATATGTTAAGGGAATAAGAAATTTAATTAGGCTATGTAATTTAATGAAATTTTTTTTATCATACCCTTCATTATTATTAGACATGTTTAATTAAAAATCAATTCGCATTTTTATACGATTAACATGTCAAAAAAAACTGTACTGTCCGTGTAGTAAACGACTAGGGTAGCCTACAGATTCCTGTAACATCAAGATCATCACAAAATAAATAAAAAATATCTACAACACACACACGGTCGTCTGTTCCTAAAGTAAGCAACTTAATGCTTGTGTTATAGGTAACAGTCGACTGGTATAGCTAAGTACATTTTTTTTTTCGAAAAAATGAGTTCGACTTCTTTTAAAAACCTTTTTTTTTTATTAATCCTCATTAATATTCGTTTGACGACAACGTTGAAACAGGCTAAACTGACCGGTGCGTTAATTGTCACGGATTCGATTTTCGAACATGAAAAACATTTGAATAGGACTACACATATTCGTGGTCTGGGCTAAATAAGCTATGCTCTATATTATTATTTGTATGTATAATATATATAGCACATATATACATTACATAACGATTGAGTAACGATAAGTGCTCAAAAGGTATAAATAATTATTAAGTGCAGATATGGTGTTACATAAAGGATACAAGAAGAACTGGAACGATCTTAAACTAGTATGTTCTTACGTCACGTCTATGTTAAATGTCGATATTGATAATGCCGGTTATACTCATACGAAATTATATTTAAACATACATGTTGACTACGCTAGCTATTCGGATATTTATTATTGAGGTAGGGCACTGCGTGTAATATCCTGCTCAGAATCTGGAGCTGGCCGACTGGAGAAGTACCTCAGTCTTGTAAAATATCACAGCTAAAATATTGCTATCAAGTAATATTGTGTATCTGTGGTAAGTAAGGTGGCCAGAGCTCCTGGGGAGACTCGGGGGTAGCTTCTGCAACACGCTTGCGATGCTTTTGGTGTTGCAGGCGTCTATAGGCTACGGTAGTCACTTACCATCAGGTGAGCCGTACGCTTGTTTGTCGACTTACTAACATAAAAAAGAAAAAAAAGAAAATATATATGCTACGGTATCTTACCATCATGTGGGCTGTACTGTGTACCGATGTAGTCACTACATATTATAAAACAAAGTCGCTTTCCGCTGTCTGTCTGTCCATATATATGCTTAGATCTTTAAAACTACACAACGGATTTTGATGCGGTTTTCTTTAGTTAATAGAGTGATTGCAAAGGAAGGTTAATATCTATAATACATACATAATATAGAAGAGGAACATTGACAGTTTTTGAAACCGTGCGAATCCGGGGCGGGTCGCTAGTTTTATACATATATATTCAAACATCCATCATCATATACAAAGTTCTGCTTCATTTCCAACCATTAAAAGTGAGAGCAACTATCCCTTGATATGACCACTGCGCCATTACATCTTCTGCAGTGTAAAATTTGAACAATGTTGGATATGCCATGAGTTTAAGTAATACGATCCCTTAAATAAAATAGGGTGAAAGGGCTAATCATACAATTTCCGCAAAAGGCGGCGGAAATGAAATATTATCCCAAGTTATTTAACCGTTCTTATATTCTATTCATCGTGTAACTTTCGTAATATTTTCGGCCTTTGTTCTTCGGCTAAAGTAGTTATTTTGTAAAAAAATTTTTACCAAAGATTATTTTGAATGATACATGATTTAAACTTATAATATTGAATTTATATGGCATTATTTTTGATGGCGCAAAAAGACATGACTCTCTCTTGAATTTTGACAAATCCTGTTGAAAATATGAAACTGAAATTTAAATACAGCAATGGAATCGACAGTGAGAAACTGAATTTAATATAAATGTTTGTCTCGTATTGAAAAACTTTTTTTATTTAATTACTAGCTACCCGGAGAGACTTCGTTCTGTTTTTTATGTTTTTTTTTTTCGTGGGATTTAAGGAATATACAAAAAAAAAATAGCCAAATTGGTCGAGCCATTCTCCAGTTATGCGCTTAGCAACATTCATTTTTATTACTTATATGTATAGATTATTATCAATAAATTATGTTAATTATTATAAGAGCATAAAAGTACTGATTATCTATTTTTTCACACTCTCGTGTACGTCTCTCTCTCATACTCGTTTGTTTACTTGAAAAATATCTGTAATGTTGTTAGGTTTAAGTTTTTTATGCATTAAATAAATAAAAATAAAAAATCTTTCGCTTGTTACGCTTCGGAAAATTCTAATTCCACGTAGATTACTAACGATTGAGGGGTACGCTTATGGAATTTTAAGTTTTTGTGTTGTTAAGTCAAGATTAACCATAAATTTACTTTTACGTTCCTCAAAATTATATTAAGATTACTAGCTGACCCAGCAAACGTTGTTATGCCATATACATATGATATTACCCCCCTTAATCCCCCCCCCCTTATAACTTAGGGATATCAAAAACAGATGTTGGCCGATTCTCAGACCTACTCGATACGCACACAAAATTTAATAATAATCGGTGCAGCCGTTTCGGAGGAGTTTGGCAACAAACACGGCGACACGAGAATTTTATGAGATGAAATATCTATTCTTGATTATTTCAAAATCCACCACCAAAAGTCAATAATTCCAAATAGAAAACTAAAAAAATACCTCTCATAGGTAAACAGTTAAAATCGTCCCTTTAACAATTTGGCACCCCAACCAAGTAACATTAATACTACATAAATAGCTTTTAAAGCGTCCATAAAAATGAGCATCAGCGCAGTTGCTCAGAACTTTCTCAATATAGCCAACTTTCCTCATAAACTCGTGACGTTGTGTCATGCTAGTGTTTGCAGAATGTAACCTAAACGACTCAAGAATTCCCGTAAGACACAATTTGAGGTTTCGAGGATTTGAAGACTTGTCTCGTACAGATATTATTGTTTACTAGCTTCTGCGCGCGACTTCGTCCGCGTGAAATAGGACCAATTCTGTCAAAGATGATTTGTGCGAAACTTTAACCGTTTACGCAGCGGAAGCTCTCAAAAGGAAAAAAAAAACCGATTTTGAAACATTCTTCATTGGTGCTACGCTCCTATTGGTCTTAGCGTGATGATATATAGCCTATAGCCTTCCTCGATAAATGGGTTATCTAACACTGAAAGAATTTTTCAAATCGGACCAGTAGATCCTGAGATTACCGCGTTCAAAAAAACAAACAAAATAAACTCTTCAGTTTTATTATATTAGTGTAGATTTGTATCGTAAAGTTGGTAATGATTGGTATCTTTGCGTGATCGTGTATGGTCATATGGTGTCAAGATCCTCAAGTTATTTAAGAGTAGCTTTGCTCCGTGGTTTTATCCGCGTTAATTTAAAAAAAATGTACTAAAATATTATATAGGCTATAGCCTCTCTCGGTAAATCGGACTATCCAACCCAAAAGGATTTTTCAATTCGGACCAGTAGATCCTGAGATTTTCGGCTTAAACAAACAAAAAAACTCTTCAGATTTTTAATATTATTATAGATAAGTTATATAAATCGTCGAAATGTACGCAGCTTGAATTTTGGTACCATGAGTAGTGCTCGCTATTAAATATTTGTGATAATTGCCAGGAACGATACCATAAAATGCTCAGTAAGGTACGATGGGAAGACTCAAAAAGACGTTTATCCAAACTAGAAACGAATATATTACCAAGTAGGAATCGAACCCAGGACCTCTAGAGTTAAGGCGATTCAACCACAACACCAAAATTGTTATCACTTCTGTAACTTCATTTTATTATAATTATGTTTCATAAAACTTTTCACTTCATTATTATAATTAACGACATCTCATTTCGTGAGTTTTCAGACGCTGTGACGTAATTCATTTAAATTAATATCAAAGTGAGTTTGAGTGTGTCAAGGTAGTGCAGTGAATGATATACGTAACTTTTTAACTGAGGTAGGGCACTGTAGGAAATATCCTGCTCAAAATCTGGAGCAGCCCGACTGGGGAAGTACCTCGACTTTACAGAAGACGACAGCTAAATAATACTGCTTTCAAGGAATTTTGTGTTCGTGTGGTGAGAAAGGTAGCTAGAGCCCCAGGGGGAGGGGGAAGGATTAGGGTCGGCAACACGCTTACAATGCATGTGGTGCCTATAAGCTACGGAAATCCTTTACCATCAGGTGAGCTGTAAGGTTGTTTGCTGACTTAGTTGTTTAAAAAAACTTGATACCAGAACGTTTTTAAGTGCTAAGTTAATCATCAAATTTATTGATCTCAAATTGGAAGATACACGTCTCAAAGTTGTATATTGCGTTTGATGGATATTATGAACAAAGTTATGCTGTCGTAGGTTAGGCAATAAACTTCATTTAGTGTCTTAAAATTGTGACGCCAGTACATTTCTATTGAAGTTACTTCTTTTGGCGCGTTAAGGCAAAAATTATGAGGGTGAATTTTTAAGACGCGCGCGGACACCGTCACTAAAAACCGACACCCTGAAGTTAGCAAGTCAACGAAGAAGAAATTAGCAACGTGAAGTTTCCAATGAAGTTTAACTTTTTTTTATGATTACAATTATAAAATATATTCTTAAATCAATAGTATTATTATAATACCAAATATTTAGTTACGATAAATCCAAGGCCTTGAAATCAATTTCATTTCAAACGATTTTTCAATTCAAACACTATGATTAATATATCACGTATCATCCCTACGTCTTCATAAAATAAAATCTCCTTAACTGTCAATGTGACACGAGTAATAACCCCCAATAATTGTAATTTAAAAAAAGTGTGTGTATGCATTTTAGACACGGGAGAAGTGATACTTCTGACCCTACGAGAGTTTTTTTTTCATCGAGAATATAAAATACTGTGTATTCTATCTCATTCTCTCCTATACATTTATGTGTTTCTTTCTTTGTCGCGACGCTTTTCGTTTCATTGAGTTTCAAATCGCAGCAATTCCATACAAATTTCACTTCAAAAATGACGAAATATTTACAATTTTGATACCATGTAGTCTAAAAGTCAATAGAATACTGATCAAAATTCATTCGTTTTACGCATATTTTAATAAAATTAACTTTGAAATGCTCTCTGTATAGTTTAACACGTTCCATAATTTATATAAGGGTTGGTAGAATTGCAAATTTTTTGAATAATTTCCCAAAATCTATAATATATTAATACGTGAAGCAAAAACTTTGTACCCGTTTGTACGAGTTAGTTTATAAAGAAAAAAAAGTGCACAATGCTAATATTTTTTTTTAATTATGCATACAAATATATTAAATCAATAATAATAAAAAAACATTACACACACGCATATTATCTCTTTTGTTGATTGTCAAAGTCTGTAGCCAAATTGAATTTAAAAGAGGTTCTTTATTTTCATAATTTTTTGGTTTTATTTAATCTAAATTTTTAATTATGGTCGAATTTCGACCTCTGGGCGACCACTGGTATAACTAGCTAGCTGCGCTATGCGGTTCCACTTGCGTGATTTCCGATACCGTGGGAATTTTGGAATAAAAAGTAGCTTATGTGTTATTCTAGATTTTCATCTATCTACGTAATAAATTTCAAGTCTAGTAGTCTGCGTGAAAGAGTAACAAACATACGTTCATACAAACATAATTATGTATATCCATTATCGCAAACTTTTTACCCCTCATGCGCCTAAAGAATTTTCACTTTAAAAAATCAATGCGAGCGAAGCTGACGGTAAAAGCTAGTTTGTATATAATTTCTGTTTATGTTTGTCTATTATGATAAGTCACTGACCTGAGTCGGAGATTTGTCTTGTAAGTTTTCTTTTGAATCAGCGTATTCCACTCCACCAGTTGCGATCGTCGACGAAACTGCGGATTATTATTATATTAAGGAATGTGTTGTAATAATTTAAGAACAATTAAATCAGGGGTGTCACACTTAGAATGTGTAGGCGGGCCAGATTCAAATAAAAAAATGTAGGAATCGAGTGAAGTCATTATTCTTCTTTCTGGGACACATTGCGATTGCGGCCCGCATCTTTGACATCCCTGAATTATATCTTAATTCAACACTGTATAGAAAGATGTTCTAATGATGAAATTGTGAAGTAAATATTTGTCAAATACATTAATATTTCCTTAAAAAGTATGATTTTTTTTTCAAATAATTAAATACTTGATAAGCTTATAAATAGAGACAGAGATTAGTTTACAGTTGAGAATTAATTATTCTTCTTTTACTAAAAAAAAAACGAGTGTGCTTTAGCCCACACGACTGAAGTTGAATTTCTTTAGCAATAGGCCTGTGCACAATAGGCCTGCACTGTATCTTAGATATAAAAAACGTAACTGGCTAAGAGAGAAATAGAGAAAAAAAAATGTGTGCTCGAACTTCTCTCTTTTGCTCCGTTCGCCTCACCCGATCACACTTTTCATAACGCTTTCGTCACGCATTCACCAGGTTACTAACAAAGTCAAGCGTCGGTAAAGAAGTTTTACATCAAAAATTATACGAAAATATAATAAATATGCTGCTAAATGTGCTGTGTGGCTACGGCACTAAAGAATGTAGCCACCCCCTCTCTTCCTGTGGGTGTCGTAAGAGGCAACTAAGGGATAACACAGTTCCACTACCACTTTGGAACTTAAAAAGCCGACGGATGGCGGGATTACCATCCATGCTGGCTTTGAAATACACAGGCCAAAGACGGGCAGCAGCGTCTTCGGTGCGGCAAAGCCAGCCCTGCGGTCACCAACCCGCCTGCCCAGCGTGGTGACTATGGGCAAAACACATGAGTTCGCGTCATAATGTCGGGCGCGAACTTGTGGAGGCCTATGTCCAACAGTGGACTGTAATAGGCTGTAGTAGGGGGATAATAAATATTCCTTAAAATTTATTTGAATTCAAAGCTAAATACCACAACATATCCCTAAAGAATAAAATAGTGTAAGACTGTGTGATCAAAAACAGACATTCATGATTCAGCCTGTAATATCCCACTGTTGGGCATAGGCCTCTTCCCCATGTAAGAGAAGGATCGGAGCTTAATCCACCACGCTGCTCCAATGCGGGTTGGCGGATATATTCCTACTATGAAACTACTAAAAATCTTACCTGAAGGTAAAAGTGGCGCTCTCTTCTCTATTCCGCTGTTACCTTCTGTTACTTCTCGTTTCTCCGTCTTTTCAACTCTCTCCGCAGCCTTTGTCTTATGGTTTGTCTTGAAATCACTCGTCTTAGCGGCTTGGCTTACCGCCGCTAAGAGGAGGAGAGTTGCCTGATAAAGATGAACATTTAGGTAAATTATATAATACAAATAACAAATATTAATATTTAAATAATAAATATGTTTTAACATACACACACGGTCGTCTGTTTCTAAGGTAAGCAACTTAATGCTTGTGTTATAGGTAACAGCCAACCACCATAGGTAAATATTTTTTTGATAAATATACATAGAAATAATATATAACATATAAATATCTATACTAATATATAAAGCTGAAAAGTTTGTTTGTTTGGTTGTTTGTTTGTTTGTTTGTTTGTTTGTTTGTTTGTTTGTTTGAACGCGGTAATCTCTGGAACTACTGGGCCGATTTGAAAAATTCTTTCAGTGTTAGATAGCCCATTTATCGAGGAAGGCTATAGGCTATGTGTCATCACGATAAGACCAATAGGAGTGGAGTCCATGCCGACGAAGTCGCGCGCAGAAGCTAGTAAATAATAAACCCAGGCTCAGGCGGGAATCGAACCCGCAACCCGCGGAAAACGTTAAAGTGTTATTTTGTTTTACAAATTTCTCAATCTCACAAACTTCTTAGTAATTCAGTTCAAGAGGTCAAAATTAGAGTAATTAAAACGATTACCAACTTAAACAAAAAAGTGTGTAAGCAATTCACACACGGCAGAAGTGTAACTTCTGAAAAGAAGCCTACGAGAATTTTTTTTCTCGGTACAAAATTCTCCATACTTAAATAAAAAAAAATAATAATTAAATAAATTAAAAAAAAACTGTGTAGTATTCAATTTTATTATCTCGCCGACTTAATTCTATACGTTTCTGTGGTTGTATCTTTACCGTGACTAATTTTCGTTTCAACTAGTTTTAAATCACAACGATTCAAAGAAGTTTCACTTCAAAAATTACAAATAATAATAATAAATATAATAAATATAATAATAACTCTTTATTTCAGACCAGGGTCCATATTTGGTTAGTAGAAAAAAACAAAACAAAATGAAAAAATCACCACCACCACTACAGCCTATCACAGTCCACTGTTGGACATAGGCCTCCACAAGCTCGCTGAAAAAATCAATAAAAGAAAAAAAAAAGGAAAAAAGAAAAATCCTAAAATGGTGTACAAACACCTACAAAACCTATCAGGTTCAAAATATTCTAAATTTTACTGTAAATAACAGAATGTGTAAGCCCCGACCAATCTCTTACTTAAAGAAAGAGGTCTATGACCAGTAGTGGGATATTACAGGATGAACGCATCTAACAATATCATATCTATTATCTTAGGACAAATTAGTTTGGACTAGGCAAAACTAGTTTGTCCTGAAATCGGGTTTGGCCGGTAACATATATATCCCACCACTTGCACTGGGCAGATTCCTTTCAGTGAAATAAAAAGACGAAAAAGGTCGCATGAAATAAAATATAATTTATTTGTAAAACTAAATGCTATTAATGTGAATTATATAAAGAAACAGAAAACTTGGTAAGCTTCTTAAGCACTTCATTAGTATTCTGAGGAAATCCTACCGTTGTCTTAGATGTGAGGATCGAAGGTAATTACATTTTTAATGAGCCATAAGAGGGTTAATGCTCTGCTGATCAGAGCTTAACTATTGTTGATAGTTTTGTTTGGGATTACTTGTAAACCTTGTATTTATTCTAACATCCATACTAATATTATAAATGTGATTGTAAGTTTGTTTCTTACGCTTTTACGCGAAAATTACTTAATCGATTATCATGACACTTTGTGCACATATTCTTGGAGGTATTAGAAGTAATTTAAGATACTTTTTATTTAAAAAGAAAAATCAATGCCAGCGAATACGCGAGTAAAAGCTAGTAGTACATACATATTATTATTTATTACTCAAGTAAAATTATGTATTCGTTGTTTAATTAATCAATTTATTTAGTTATTTATTCAATTTACTCGTTTATGTATAAATATGTAAGCTAATCTCGCGACTAGCTTTTATATAATTTAAATTGTGTAAGATGACGAATTCATACTTTTTAACGCACTTATAAAGCTTGTATTTTTAAAACAGTTTTTATTTTTATTTTTAAATTATATATTTTATTTTCTGGATAAGTTAGATAAAAAGAAAATTGAAAATAGTGAACAGAAAATTTTGGGGAAAAACATAGCTGTATGAACTGGCAGGTCAATTATTATTTATATTAATTAATTAGAAATAAACTATTATTTCGTATTATTTTTATTTTTGTGTTCCCACACACGAGGAAATTCTAAAATGTTTTTTATTATCATACCAAAAACATTGACACATAAACTATTATATTAATTATTTATTTTAGAAATAAAGCTCGTTATATGAATCGTCATTATAGTAATAATAATTAAATATCATTTATTGTAATTAGGATCCGCTATACTTTAAATATTTTATTAAATCACTCAATAACACATAAAATAACTAAAATTTAAAAAGTAACGAATAAAAATCACTAAAAAATCACAAAACTAACCGTTAACTTCATGTTTAATTCACAACCACAATTCCAATAACAACGTATGCGCAGCTTCAGGCCGCGTTTGAGGTGTATGTACGATCGCCTTCACTTATATGGTCTCTGACACTTACCGGCTTTTAGCGCCATCTTGAATTTCGGATCACTAGGGGTGTAACGTAATAGTATGAAACTGGCTTTGTTTAGTTTGTAGTATTTTTTAAACGACTTCAAAAAAGGAGGAGGTTTCTCAATTCCACCGTATATATTTTGTCGTTTATGAACCGAGTTTGATGATTATTTTTTTGTTAGAAAGGAGATATACCAAGGGTAGTACCATGATAAGGAAACCAGGATCTGATGATGGCATCCCAGAGAAATTTAGGGGAACCTTAGAAATGTGGGAAAACTGAGGCAGGGCACAGCAGGAAATTTCCTGCTCAAAATATGGAGCAGCCCGACTGGGGTAGTACCTCCACCTTACAGAAGACCACAGCTAAATAATACTGCTATCAAGCAGTATTGTGTTCCTGTTGTTGAGTAAGGTGACCAGAGCTCCTGGGGGGGATTGGGGATAGGGTCGGCAACACGCTTGCGACGCTTCTGGTGTTGCAGGCGTCTATAGGCTACGGTAGTCACTTACCATCAGGTGAGCCGTACGCTTGTTTGTCGACTTACTAACATAAAAAAAGAAAAAAAAAGAAAAGAAAGGTATGAGAAAGAGAAGAAGCTATGTAGCGATTTCTTCCAGACAACCTCAGATTTAAAACATAAAAAAAGAGTTTTTATTAATACATAAACATTTAATTATCTTTTATTAATTCCTTGACACGTATTTACTAGTCTAATATAGAGGAAAATTACGCCAAAAATTAATAAAGCCTTCTTAACAGGAAATTCCTGCCTTCAGCAGGGGTAAGTTTATAATATGTTAAAGTATTAATTACTTAATCGTCAATTTAAACCTAATAAATAGTCATACTTGTGTTGTAAATTAATTTATTAGTGCTAATTAATGTCTGAGACGGTTTTTAATGTAAGAGCGTGGAAATCTATTGTCAGTCTAAGGTCACTTTGCTGTAATTGTTACGATACTACTGCAATATAATTAAGAGCAGTATTTATTTTTATTTAATTATTTATTTATATACATATCTTAGAAATATTTGCTTAAATTGTAAGCAGCCCTATTGCGAAAATACCTCAATCGTACAGTTACGGTACGGTTACGGTACTACGGTTTACGACGGTATCGGCTACGACGATTCCGACGGTATCGGTTACGACGTTTTCTAATAATGCCGTCGATAGATGCCGTTATTTTGATTCATTTATTTAACATTTGATATGGTATTAATCTTTTTCTTAGACTATAAAGTCTTTTTTGTGCATATTTAGACAGTCGATCTGAAGAAGTAAACTCCAGTTGTGCGTCAGAGCTGACACACACTTTTTTTTTTTAATTTATACATTCAGTTCGGCAAACAAGCGTACGGCTGATCTCATGGTAAGCGATGGTAGCTTATGGACGCGTGCACCGCCAGAAACATTGCAAGTGCGTTGCCGACCCTACCCCCAATGCCCCCAGTAGCTCTGGTCACGTTACTCACCACAGGAACACAATGACCTTCTGTAAGGTCGAGGTAGTTCAACCGTCGAGCTGCTCCAAATTTTGAGCAGGATGTATCTTACAGTGCCCTGCCTGAGTAAAAATCATCCTCACCTATCTTTATAAATAAAAATTAATCACTAAATATGTAGGTTAAAGGAAAACTCGAGAATCCGCCCTGGACCAATTCAAATATTTTTTAAGATTTCCAATACATTGTCAAAACGTTCTTACGGAATGAAAATTAAGAAAATTACGCAGAAATTAAAACAAAAATGTGTAGATTTTTTCAACTTTTCGAGTTTAACAGTTGGCAAGAGGTAGACAACGTCTATTGAGTAATTAAGTTTTTAAAAATCATTTTTTTTTTTATTTAATGCATAAAAACTTAAACCTAACATTACAGTAATTAAACCAATTCGTTAGATAAGTTGATCACAAAATCACATTAATTCATTTATAGATTCCTGTGTAAATATATAACAACAATTCCTGTGTAAATTTATAACAGTACATTTAAGAATCAATCAAATACAACTCAATATAAATAATTCAATAAAAGCAATAAATATATCATATCAAAATTTTTCGATCCAGCGGGAAAAAAAATTTTATATGATTTTTAAAATGTTTATAATTTTCTCATGTGTGGGTAACACAAAAATAAAAAATAAAACGAGTAATTAAGTTATTAATAACACAGTTTCTTGAGACGCTTAAAATCCTTTGAAGATTATGATATACAATCTCCTTACGTCACTGTGACACGAGTGATTTTATGATTGAATTTTGAACAACCCAGTTAGCACAGCGAATAACACGCTCCACGCCTCAAGCCTAGGGCACACAGCGATGAGAATCGTTGCGACTTTTTTATGTGAATTCTTTAGTATAGTTAAGACAAAGTTTCACTTTTTAGTTATCGCTGGGTTGATTTCTCAGTCTGCTAATCTCAGCAAGTCCTTTCGTTTAATACCCATACTGTAGGAAAGCATAAAAATCTGAATCCGCCATCTTTAGGATTTCGCTATATTGGATTTGGAGTAAGGTCACTTTATATTTATATTATTCCCAGTAAGCCATATTTTTGCTGTGTGGCTACGGCAAAGAATGTAGCCTCCCCCTCTCTTCCCGTGGGTGTCGTAAGAGGCGACTAAGGGATAACATAGTTTCACTACCACCTTGGAACTTAAAAAGCCGACCGATGGCGGGATAACCATCCATGCTGGCTTTGAAATACACAGGCCGAAGACGGGCAGCAGCGTCTTTGGTGCGACAAAGCCAGCCCTGCGGTCACCAACCCGCCTGCCCAGCGTGGTGACTATGGGTAAAACACATGAGTTCACGCCATTATTGGCGCGAACTTGTGGAGGCCTATGTCCAGCAGTGGACTGCGATAGGCTGAAATGATGATGATGATGATGATGAAGCCATATTTCACAATAGCTCAAAGTTGAGTTCCAATATTTAACCCTAAAAAACATACATTTCAAGTTTAACAACAGCTTTAAAAAAACGTTCAAATCTGCTTACTTAATTTTTTTTTACATAACTAGGTCGGCAAACAAGAAAACAACAACGGCTTATCTGCTTGTAAGCGATTACCGTAGCTTATAGACATCTGCAACATTAGAAACATCGCAATCGCGTTGCCGACCCTATCCCCTATTCTCAGGAGCTCTGGCCACCTTACACACCAACAAGAACACAATTACACAACACTGGTTAAAAACAGTACTATTTAGTTCTAATCTTCTGTACCTATGGTCGATGTACTACCCCAGTCGGGTTTGCTCCATATTCTAAGCAGGCTTACTGCTGTGCTCTACCTCAGTCAATTTCAAATTGTTTGTAACATCGCTAATATTAATACGCAAAACAAATTCTCCTAATGGGTACAACGCTTAAAAATCGTACCGCAATCTCGCCGCATCTACCTAATCTCGCGACTCACTAGCAGTGACAAGTTGATACTTGCAACACATTACATACTTGCAATTAAAAAGGTATCCGGCAGCTGACTGTCCTTAGACCGGATATTCGATAACGTGGACATTTTTTTCTTAATTTCCTTGATAATGTACTGTATGGTAATATGTCTAAACATAAATTTAGTGTTTATAAAAAAAATTGCTTGTCTGTAAAGTTGGTTTACGGACGATGGTTTCACGTGACAACGTCATAACAAAACATCTCCTCAGACGCATAGACCAATCGAGTGAAAGAGAGATAGATGCGGCGCAAGCGTACAATTAGCGTAACGCTACAATGAGTCATCCTTTTTCGTCGATTTTTTTTTGTCTCTCAGCTATCCAAATAAAGTAAAATATATGTGTATTTGTGAGCCGACGTGACGTGCCCTGACGCCGCGTTGGCGCAGCGGTCACAGCACTGGATTGCGATTGGCTGTTGCGCGGGCGGCTGCGGGTTCGATCCCCGCACACGACAACATTTGTATTGGCCATACAGATGTTTGCCGTGGTCTGGCTGTTTAAGCAGTCCTTGTGGGTCTCCTGACCGTGTCTCGGAGAGCACGTTAAGCTGTCGGTCCCGGTTGTTATCATGTACACCTACCTGATAGCGATCGTTACTCATAATAGTCAATATATCCGCCAACCCGTATTGGAGAAGCGTGGTGGATTAAGCTCCGATCCTTCTCCTACATAGGGAAAGAGGCCTATGCCGAACAGTGGGATAGTACAGGCTGAATCGTATCTGTATTTGTGAGTGTATTTTCAGACCTTCGACACAAAATTCACACCCTAGTGACGGTCGTTGAGCGTGAAGTGTTTATTAATTCTTCCGTGTGTTCTTTTATTTCAAGGCTACGTCATTAGAAACATTATATAGATACTTAAAATATTTACAGAATTATATTACAATAGCGATGTAATTACAGAAAAAAATAATAAAACGAGTGTTCTTTAGACCCCACGACTGAAGTAAAACTTCTTTAGTTGCCCCCTACAGTAATATACGAAACGTAACTCTATCTCTTTCTATCTTCACTAACTTATTTCTCCCTCTCAACTTCCGGTCGTCTCACCCGATCACAGTTTTCGTAACGCTATCGTCACGCATTCACCAGCTTACTCCTCAAGTCAAGCTAGAGTAAAAAAATTTTACTTCAATAATATTAGGCTGGTAAAGAAAGTATGCTTTTTAACCAATTTCATTAAAAGGAGGAGGTTTTCAATTCTATGAAACTTCATATTTTTAATTGGACTTGCCTGTAGGTAAAGCGAAGTTACTAGCTATTCGTAACAGGCAAGTAAAGCCACGGCTTATTTATGTTATCTATACTAATATAGAAAAGACTAGCTGCTGCCCGCGACGTCGTCTACGTGCGTTCACTGCTCGTTCGCCGTATGTGATAGCGTGATAATATGTAGCCTATATTCTGACCCGACTTCTTAATAATATTCGTGCCAAATTTGAAGTAAATCCATGCAGTACTTTTTGAGTTTATCCCGGACAAACATTGACTTTTCTATCATTTTATTATATGTATAGATTTGATTGTTTGTTTGTTTGCATTAAATAGGCTCCGAAACTACTGAACCGATTCGAAAAATTCTTTCAATGTTGGGAAGCTAGACTATCCGCGGGAGAAATAGGCTATATTGTATTTTCAAAAAAATTAGGAAAAAAATATTTTGATATTATTGTTAAATACCTGTGCGAAGCCGAGGCGGGATGCTAGTAAGAAACTATACTCCTTCACTTAGTTATATCTAACGCCGGTTATGCAGTTAGAAAGCACACTTTGATTTGATTTGCGATAACTGTTGTCGTTATTTTGTTTTGCTATTAAGATTATAAAACTCTGCTAAATGTGAGTAGAATTGACTTTATGTGTATAATTTTAACACAGTTACGAATGTCTTTAAGTGTTAAATTTTTTTATAAGATTATATACACGATATTGGTGTTTGGTTTTTGTAACGATGGCTTTCAAGCAGGAGTTATGAGTAATGCAGAATTACCGGTTTAATTTGTTTGTGGACTATGCTACGGGTTATAAAATTTATTCTTCTTTTATATTTATGTTTTTATTGATATAGGGCACAGTATGATACCTCTAAAAATTTGTACAAACCCCGTTGATGAAATTTCTTCCAATTGAAGAATTTTCCCAACATAAATAAAGTGTTTATTAAAAATAAATTAATAGATAAAGCGTATGGATTCCTTGCAGGATTGCATAAAGATGTGTGGACTTAGTGACGCTGTATTTCATGCAAGATATTACAAATTTTGTACTAATACATATTTTATGTTTATTTTCAAAAGAGTAACTGCGGGGTTTCTTGCCGATTTTCTCTGTAGAATCTACATTCCGAATCGGTAATATCTTCACTTTTAAAAATAATAATCACTTAAAAATTTTAATTTTTAAAATGACGATTCGAGTGTGTTTTTGAAGCCTGTTTGAATAAATTTATTTTTGATTTCGATAGCCATACAGAAATTTTCAGCTGAAAAATGCTGCTTTCAAAAAATGTCGTGTTCCTGTGGTGAGTAAGTTGACCAACGCTACTAAGGAGGGTCAGGTGTAGGGTTCTGTTGTTCGGGGGAGCCTCTCGGAGGTCGCTTAAGCCTTATGGTGACGAGCCTCTTTGGGCAACGCCGGCGGGATCGCGGCAGCGCGCCTAGCCACAGATTAGTAAATAGTACTACGGCCTAGCGTCCCCGTAATCCCGCCCCAGGCGAGTGAAGGAACACTCCCGAGGTTTTAGTCCGTAAGAATCGGACATACCCACCAGCCCCCCCCCCCCCCGCTGGAGGCATCCGTTAGGGATTTCCTCTGGGTTAACAAAAAAAAGGTGTAGGGTTCTGTTGCAGGCGTCTATAGGCTACGGTAACTGCTTACCATTAGATGGATGGATTAGTTGGATATACAATAATTTTCAAGTATTTCTCACACATGAATTAAGCACTGTAACGCTGAGGCATAGTATGTGATAGTTTTCAAGCAATCTCGATGTGTGCATCGCCGGCGGTTAAAGACATGACGGGGTCAATGGCTAAACGGTTGCCACATACTTCCTTTGCTGGTTGCTCCAGTTACTTGCCAAAAGGTGTATAAAATAATTAAAGCATTTAATATAGCACTAGCTTATGCTCGCGGATGCATGTTTTCCTAATTGGACGGAATTTTGTGAAAGATTTTATCTTTTCGACTTGTCGAATACAATATAATCGATGGATGAGTGCATGTTTGTGACTCTTTCAAGCAAAAACTACTAAACTAATTGTAATAAAACTTGATGCGTAGATAGCCGGGGATTCATAACAAGATATTGGCTACAAACACATAGGGATAGGGCCAGACATTCTCACGAGATCGTAAATTACATTAAAACCGGATACTCACTAGAAGATATCTATACTTATTATAAAAAGAAGTCCCCCGGCCGCGTCTTTCTGTCCTCCTGTCTGTCTGTCTGAACGCGATAAACTCGAAAACTACTGAACGGATTTTTACACGGTTTTCAACAATAGAAAGAGTGATTCTTGACGAAGGTTTAGGTGTATAATTTATTATGCTTTTATGTAAATTAGCAGAAATACGGCGATAAATGTTGAAGAGGTCGCAAAAAATCTCGCCAACGGGGACCTTTCCTCGCGAACGCCGCGTAAACTAGCAAAGATATAGTTAAGTAATGTACTAGCGAATTCAAAATCTATAAAAATGCTACAAAAAAGTCCGCGACAGCATATCTCTATCTCTTACGGTTGACTTACAATAACCACTTTTATGTTCAAATTTGTAATTAAAAACATTACGTTATTTTCAAAGCTATTTTCTTTAGTTCAGTATTAATTCTTATCGAAATAAATATGTTAGTTAGATTAAGAATTTAATGTAGATTAAAATTGCCCTTCACACTATATCAATCAGATGAATAGTTTTTGAGATATCGTAGTTAGAAGTAATTATTAAAAATAAATTAATGCGCAACGAAGTGGGCACGGGTCGGCTAGTTTGAAAAATAAAAAGAAGTTTTTGTACCCAACCCTGAAGAATGTTTTTACTTTTTTCCCTGCAAATTGGCACAAATGTAGGTTACGTTACTCTGGAATAGCACAAGGTTCTCTTTTATTCCCCATTTCATTCTGAAGGCATATACCTAAAATGTATGGGTTCCATGAGACATATTTTCAAGAGAATAAATGGTAGCCAACAGCTATTAATTACGTATTATGGAACCAGTTATATCTGGTTTTGATCAGTAATGAGATAAAAAATGTTCAATACAACTCTTACATAATTAAATGGAATGTTATTACATTTTTACGTAACTTACATTACATAATTTTAAATCATGACCTTCAAAGATGGCTTTTGAATAAAGTTTGCATATTAATGAGAGAAGTAATAACAAATATAAATAAAGCATAGACGTATTATTTTATGGCTTGAGTGCTTTTCTTATGTAAATAATGTATAATACTATTTTTGAAGTAAAACTTCTTTACGTACGCTTGACTTGAGGAGTAAGTGAATGCGTGACGAGAGCGTTACGAAAAGTGTGATCCAGCGAGGCGAACGGAGTGAGAGAGAAGTGCGAGCACACAATTTTTTTTATCTCTTTCTCTCATAGCCAGTAACGTTTCGTATATCTAAGACACAGTGCAGGCCTATTTTGTAGAAGTTTTACTTCAGTCATGTGGTCTAAAGCACAATCGTTTTTGAAGTAAAACGTCTTTAGGCGCATGGGGGGTAAAATTTGTAGCGCGGCGGCGTCATGAGGTTCAGTACTTGGATGGGTGACCGCCCGGGAACACCGCGTGACATTAGCTTTTTGTCTTTTATTCAACTAGTCTTTTTAACCGACTTCCAAAAAGGAGGAGGTTCTCAATTCGACTGTATTTTTTAATGTGTGTTAACTCATAACTTTTGACTGGGTGGACCGATTTCGATCAATTTTGTTTTCATTGAAAGGTGTTGTATGTCATGTGGTCCCATTTTAATTTTATTGAGATCTGACAAGTACTTTTAGAGTTATATCTAATAATGCGTATGTACTTGACTACTTTTTCGTCGACCACCGTTGTATTATACCACATAACTTTTTACTGGGTGTACCGATTTTGATGATTCTTACTTTATTCGAAAGTTAATACTTATCATGTAGTCTTTTTTAAATTTGATCGAGATTTGAGTATAACTTTTTGATTAATCTTTAATAGCGCGTATTTACTTGACTATTTTTTTCGTCTTATTACGTTGTATTACTTGTCGACGTAATTGAAATCGGTTTTTTTGGCCAATACAAATTTTTGTAATGTGCGGGAATCGAACCCGCAACCGCCAGCGCAACAGGCACAAAGCAGTGCTGTGACCGTTGCGTCAACGCGGCGTCTCGCCAAATCCTTGTAAGTGCTTGTATAATTGACTCCGTATTGGATTCAATCACAACTAATGATAACTTTTTGTATAAGAGTAGGCCATGGATTGTATGTATTTGTTGCAGTCTGTGCGTTTGTACTATTGTGGCTTATATTTTTGGACTCTCGTCACAGCATTATCATCCTGCAGGCGTAAATGGTTATGCGTTTATTATGAACATTTAGCTATTTAGGTATCTGTAACACTTTGGTTTATCTAGTGAAAACATTTTGCAAAATATTATAAAATAAACTTAATATTATTATAATTACGAAAGAGGTGTATTACAACATGTACATGTTTATAACCTAGCATGTTTCCAGCTGACAAGGTAATTTTACACACATGCGGCTTGCATTTTAAACAAGAACACGTAACGAATTCTTGTAATTATAAAAATATAACCGACAGTGCTATTAAGTTCTTGCACAGAGTAAAGGAATTGATATAATTTTAAATAAAAAATTGCTCTAAATTAGTTACAAATTCCAGAATAGCATTAGCGTTTGAAACATTTAAGACTTAAGCTTAACAGAGTAAAAATAAAATTGCAAATGGCTCCACGGCTCGTAGTTTCCGCGGGTGATAAGCTGATGATGATGAGATGGTTTATTTACTCTCCGAGAATCAGGATTTTATTTTTGCCATTGTACATGAATATGGTATATAACCAAGCTATTTATATATGTATAATTCTTTTTAGGTATACATCGAGTCATCTTTTAGCCATCTTGTTTTACAATACAACTGGGTTGGCAAACAAGCGTATGGTTCACTTGATGGTAAGCTATAAACGTAGGTTATAGACGCCTGTAAAACCAGTGACATCGCAAGAGCGTTGCCGACCCTATTCCACCAGAAGCTTTGGTCACACAGGAGACCGAAGAAAACCACAGCTAAACACTAATTACCAGCAGTATTATTTATCTGTGGTCTTCTGTAAGTATATTGAATTGCCTTTAATTTTTTTGTTAACTTAAAAAAAAATATTGTAAGCAAGATACGATTTTTAAAAACTTTAGCAATGTGATCCTATTGAGCATATTTATAAGAAGGGCTTCAAGAAGCGAAAAATCTATAGAGCAATTGCTTAAACAATTTCAATTGGCAATAGAGACGGAGATCGGGATTTGTTTTGCTATGTAACAATAGCCCTATTTGTTGAAAAATAGATTTTAAAACTTTCTCCCAACAAGAATTTATTCATTTAAGTGTTTAGAATACACCAAAGTTTTTTCTTTTTCGTTTTCAATTAATGTTTAATACTCAAAAAAATATTTTTTGGACGTTCTCGCTTTCATGGCGGTAACGTGCGCAAACCTTAGCAGTGGAGCCCTTTTTTCAGCGTTAAATTAAACTTATTAATATTTAATAGAGATAAACTCCGAAAGTTAGGATTTTTTCACTAAATATTTCCTATTCTTTAAGAAACTTTTAATAAGATTTCTTAAATGTTAATAATTTCGTATTTATTAACAAAAACTCAATTTCTTTTTTTTTGCAACTTAACTTTTTAATAACTTTTGCAATATTTTGCGCGCTAGAAAATCGTTCGGGCCTATTTTTCTAGACGTCATTCTGGATCGAATGAGCTATGGCTTATAATTATTTTTAGGAGCTTTATCTCTATTTACCAAGTTTATGAACTTGTTGACTAGACTACAATTATTATTATAGATTATTTTTTTTTCTATCATATAGAAGACAAAACTAAATCTACACTAATAAATGGAGAGCCGGTTTTTTTTTTGTTCGGTTATACTCCAAAAATTACTGAACCGATCGGAATAATACTTATACCATAAGATGCAGCGTGTTTCAGAGAAGGTTTTAGTATAAAATATCGCACCTTTAGAATTGAAGTGGCTTAACTAAAAAATTTAAGAAAATGACTTTTATACATTAAACGACTTACAAGCATGTACTCTATCAGTTTATTAAATATATACAGACTCTTTTAGCCCAGAAAAGGGCAAACGCACTATTTCTGTCTCTTTTAAATCACGCGTTATTCATTCGACATTTATTTTTGTAATGACTCTTTTTTGTTTTAGGCGTTTCAATACTAAATGATAAAAATATTGTGGTGTCGTATTTGTACTGCCGTCATATTATTACAAAATATTGTTTGTTAGATGGAGCCCTATTTTATACTATGGCTTTACTTTACCAATCAATTTTGTAACTACGGAGACATACACGTAAATATGTTTATTCTTTACTGAATTCTGTGTGACTTAGAGAGCTTTATTGTGATTGAGTCTTTTTATGTTTATTTCCGTTAAAGTTAAAAACCAATAATGAAAAGACGAGTAGATCTTATTTTGCAACTATTAAACGGGAATGAAAATAAAATGGAAGAACAGTATGTTGACATAATAACAGCAAGTTCCGAAAGTTATACTAGTGTTCAAAATAAATCCAAAGAGTGTGATAAGGAAGACTTTTTGAAACGACCTTTGGATAAGGCGATAGATGGAAGTCCTAGTATGGATCCTAAAATTTTACCGCAAGTGGAAACTGAACAACGGATTCTAAAAGGTGTTAACAGTACTTCGAAAATTAGTGGTGGCTATAACGTTGCTTCAACCATTGAAGAACAAGCATCACAAAACATAAGAGATCGGTCCAATAGTACATCATCTTCTACGTCATCGTCTTCAAGTTCCAGCATATCGTCGTCATCATCAAAGTCTTCTTCATAAATGGAGAAAAACGGAGGCGAAATGAACAATAACAGCTCGCCTTTAACCATACCAGGCACTCCAACAGACTGCCCGAATATAATTTATGCCAAGCCTTTAATTAGCACAAGACGTTCAAATAAAGACAAACTACCGTCAATCACCTATGCATTTTGAGGATTTAGCCGTTGATTTGAGTGACGCTGATCCGACTTATAACGATTCATCACTACGACGCTCTTTAAGTTCCTCAACCACCACGTCTGACAGGGAAGATTTTGTTAACGATGCAATTGTTTTCTCTGAATTACTTCCACAGAATAACAAAGTGATCCTATAAGGGTTCCGTTTTTTCCTTTTGAGGTACGGAACCCTAAAAAATCTAGGAAGCGCCTGCGCAATCCATCTCAATGGAAACAAAATGTCGTAAATCGCTTCGGAATTCCGGAAAAGCTTACCAATCACTTTCAAAATCTAATTAGGAGGTACCTACAAAAAAGTAAGAGTAAGGGGGACAATGCACATAGTTTAATAGAAAAAGAAATAATGAGAAACCTATGATCTGGTCCTATTTACACACCTCAACAATATATGCCTTTACTAAGAGGTGGAAGAAAAATGGGCACTCCATTCAGAGTAAAAGAGTTACATTACAATTTTTTTATAGACTTCAAAGTGTTGCAGAGTGAATGGGGGTATAACTTTAATCAGGATGTTGATAAAGCAGTGGGTTTCAGGGCATCAGATAGCGAGATAAAAGTGTTAAAATTTGTTAAGAACGAGTCATTTTTTTTTTTACTATAAAAATTCCTACACTGAAAAATATTTTAAGAAAGTAAATATGCGCAATAAAAGAATTGAAATGAAAGAAGTGGGTGAAATTACACTATCGAAGGCTTACAGTAAGAAAATAGAGCTTGTAGAAAATAATAATTCTTAATTAATAAAAAAATATTAAACACTCTTTTATAAATAAACCACCAACTAACCTTGTGGTTAGTTGGTGGTTTATTTATAAAAGTTCCAAACCAAAAGTTCGTTGGTTATTTGTATAACCAACGAAGTTTTGGTTTATTAGTGTAATAATTGTTTTATATTATTTTATAAAAAGTTTACTATTTGAAAATTATTTAAAACTATTGATTGTTTTTTAAACTTAAACTAATGTATGACAAATATTGTGTTAAACCATTTGTTGGGAAATAATACGCAGTTGGTTATATTCCATGTGTGATATGACTGATCTCAGTACTAAATATTATAAGCATCTATTGAGGCATTTTCATGTCTCATTTTCTAATAAGTATTCATAAGACTAAAATCGACGGGTCCTACGCATAAGGTCGTAACGTGTTTTTTGAGTAAAATTGTATTTTTGCGTCATTAGAACCGTAATAAGCCGTATTTTTCATTCCTGAATTCAGAATATTTGTATCTTCTTTAAATTATGAGTTTTTGAATTGCCAATAGTCTTAACATTTAAACGTTCCAGCGCATACAGTCGCGCTGCTAGTTACGACGATATGCTCCGATCTATTGACGGCGTCCGGGTCAATATGAGCACAGTACCGACGTCGTATGACATGAGCGGAGTCTTCGAAATAATCTATACATATAATAAAATGGTAGGAAAGTCAAAACTGTACATTGAATATTTTTTTAAAAGAATACTTGGGGTGTGATCTACAATCGATACCGAAGCCAAAAATATAGTTTTTAGAATTTTTGTCTGTTTGTCTGTTTGTCTGTTTGTCTGTTTGTCTGTTTGTCTGTATGTATGTCCGGGATAAACTCAAAAAGTACTGCATGGATTTACTTCAAATTTGGCACGAATATTGTTAAGAAGTCGGGTCAGAACATAGGCTATATATTATCACGCTATCACCTACGGGGAAAGAGCAGTGAACCTTTATTTCTTCAAATGTATGTCCGGGATAAACTCAAAAAGTACTGCATGGATTTACTTCAAATTTGGCACGAATATTATTAAGAAGTCGGGTCAGAACATAGGCTACATATTATCACGCTATCACCTACGGGGAATGAGCAGTGAACGCACGCAGACGACGTCGCGGGCAGCAGCTAGTATTGCATATAAGTCAAAGTTCTATTCGAGACCTGTCTGCGAACGGACGTATTCACAAAATTCTATTTTAATTTGCTTAGTTTACCGAATATTAGCTTCTCAGTCATTGCAAGTAGGATCAGTTTCCTATAATCAAAAAGTTTGTAAACAATATTGCAATCAGAAAAGAAGTATAGTATATGCAATATTAAAAGAAGCAATATTTGAACAAAAATGATAAGATCTCCAAATAAACAACGTGGATCCGAATCAGACATTGCCGGAACCTCAGAATTCTCGGCTTTGGAATCTAATATAACTTTAAGAACTAATGAACGGAAAAAGAAACACGCAGAAGAACTTACTACCGATATGTTCCGGGATTTTAAGGACGACATTAGAAGCACATTAAAGACATGGAAGTTAGAATTTGAACAGGAACTCAAAAACCTTAAAGATCTTATTGTTGATGATATAAAGGAAGAACTAAATAGGCTATCATCAAACACTAGCGACCTTAAGCGCGAAGTTGCAGGAATAGGTCGGGATTTCTTAATTATCAAGGAAGAGTTCTTGTCATTACGTTCTTCTGTGGAGTTTACAAGCACGCAGTACGATGATATAAATAAAAAGTTATCTTCCTTTTCTTATGATGTTAAAAAAATGGAATCAATGGAAGCAGAGTTGAGTGAAGTTAAAAATCAATGCCGGGCCCTCCAGACAATTTTAAATATAAATGATCAGAGAGACCGACTTCTCAATCTAGAATTTGTCGGTATACCTGAAACTAAGGAGGAAGACTTACAAGATTTAACCATGAAAATTGCAAAGGCAGCCAATGTCACCATAAATAGCTACGATGTAATACAGGCCAATAGAGTGTCACCACGTGTGAAGATGCAAGGTCGCCCAAGAACCGTTGTTGTCAAATTCCGATCAAGATTGATAAAAGACATTATATTGTCTGGAGCACGCAAAAATCGCATTACAACAAAAAGTATAGAGATGTCGGGAAATCCTGTGCCTGTTTTTGTGAACGAACACCTGACTCCTTATAATAAAACTCTTTTAAAAAAACTCAAGACTGCAGCCAAAGACAAAGGAATTCAATATATTTGGACAAAAAACGGCAGGATCTACTCCAGAAAAAACAACCTGAGTCCAGCTGTTCAAATACAGACAGAGGAAGACATAGTGAAGTTGAAGTGATTATAATCCGTTACATTTTAAAAATAATATTTGTTTTATGTGTTAATTTTCCATGTACTATGTGTCCTTTGTCTCAGTGTAGTCTTTACAAATTGTTTTTTGCTTCACTGTACATACGACCCATAAGAGTGCACTATTTTAAGACGTATTACAATGAAATAGGTCTGTATGGTTTCACACATTTTAGCTCGATATATATATTATTCCAGATGATTGTTGGATCGCATACCCGGGAATTTTCGTATTTTCTATTTTCTTCTCAATTGCAGGACTATATTGATTTTTTTTTTAAAGTACGTTTTTTGTCTAATAATAAGCAAAACTTGCTACAAACTATAAAAATATTGTTTTATGTACGAATAATCGTCATTTTTAATTTTTTGTGTATATATGTATGTGTAAGGTTCAGTCGTGCACAACTATTAAGCGAACATACTATCATGCATCGTAGTTTGTTTAAACGGTTTCTTAAGCGCATTGATTGCAATTTTTGTTTGTCCACCCGCAAAGTGTTGTATCGTATGAGTTTACTTAGTGTTTCACATTTTAATTTCCAAAATATAATGGATGAATTTACAGTGTTTGAACTATGTTGGAGATGTGTTCTTTTAGATTTAATAATGTTTCTATGTATGTCCTCCTGGTATAATATTTTTACTAATGGCTAACAAAGGCTTAAACATTTATTACCAAAATGTTCGCGGGTTAAGGACTAAATGCGCTGACTTCCAATTGAGTTTGTTAAGCAATAACTACGATATAGTTATTATAACGGAGACATGGTTGTGTGATGGTATTTTTGACAGGGAAATAGCGGATGGTAGGTACGACGTGTTTAGACAGGACAGAAACCTTACGCTTTCTAAAAAAAAGACTGGAGGCGGTGTGATGATGCTGGTGCGACGCGATCTGGGTGCGTTGAGCGTAACAGTGGGTGACTATTCCGACATGGAAGTTACAGTAATAACCGTACCTGCGCGCGCCCTTTCGGCTACCGCCGATTTACAAATAATTGCTGTCTACTTACCGCCTGATCCCACTCGCTTACCTACTAACATAGATCTTTTGTTAAAAATGATGGAAAGTTTATACAATTTAAATAACTGTAATAATTATTTATTAATTGGAGATTTTAATCTTCCGTGCGTAGAATGGAATAATTGCGGTCCTAATTACTTAAAAATCTCTACTACTGAAGTGCAAAATTCTAGTATTGATCTTGTTGACAGTCTAACGTTTCTAGGCATGAAACAATACAACTTATTAAAGAACTATGCGGGAAATACGTTGGACCTAGCCTTTTCTAATCTGCCTTTGAAAGTGACGGGATGTATATATCCCCTTTCAAATATAGATAAAGCTCACCCGCCCTTTACGATTGATGTCTTGGACCTGAATATAACTCCACTCGTTGAATCCGCGGTACCTAGACCTAATTATAGAAAGGGCAACTATGATGGCCTAAATGCGTATCTTGGCCAATTGCATTGGGAAACTATATTAAATTCAAACACAATAGACGGTATGATCGATAACTTTTACTCCTGTATAAATGAATCTATTTCTAAATATATACCATTTTCAAAGCGATACGGCAATAATCGTAAATATCCTGTCTGGTATAGTTCAGCGTTGATAAATATAATTAAAGAAAAATCAAAAGCACATAAGCTATGGAAAAAATTTAATAACTATCGTGATTACAATGAGTTCTGTATGCTGCGTCATAGACAAAAGGAGGTACAGCGTTTATGTTATGATAGATATATTTATAAAATACAAAACTCTATAAAAAAAAATTCAAAAGCATTTTGGTCATACATTAAATCAATTCGTGGTAGCTCTAATTATCCGAAAATAATGACTTACAATAATAGGAAATATGTGGATGGACAATCTATTTGTGAGGCTTTCAGTGAATTCTTCCAAAGTGTTTTTGGCACTGGTTCAGTCACAAATATAACTTTAAACGATGAAGAACATACGCCTGCGTCAGACTCGATATCAAAGCTTCACATCGATAAAGACACGGTAGAAAAGACTTTATTAAAATTAGATATTAACAAAGGAGCAGGCAGCGATGGTATACCTCCCCTGTTTTGGCGCCAATGTGCCAAACAGCTATCAGCCCCAATCACTTTTATATTTAACGAATCTCTAAAAAAAGGTGTATTTCCCAGTGTTTGGAAAAAAGCACATATAGTTCCTGTTTATAAAAAAGGCTCTAAAGTAGAAATCAAGAATTACAGAGGTATATCCATACTAAATACAATAGGTAAAATATTTGAAATTTGTGTATATGATGCTATGTATCCCGTCATCGTTAAAGGCATACCTAATAACCAGCATGGATTTCTTAAAAAGCGTTCGACGATTACCAATCTTACATGTTTTTCAGAATTTGTGCTATCTAATATGGAGAAGGGTGGTCAAGTGGATGTTATCTACACGGATTTCGAGAAGGCTTTCGACCGTGTGGATCACGTGATACTTTTATATAAACTACAGAGGTTGGGAATACATGGAGATCTGTTAAGATGGATTAAATCCTATCTTACCAATCGTTCACAGGCAGTCGTAATAGGTGGTTTCAAATCAAATTTCACTAAAATACCTACAGGTGTCCCCCAGGGATCGCACTTAGGACCTCTTCTGTATAACTCCTACCTATTTGACATATCGGCCTGTTTAAAGCATTCCAAATATCTGATGTATGCCGACGATAAAAAAGTATACATAAAAATAAACAGTTTAATGGATTGCTATCATTTGCAATCGGATCTGAACTCACTTTATGTATACTACGAGCATAACAAGATAAGTGTCAACATCGAAAAATGCCAATGCATAACATTCACGCGTAGCTTGAATCCTATAAATTTCGTTTATCATTTTGATGGTAAAGTAATTGACCGAACTAACCACATAAGGGATCTTGGTGTGTATTTTG
Organism: Melitaea athalia; assembly: GCA_905220545.2. NCBI lineage: Eukaryota > Metazoa > Arthropoda > Insecta > Lepidoptera > Nymphalidae > Melitaea > Melitaea athalia. The sequence continues at coordinate 19,017,231 of HG992191.1, read as the reverse complement.
ATAGTAAAATGACATATTCGCTTCACAACTCAATAATCACGCAAAAAGCTTTTAAAAATCTGGGATTCGTTCTGCGCGTATGTAGGCCTTTTGATGATATGAATGTGATTGTAACTGTTTACTTCTCGTATGTTCGAAGTATTCTCGAGTATGCGTGTCCTATCTGGTCCCCACAATATAACATTTATATAGATCGTCTAGAAAGGGTCCAAAAAAAATTTATCAAACATATTCTTTACCGAAGTCGACAACCTTCACTATCTTATTTCACAGATTGCCATCTAAATAACCTTCTGACATTGGAGGAACGTCGCAAAATACTCAGTCTCTCTTTATTATATGACATAGTCCATGGCCGCGTTGATTGTCCTGAGCTTGTAGGTGCAATATCATACTGTGCGCCCAAGCGTCGTACCCGACATACACCACTCCTATATGTTACAAAATGTAGCACCAATTACTCAGCCAATTCTGTTCTGTCTAGACTGCCGCGTCTGTTTAATGATATGCCTGGAGACATAGATCTATTTGTAAACTCAAAAACTCAGTTAAAAAATAGCTTAATTGAAGTTTTTAAAAAAGTAAATTAGGAACTCATAAGCAATCATTACAAGTGAAATAAATGTAATTAGGTACATACAAGTTATAGGTCTGCATGTTTATGTTATTGTTTTTGTTATATAACAATATAAAGTTTTATTATCTACACACATAAATAGAATTGGAGTGTCTGTTTGTAATTAAATTTAAAAATTATGTTATAATGGCTACTATTTGCATACGTTTGGACTCTCTGTACTTATTCTACGTCTTGTTGATAGTCTGTAATGTTTAATGTGATGGGTCACGTGTTTTTTATGTTACTAATGTTACTATCCTATTAACTTTAAATTTTTTTAGTTTTGTTTCTTACGTAATTTTAATATCGGCTTTCAATACTTCCCTTTTGTGACAGTACTAAGATGTATAGATAGGAAAACCTATTATTGGCCTTATTATTGTTAATATTATATTAAATTTTATACATATACGAATTGTAACGCTGTTGGTTTTCAAATAAAAAATAAATAAAAAAAAAATAAATAAAAAAGTCAATCTTCTGTGTTGTTTTTGATAAATTTTAATTACTAACACTTATATGAGATTATAAACCAGTGAAATGAGTAACGTACGTTCGTCAAAGATTTTAAAATTAACCTTAAATTGGCTTAACCGAAGCAGTGAAATAGTAACGGCTGGTTAAAATCTTAGAAATGGTAAGTTTTATTGAATGTTACATTTATACTTATAAATTTAGTTGGTTATCTATATAAAATTATCAAAAGAATAAACTATATTAGTATGTGATAGTGTTTAATAGGCCTTGAAGAAAACTAACACGGTTCCGGCGCATAACATCGGTTCGTCTATGTTACGACTGTATACGCCGTTGCTTACCACTAGCAGTGGCCAGTTACGACTTTATACTGCACTACAATTTTATTTTAGGAGTCGTAACTTATACTTACGACCATATGCGTGGTTGAAATTTAAGGATGAGTAAGCGCACAAAGTCGTATCACAGTCATAAGACTTTATGCTTTGTTTCTAAATAAAGATACGATTCTTTTCTTTTTCTTTTTAGCTTATAAATCCATTTTTAATGACATTTTAGTTCAATAACAATTGGATAATTAATAGAGCGATCGTGCTTGTATAAAATGAGACTTTTGATTTCAGAATCACCGATGTCACTTGAACCTTGAACACCAGTGGGATTTGTACAAGACGATGTTCGGTAAACCTTTAAATATTAGTAACAATAGTATTGACAGTAGTTATGTTGAAAATATTCAAGAGGTAACACCTACTTCAGCCACAATTTTGCTCACAAATTTATCTTCTACTTCAAATGACAACCTTCCGAATGCAGAACCATGTGCTGAAAAAGTCACACATGAAATACCTTCTTTAGATATAACACCAATGACCTCTCCGTATAACGATTTTACCGAAAATGATTACGTGCCTTCTTCGACTCCATTATTAAGGAATTTATCTACTTGTGATGTCAATAACTGTTCCTATAGTAGTATTAGTAGATCCAATACAACGCAGTTGAGTAATGCATCAAGTCAAAATTCTCCAATTTGTTCGTTTAATAAAAGTACACCGTCAGTGAGAATTGGAAGGAAACGACAGCGTCAACGCGATGAGTGGAAATATGTAAAAAGAAAATGTTTAAAAAAAATTGGTAAAGCGTATTTGCGTAGAAATGGAGTTCGTAGAGACGCAAAGACTTTAAAACAATCATATCATATTACGTATCGTCTTAAATGCTTTCAAAAGTTTAATATACAAGAACGGGAACGTATATTTTCTTCTTTTTGGCAAATTGGAGATCAGTGCAGACAATGGGATCACATCGTCAATTACATCGAAGTAGGTGATACTACGTATCTTTCAACTTCAAATGCTCTGTATCTAGACGAAAGAAATCGATTAACCACTTATTGAGTCCAACTCTGACGTCCCTAATAAGGCATTTGTTTGTAAGACAATGTTTCTAAACACACTCTCCATAAGGGAGAGAATAGTCCAAACAGTGCGTTGGCCAAATGGTGCTTGGGTGGTGCGTCTGTTTCTTCTGATCGGCGTGGTGGTACCAGAACTGTTATCATTGATGATGAAATGAAACAGGGAGTTTTAAAGCATGTTAAAATGTTTCAGCCAGTTGTATCCTATTATGTGTGCAAAGATTCTATTAAAATTTACCTAGACAGCGATCTGACGTTCACAAAAATGTTTTCTTTATACAATGAGTGGTTTGCTACTGAAAATATAACGAAAAAAGCAACTACGCTAAGACAGTATCGTGATAATTATAATAAATCAAAACTTAGTTAATATCTCATTTCATAAAGCGAAAAAGGACATTTGTAACAAATTCCATATATACTATAAATAAAAATACAATGACTTAAGAAGAAAACCAAAAACAAGAAAATCACCTGAGTAACAAAACTAAAGCTCGAAAAATGAAAGAAAATGATAAAAAAGAAGATTTTCTATTATAATGTAATTTAAATGAGTATCGGAGATTTTCAAAACTATTGAAACTTTTCAAACAGTAGAAATTGGGCTAAAAATACAAAAAAAAAACAAAAAATAGCTTGGAGTAAAATTAGGGAAGTTCAGGTGGTGTCGAATGAACCCTATATTTTGATGAAATATAGGGTTCACTAGACACCTATGATTATGATGAATATAATATGAGCTTTAATTACTAAAAATGGTTATTCATCGAAAAGAAAAAATGACCAAGTTTTAAATACAGAAATTTTAGTACCATGTAACACTGATCAGTTACCTATTACCTATATCTGCAAAATTTAATGATTTATTAAGTCTTTGTCAAGGACGTATAACACCTCAAGAAATCATCGTTTTTATCAACAGCTATCACACAGTGAAATTGTTGCAGAACTTGCAGAATAGAACAGTAGCGATTCATCTGACTAGTTTTCAATTACTATTTATTATTATACTATCATAAATATTACGTAAAAAATATATTTGATTGTAAGATGGTTACTTATATTTATTTTAAGCAGAGGTTGTTGTTTATTTCGTTATTTAAGTTTGGTTTAAGTTGATTATATTATTTGAGTTGATTTTTTGGTTCACTTTTATTTTTATTGTTAGTGCGGCTAAAGACTGATTCTTGTTTAATAATTTATTAAGAATAAATTATATTTAATTATTAAATTAATGATTATTCTCCATGTTCTAATAGATAAGTTTTAATTTTTTTTAATTCTTAAAAATACATATATTGTTTTTTTTTATCAATAACTATGGGTAATTAAGAAGATCTAATAATAATTATTTTAATAAAGTTGATTTGAGCTTATATTGGTGATTTTTGTTCATCAAGTAGCTTCTTACGACCCATCTTTTTTTTTTGAGATATGTGATTTTACACGGAGCATAACATCGTAACTCAAACATACGACTTTATTCACGAAGTCAATTACAACCTGATCGAAAGCATAGGGTCGTAACAACAAGATACGACGTTTCTGCAATAAGTATAAAGTCGTAAGTAACTAAAATGAGTTATTTTTGTGTAAATATTATTTTTTATTTCATTTAGAGTCTGGCATTATATTTATAAGCGAATTATTGATCATATAGAGTTTAAAAAGTAATTAAAGATGCATCACAAACGAACTTTAACAGTAACGGTAATAAAAATGGCTCTCCTGAAAAAAAACATTTTTTAGTCTTACGACCTTTTGCGTAGGACCCGTCGAAATATATTTTGCTAAGTGACATGATAATGTGATGGTGGTAGCAGTACCTAAGCGTTGATTAGTGTTTAAGGATGATTAGTGAGGCAAAATTTCAAAAAACACGATTTTGAAAGTAGACTCTGTGTTTCATTTTCCTTTAATTTAGCGAGTCATTTAAAATTAAACTAGCATATTCCATAATTATTCACCAAGCAAAAATATATCATCAGAAATTAATCGACTCTTTTTTAAATAGGCACTATTATTTTTTGTATTGTAAAGTAAATAAAAGACACAAAGTCAAATAAGCCAATAATATTAAATTGTTTTCGGAAAATAAGTGACTTCTTATTTTTCAATGATTAATTAACACAGGTTCTAATTAGTTATACCTATAGGTGTAGTATTCAATCATTGAAGTAATTCCTAGTCTACGGTTAATAACTAAAATTGTGACATAAATCACTTAACCTAAAGTTTTATAATCGAATAACTAAAAAATGGCCAATTCTTCAGTTACATTTTTGGCATTTACCAAAAAACAAGAATTTTGGATTAAGCCACTTCAATTCTAAAGGTGCGATATGTTGGTAATTAATTATCGTGTAAAAAAATATGGACTGACAGAGGACGCTAGTATAAAATAGAGTGAAAGTAAATAAAAAATTGTCTAAGGATAAATTCATTTGTAACGAAAGAGTAAATAACGAAACAGGGTCAACATAATTGCTAAATATTTTGTAAATATTGTGTATATTGAAATATTTGAAGAGTACGTTACTCTTAAATAAATCTTCGAATTGACAAACAGTCTTTGTCTTCAATACCGCTATCCATTACCAAAGTTCTTGCAACTCGAGCAATCTTTGGGAAAAATATTAATAATATAATAATTGAAATAATTAAATAGTTGAAACGGTGACAAAAATTCGCGTTACGCTTCCCACGGCAATGAGTATTCTGTAACGAATATAATATTCTTCGAATATGAACCGGGCTTAGATTATGCAAGCCCAGCAATGAGATCGCTTCACAGTTCATACGATAGATTACTTTTTAAGTCTTTCACACTGATGTCGAAATGTGGAATAAGATATTGTAATTTTTTTAAGATATTTATAATGCAGTAGGTACCTATATATCAACTTATATTGTCTTTGACAGACCTTGTGTAGTATATTATATTATGTTTGGGGTAACACAATATGTTAGATATAGATATGTTGTGACTGAAGGTCAAATGATTATGTTACCAATAATAAAAAAGGTTTTTTTTTATGTAACTAGGTTGGCAAACAAGCGTACGGCTCACCTGATGGTAAGACCGTAGCCTATAGACGCCTGCAACACCAGAAGCATCGCAAGCGCGTTGCCGATCCTATCCCCAATCCTATATATCCCCCCCAGGGGTAAAATAAGTGTTGTTTAAAAGAATATTTTAAAGAATTTTAGAGTATATTTAAAAACTAGCGACCCGCTCCGGCTTCGCACGGTTGCAATGCTAAGCGCAAAAATGTGTTTATTAACGACATCACATTAGAAAACTTTAAAACTATCAGTGTTCCTCTAGTATATTATGCATGTATTATACATATAAACCTTCCTCTGGAATCACTCTATTTACTAAAGAAAACCGCATCAAAATCCGTTTCGTAGTTTTAAGATCTAAGCATATATACAGACAGACAGAGGGAAGAGACTTTGTTTTGTAATGTGTAGTGATATATAAGTTGTAATTATGAGATACTACCAACAAAATACTATATTCAAGTAGTTTTGTGTTCCTATGATAAGGTGGCCGGAGTTCCTAGGTATGGTCTGTATTGACAGCGGAAGAAAAGCGCTTTCGATGCTTTTTGTTTTAAAAGCATGATATTATTAGCATATTGTAGCGGATATTTAAACTAAATATATATAAATCAAAATTGCACACAAAATAAGCCATGCAAGTTGAGTAAATTACACTGAAGTAGAGAATTATCCTGTTCAAAATCTGGAGCAACCTGAGTGGGGAAGTACCTCGACCATACATGATCACAGATAAATAATACTGCTGTCAAGCAGTGTTGTGTTTCTGTGGTGAGTAAAAGGACCAGAGCTCCTGCGATCGGATTGGGGATAGGGTCGGCAACGCGCTTGCAATGCTTCTAGTGCAGGCGTCTAAGCTACGGTAATCGCTTGTCATCAGGTGAGCCGTACGATTGATTGTTGGTCGACCTAGTTGTATAAATAAAATAAATTATAATTAAAAAAAAATTGCGTGCGTACAAAGTACACATGTCAGAAGTGAAACTTCTTTGGTAAATTAATTGAAAATAAATAAATAATTTAAAACTAATTGAAAACTAAGGTGAAGCGAGACACGAGGCGTGTGACGCCTGTACCGGACGAAGTAGACGGTATCATAATTAAAAACAAAAAACGTCGCCGTCCCATAAAAATTTATCCTCACTCGTCTAAAGAAGTTTCATTTTAAAAACTTGAGTAAGAGTAACTCATTCATATATAGCGGTCACAGTACATGTAAATATCTATACTAATATAATAAAGCTGAAGAGTTTGTTTGTTTGTTTGTTTGTTTGTTTGTTTGTTTGTTTGAACGCGCTAATCTCAGGATCTACTGGTCCGATTTGATAAATACTTTCAGTGTTAGATAGCCCATTTATCGAGGAAGGCTATAGAGTATAGGCTATACATCATCACGCTAAGACCAACAGGAGTGGAGTGGAGAACACGCCGACGAAGTCGCGCGCAGAAGCTAGTTTAGGTATATAAAAAATCAACTACGTATATAAACGCAAGTGTAAAACTGGTCCATAGCTCGTCATCTGTCCGAATAAGATCAACTTTCACCGTATGAACGCTTGCTACTCTTACGTCATTTGTACTGTCGCCAAAAACGGCGCGCGCCGATAAAAATGTCCGTTTCCGGTCTTGTTCTGATCAATTCGACTTATATGATGTATGATGTTAATTATATAACGTTGCGGTTTTAACGGTTCATTTTATAATGATAAATAACTTAAGTAATACTCAGAAAGTAAATGCTTTTAGTTATTATAATTGCTTTAAACTGTACATCTAGTAGTTTCGTTCCAAGAGTGACAGTAACTTTGGTCAAAATCTGGTCAAAATACTTTTTTATGGTCTTAAAAATTATACTGAGGTTGTAATCTTGACCGCACTAAACAATATCCTCCTTGTCTTTTCCATTCTATAATATGACATTGGCAAAATCATCTTTACTATCTTAGCAATAGTGATAATCATTAATTCGATCGTTATTAATTTTTTTTGTTTTTTTTTTTAAAATCTAACTACTAATATAATTACCTAATTACATATTTAATTTCCTAATAGAATTACTTGTTTCTAACCGTTAGATAACTTAAATAACTAAGTATACGTAAAATGTACCTAAATAATGTATTTTTATTACCTTTTATATGAAACTAGAGATTCGTCCTAGTTTCGGAGGTAATAAAATTACTTACAAAAATAAACTTTTGTTCATGTTCGCTTCTCTTGTCAGTGTTTATTGTAATTGAGTATTTTTAAAATAATTACATAATATTTTATTTTTCAATCCTGTTTTAACAATAGACGTAGCTACATGTTTAATAATATTCAAATCAGTCCAACCTTCTACTCTATAATACTGTATAGTATTATTTATGTACTGTTTTCGTTATGCAGGCTTTACACGCTACGATAAATTGTAACAATTTATCGTAACGATCCAAAATTGTTACAATTTATCGTTGCGTGTAAACGGGAGATTGTAGTGATTTATTGAGATTGGAGTTGAAGTGAACAGTGCTTTACTCTTTCGATTTGCTGGAGCGATAAATCGTTCAATAAACTGTTACAATTTATCGTAGCGTGTAAAGCCCCCATTATACTGTATGACACTACTAGCTTACGCAAGAGCTTATTAAAGGTCTATTTAAATTTATTTCGCTCTCGAACTTGTTCTTACATGTATGTTGTTTAAATGAGTCAGGCTTTTATTACGAAACGCAACTGGTACTGGTTCAACTAATTCAGGGCATAAGAAAAAAGATTTTATTAATTTTATAATTGGTGAAACATTTTATATAAATAAAAATTAATCACCAAAATGTATATATTTACACGCATCCAATCGACTGCACCAGATTCAATATATTTGTCATTTTCGTCTTATTTGAATTCACTTTGGCGGGATTTACACCACGTTGAGACTCCGATATTTCGGCGCAGTTGCATGCGCCATGGTCACGGAAGAACATTAATGGTGTGTTCAAATAACGTTAATCACCATGAAAATTTAAAACAATATATTTTCATCTTGTTAGGCAAAGATTATATAAGTAATGGAAAAAACCTTTTTTTTTGTTAAAAAATAAACAATTATTTTATAAAATAATTCGTTTTATTTGCTAGAACGGAAGTTCGGGCTCGTGCGCTAATTCGTTTGTCAAAATCGTCCATGGAGAATAGACCTTTTCGTGACGAAGGTTTTATGTAATATTCTATAGTATCTAAACTTGTCTCGTAGGTTCTCCTACTTTTCAACACTGCCTATTCACTTACTTCAGCCTATCGCAAGCCACTGCTAAACATAGATTTACCCAAGCTAGCGCCGAACATCCCGGTTTCCCGTAATCCTCATCCAGCCTCTACCGGTAATCTTACATAGCACTTAGGAGGACGTCCTACACTGCATCCGCTAATATGCAATCACCACTCCATGATACCGCTCTATCTGCCATCGGTCTTCAGACATACTGGACTAGTGGGACGTGACCGCATTGTTACTTTGCTGAGTATTGTATAGTCTGTGAACTTTCTGAATGAAGAGTAGCCAAGTATAATAAGGATATATCATATCTGATCCTTCTCCTCCATGGGGAAGAGGCCTATGCCCAACAGTGGGATATTACAGGCTGAATCGTATATCTGATAGGAAATTTCCTTGCAATACTGACTTCACCAACAATTATCAATATTTGTTTGTAGCAACATTGCTTTAAAAATACTAAGTATTACAAAGATAAAGTCATGTATTACTTTGATTTGACTCTTATTTCTGCTTCAGAGTTTGTGGTATCGATTCCTGTTCCAAGTTTGGGTGTAATATAAATTATATATTGATCATCATCATGATCATCACTTCAGCCTATCGCAGTCCACTGCTGGACATAGGCTTCCTCAAGTTCGCGGCAGACATCCCTGTTTTAAGCAATACTCATCCAACCTACACTGGCAATCGTACTTATACATATAATACTTGTACTTATAAGTATGTATACTCGTAGTATAAATACTTAATATAAAAAACCCAGCTCCTACATATCTATACCTACTAATAAGTATAATAAAGCTGAAGAGTTTGTTTGTTTGATTGTTTGTTTGTTTGTTTGTTTGTTTGAACACGCTAATCTCAGGATCTACTGGTCAGATTTGAAAAATTCTTTCAGTGTTAGATAGCCCATTTATCGAGGAAGGCTATAGGCTATATATCATCACGCTAAGACCAATAGGAGCAGAGTCCACGCCGACGAAGTCGCGCGCAGAAGCTAGTATATAATAAAGGCAATAAGTTATTCACGTTAGGAACAAACATACATAGGTATGTGTGTACATATTTATTTATTTATTATATTTTATGATTTGTGTAGTAAATATTTACAACGGCATAAAATTGACTGCCGTAGCATCAAGAATTTTAAAACATGAAATAAATACGAAATTTGTTGATTCGGAAGCCTTAAAATTTTTATTAATATCTGAATTTTTATATGTTGATCGATAAATTTTTAACGATTTTTGCTAACGATTTTACCTGTCAACTGAAGTGGGTACCTATATAATAGCACCTGTACAATACAGTGTACTTTCTCAAATAACGACTTTAAGTTAGGTACCTACCTACTTGTTACGGCCGGTTACGGTTATTTATTAGGTATATTTATTTACTTGTTAAGCATTAAATTGTACAAGTATTTAATTGTCTACTTTAGGAACAGACAACCGTGTGCGTATGTTAAAAATATTCTTGCCCTGGATGAATTTTATAGAAAAAGTTATGAATTGTGAAAACGAAGGTAGTCGGAATATTATCTCTTATACATCTAGTTAAATGTAATTTGAAACGTATACAGTCGTAATGGGTTTCGACAAAAAGTATAAAAAAACGAAATTTAGAAAATAAAATTGCTTTGAGCTATTATAAAACGAGGGTGGTAGCACCTGTCGGTAAAAAATAATAAAAAAGTCTGCATACAGAATTGCTATAAAAATTATACAGGCGCCTGGAAAGCTTTTTTTTTGAAACGAAAAATAACGTAACGAGACATGTTTGTGCTGCGAATTTAAACTAGGTATTTTGCACGATATTTTTTAAATTATACAAAATTTGTATAAAATTCAGATCAGTTGACGAGTTGCTTTTTTGCCACCGTTTTTGTGTCTATATTGTTTTCAATCTTAGTAGGTATTGATGATAATATTGTGAGATTAATTACAGGAAGCATATTAAACTTGAAATCCACAGCATTTAACTGTATGTTCCATAATCTTCTTTCTTTATTCAGATAATGTTTTGTTCTGTGGCACGTTATATAGGGTTACCGGGTCTTTCTAAAGTTAAATATAATTTTATTTGCTCGCAAACGAAACCTCACTTCAATTACATCGACAAGTACTTACCTAATGCAACGTAAGTAGAAGAGAAATTAGTCAAGTAGGTAAAGGCGCTTTATAAAATATCACTCAAAATGTAGTGATGAGATCTCGATAAAATTTATGGGACTACAAAACAAGCACCAGCTTTCGATTAAAATAAGAATAATCATAATCAGTATACCCAGTAAAAAGTTATGCGGTATAATACAACGTAGGTCAATACGCATTATTAGATACTAGCTGCCCGGGCAGACTTCGGTCTATCTGTTTTTTTTTTCTTTTTTTTTTGTATAAAAATCTTCCGTGGGATTTAAGGAATATACCAAAAAATAGCCGAATTGGTCGAGCCATTCTCTAGTTATGCGCTTAATAACATTCATTATTATTATATAGAGTCATAGAGATAAGTAATTCGAAAAGTACTAGTGCAATCTAATTTAAATTATATGGGACCACATGATACGTACCACCTTTCGATTAAAAAAATATATATCAAAATCAGTCTGTGACTGGGTAGTCAAAAGTTCTGAGGTAACATAGATAAAAAACATATATAATGGAATTGAGAACCACCTCCTTTTTTGGAAGTATATAGGTTAACAACTTTTTCATCTGTTACAAGCTACAATGTTTAAACGTAATAAAATCGTTTCGCTGCTATATAGATATAGAGATATATTTTTCATCTTATATAATTTTAAACCTAAATCAGAATTAAACGAAAGAGAGGTTGACTGTAAACAATTTTTTATGTTACGTACCTCCACATAATTTACTCCGTGATATATTTAAGGAAATTTAACGGATGGCGAGCAAAATCTTTGCTTCGTTTAATTAAAATTTCTAGGCCTTACGGGCTTCGTATAAGAGCGGGGTTGATAAATGACGGTCAAGGTATTTCTTATTTAAAACATGTTGCGACATTCTGCTCTCACATACTAAAGACTTGATGAATTTTGATACATTAATAGTTCTTCGTGATCTATGAGTGAGTGTGAGTTACGTCGATATTGTTAAATATGTCAAAAGATAGTTGGGACAACATAAAAACAGCTAGCGGGGATTACAGTAATGCCACACAGTAACTAGGGTCGCAGCCACGGTCATTCATTTCAAAATTCGATACAGATTATAACCAAACAAAAATATTCAAGAGACAGATAATATAAATGATGTTACTGCATTAACAACACCTAACTTTGTCTGCTTTTATTTAAGTTAAAAAAAAAAGTGTTAAAGTTTAATTAAAGCCGACGATTACAGGTTTAGTTTCTACTTATAGTAGACTTTAGTATCTAGATGTCGCTCTGGTGTAGTAGTGCGTGCACACACCGGCGATTGCAAGTTAGATTCCCGTTCGAGATGGAATCATAGAACTACAAAGTATTCGTGTTCTCTTTCTACTTACTGTAAGTTGTTTCCGAAAAATTACTTCACTTACTATAGAGATATAAGATTCAAAATTCTAATTATTCCTCAATTTTTTACAGTTAAAGTAATTTTTAAAAGTAAGCTGCCCTGCATTCAATGCTTCCATTTTTCGATCGATCGATTCAGCGCACTGCTGAGCATAGGCCTCTTTCTTCATGTAGAAGAAGGATCAGAGCCTAATCCACCACGCTGCGCCAATGCGGATTGATGGATATTCCCTACTATGAGTAACGATCGCTATCAGGTGTGCATGATAACAACCGGGACCGTGCTTTCCAGGGCACTGTGGAAGACCCACAAGGACTGCACAAACACCAAGACCACGGCATATCTATTTGGCCAATACAAATGTTGTCATGTGCGGGGATCAAACCCGCAACCGTCAACGCAACAGCCACAAACCAGTGCTGTGACCGTTGCGCCAACGCGGCTTCCATTTATATTTGAACTATATTATAACATAGTTAAACAATGGATATTAGTGTTAATGATTTGACAGTTACATCCGCCATTATTTAGAAGTGAGTTTACGACGATGTGTCATATAGTTTAAAGTTAATTAAATGACAAATTCCTTTAGTTACAATTCGAGTCACTAGCGTACTGGGTATAACTCGTGTTTACGCCTAGACTACTCGAGCAGCTACAATGTTTAAACGTAATAAAATCGTTTCGCTGCTATCTCGAGATACTAATGTTTACCGCTACGGGAACGAGCGTAGACTGACGTAGCTTGACGTCTACGAGCGGAAGCGTTGTGGCCACTAACGTAGCGTCGTATAGGAACGTTCGATTATATACTAATATTTATAATAAAGCTGAAGAGTTTGTTTGTTTGATTGTTTATTTGTTTGAACGCGCTAATCTCAGGATCTACTGGACTGATTTGAAAAATTCTTTCAGTGTTAGATAGCCCATTTATCGAGGAAGGCTATTAATAGGCTATATATCATCAAGCTAAGACCAATAGGAGCGTAGCATCAATGAAGAATGTTTCAAAATCGGGTTTTTTTCCCCTTTGAGGGTTTTCGGTGCGTAAACGGTTAAAGTTTCGCACAAATCATGTATGACATAATTGATCCTATTCCACGCGGACGAAGTCGCGCGCAGAAGCTAGTTTATTATAAAGATTGAGCTTTTAATACGAAACATTATTTTTAGTGTATTTTCAATATTTATGCACTATTATCACGTCATATTAGTCTTGTTTGTTTAGAAGGAGAATATAAACTAATATGGAGAACATTATATTATACTAATATTATAAAGCTGAAGAGTTTATTTGTTTGTTTACCTCGCTAATCTCAGGAACTACTGGTCCGATTTGAAAAATACTTATAGTGTTAGATAGCATTTATCGAGGAAGGCTATAGACTATATTATAATAGTTTAGTACCGATTTCTTCTGAAATTAACGTGGGTGAAGCTGCGGGGCACATTTAGTTGATCATAAAAGACTTATATCCGTACTAGACGTACCGTGGTTTCACCCGCATAATTTCCGATCATGGAAGTCATAATAAAAAGTAGCTCATATATTATTCTAGTTCTCCAGTCTTAAAGTACTCAATTTCATTAAAATCAGTTAAGTAGTACGTCAAAGAGTAATAAATATTAATCCATTTTAACTAAATTTCGCATTTGTAATATTAGTAGAACAGTTTATTTGTTGGATTATCTGTGGCTTTTGTGAATAGCTGGTCAAAAATAAATTATTTGAAAATAGAATATTTTAAATATGATAAGGGTTTGCCTTCCTAACAATATTCGTCTGTTTATAAAACATCTAGATTATTATTCAAAAATCTCTCTCGCGTTTGGGTTTTAACTCAATATAGAAATATCTTCAAAGAATTCTAATTAGAAGTATTATTTACACTAACCTTTTTAGGTAGGGATCCCTAGTACATTTTTTTGACCTGATCAGTATCAAGCTAATTTTTTGGGAGTGGCTACATTTTGATGAGGCGAACAAAAAATTCCTCTTCGAAAACTCTCGATTGTGGCAGCTAACAGAGATAGCAGGAGGTAGAGCAGCAGTGAGCGTAGGACCGGGATAACGTACCACGCAATTTGGAGGACAATTACTCCCAAAAAATTAGCTTGATACTGATCAGGTCAAAAAAATGTACTAGGGATCCCTACCTATTTATATTATTAGCGCCAAATATAATATGCGTGTAACATTCGCTAGTTTTATTGGCCAACAAATGTTCAGCGACGGATGAAGCCAAACGTGGTAACTATTTTATCAGAAAATCAAGTTTGTATTCAAATTACTCAATTGTCACAATAATAAACGCCACCAATGCCAAACATTAAATATGATTTATAGCAGTTTGAATGTATTAGTTTCTCGCTAAGTACGTTCAGTTCAAGTCATGAGTTGTTAGAATACGCCTCAGTCCTCAAGAATGCAGACAGCATTCACAAGAGCAACTTAAATTGACGTCTCGCTAACCCCCTAGAGTATGGAGTGTAGAGTAAAAGGAGAAATAAGTGTCATAGAAAAAGGCTTGAAAACCTGTCCAACTTTCAGCATTAAATAGTAGTTCAAAAACCCTCCGGAATGGCGCTAGCGTAGGCACAACGACTAAAATTAAGCCAATAAGCAGTTTTTACGTAGTCCAATCAAATATTGTCAATATAACCTAAAATTATTAATATTTTGATATATAAATAAACTAAACAGTTACTGTGAGATAACTTTGAAAGTCAATAATATATTGTGAATTTATAAAGAGCTTTATAAGTGAATATAAAGTATTGTGATAAAAATTGTAAAAATGTTTATTATTATTTAATTATTTGGTATATAATTAACGAATAACCTAAACAGTTACAGTGAGATAACGTTTAAAGTCAATAATATATTATAAAGAGCTTTATAATTGAATATAAAGTGTTATCATAAAAACTTTAAAACTGTATATTATTATATTAATATTTAGTATATAAATAACTTAAACAGTTACTGTGAGATAACTTTGAAAGTCTGTAATATATTGTGAGTTTATAAAGAGCTTTATAAGTGAATTTAAAGTATTCTGATAAAAATTGTAAAAATATATAGTATTACATAATTATATATTTTAAATAAATAAATATCTACACAATATACACGGTCGTTTCTTATTATTATATATCTACATCTCCTTATTCTTTAATTTTAGCGCACTATTTGAAAATTCCTCTGTTGCTACAGTGGCGTCCCCTATTTAATGACGTTTCACGGACACTCCGAGACGTAAAGATATTGCTCCTTTTATTCTACACTCCATACCCTAGAGATTACGTGACATCTTTACTCTCAATTTAAACTAAAAAGTTTCTAGCTAGGTCACATTATAAGAAATTTATTTTAATTCTTATGTGTGTGTGTGTGTGTGTGTTTGTGTGTGTTAATCTGCAAGTTGATAATACTGTGATATTATGCTTTTAAACATAAAACAAATGAACAAACACGCGACCGTTCATATTACACGAAATAAGTGTTCCGTGTGATGGGGTCCAAACGGTGGTTATATAATATGTGCCTACATCCTGCCATCCAGTCAAATAATAATCTTTATTGTACACCATTATTTTTGTGCTGTGTGGTTACGGCACTAAAGAATGTAGCCACCCCCTCTCTTCCCGTGGGTGTCGTAAGAGGCGACTAAGGGATAACACAGTTCCACTACCACCTTGGAACTTAAAAAGCCGACGGATGGCGGGATAACCATCCATGCTGGCTTTGAAATACACAGACCAAATATGGGCAGCAGCGTCTTCGGTGCGACAAAGCCAGCCCTGCGGTCACCAACCCGCCTGCCCAGCGTGGTAACTATGGGCAAAACACATGAGTTCGCGTCCTAATGTCGGGCGCGAACTTGTGGAGGCCTATGTCCAACATTGGACTGTGATAGGCTGTAGTGGTAGTGGTACACCATTAAAAGATACGAACAAGAAAAAATACAATCGATTTGAGAACCTTTTCCTTTTTTGGAAGTCGGTTAAAAAGTACTACTATTAGAGGAAGATGTACAAAGTTTGTAAGATGTCAAGTACATTCATCACAATTTCGTACAACAAAAAATTATTAACTTTTCTAATCATATTTAACCTGAGGTCCTTTGAATTATGGCATATCAACTAAACTGCTCGCAATAAAATCTGCGCTTGTCTCGAGAAGTTTCGAATACCTTACTTAATTTCCGCTTTACAATCCTGTGATATTTTGCTTCTTTCTTGTAAATGTTCAAGTTAGTATAGTCTACTAAAACAGTATTTGTTACATGTTCGTGGGATAAACTCAGCATACTCTGCAGCATCTACCGTCACCGCCAAGGTCGGCGTTTAAAGAAGTAAAGCTGAACGTTATAAGTGGTCCCTGAACGGAAGATGAAATTTTTGACGTAACAACGTCTAATAAATCAATGAACGCCGGCTGCATTCACGAAAAAGGATGACTCATTGTAGCGTTTCGCTGATTGTCCCGTTACGCTCATTGTACGCTTGCGTCGCATCTATCTCTCTTCCACTCGATTGGCCTGCGTCCGAGGAGATGTTTTGTTATGACGTTGTCACGTTAAACTATCGTCCGTAAACCAACTTTACAGACAATCTATTTTTGGAGTTTACTCCTTAAGAATCGATTTTCATATGAGGCCCCCGGTATGAAAAAAATATGAGGAGTAAAATCTACTGAACGAATGACCTCGTTACGTTTTTGTGCGCTATCTATCTGCTACGACGTCGACGGTACCGGCTAGGCGGCTACGACGGTTACGACGGTATCGGTTACGACTAATGCCATCGATAGATGCCGTTATTTGATTCATTTATTTACCATTTGATATGGTATTAATCTTTTTCTTAGACTATAATGTCTTTTTTGTGCATATTTAGAGAGTCGATCTGAAGAAGTAAACTGCAGTCGTGCGTCGGAGCTGACATACACACTTTTTTTCTACGTTTTTGTACGACTAGGCTGGCAAAAAGGCGTACACCACCTGATGATAAAGTGGAAGATTACCATAACCTGTAAACCTGCAACATCTTAACCTTGCAGAAGGTCACAGCCTAATAATACCTACTGCATTCAAGTAGTGTTGTGTTTCTGTGGTGAGTAAGGTGGCCAGAGCTTTTGAAAAGGTTCGGGGTAGGGTCGGCAATTGCTTGCGATTCTTCTGGTGTTGCACGCCTCTATCTACGGTGATCGCTTACTCATTAGGTGGGATGTACGCTTGTTTGCCATCAGTGTGGTAAAATAATTGTGTTTGCCAGAAAACGAAAATAACCGACTTCAATTACTACAAGTACAGTTAGTAGTACAAGTAGTACAACGTAAGTAGACGAAAAAATCGACAAACGCACTAGACGCCGCTACAATTTTTGAGGATTCCCCTCAATATCACTAGGATGCTATCATCATATTCTAGTTTCCTTATCATGTTACCAACCTTGGGATATCTCCTTTCTAACAAAAAAAAAATCAGGAAAATCGGTTCATAAGCGACGAAGTTATCACGCGAACATACATAAAAAATATAATTATATACGGTCGAATTGAGAAACCTCCTCCTTTTTTGAAGTCGGTTAATAAAATAAGAAACACGTCATTCTAATTACCGTGAGTCAAATAGGTATTAGACAGTGGATTAAGACTATATCAGTCACATGTTTAAATAGCAGTGTTATCAAAGTTGAAATATGTATTTCAATATTAAAGTTGAAAATTCATCACAGTCGCAGTTAAGCAAAATATCCCGAGATGCATAAGTATTCGAGGAAAAGTTTGAAAGCTAAGAAACAGTATGACGTAAAAACTTTAATATTGTTTTCCTTAAATACGGAGTTTTTCGCTCAACAGATGGATAAATACTGGATATTACAAGACGTTTGCTGAATCCCTAACAACTGTACACTTTATAATTATGTCTATTATTTTGTCTTTATAATTATGAGCATACGACGATACGTATGCTATCGTTATAATTATGAGCATCTTTGTAGTAAAATTTGTCATTTTCTATTTTGAAGTAAAACTTCTTTACGCACACTTGGCACAACGGTCACAGCACTGGTTTGTGAATGTTGTAGTGGCAGTCGCACGTTCGATCTCTGCACATGACAAACATTTGTATTGGCCATACAGATCTTTGCCGTGGTCTGAGTAGTTGTGCACCTATTGTGGGTCTCCGTTCACGTTCCGAAGAGCGCGTTAAGCCGTCGGTCTCGGTTGTTATCATGTACACCTGAATCCTGATAGCGATCGTTTCTCATAGTAGGGAATATATACGCCAACCCGCATTGGACCAGCGTGGCGGATTAAAATCTGATTCTTATCTTACACGGGGAAAGAGGCCTATGCCCAGCAGTGGAATATTACAGCTGAAGCGTAGCGCGTAGCGTAGTATTTTTGACTTTTTATATATGTGATGATAATCAATGATTTTTTAATGATTTTATTGTTTAGGAAGTAGGAAAATTATTTTTTATTTTGATGCACAATTATTTTAAATATACTTGCTCAATGAAATTAATATATTGTAGAATAAATTAATAATCAGTAGGTATAATATGTTATAATTATGTATTCTCTGAATTTACTTATTAAATATATAAATAAATAAAATAATTAAAAACAAGCGAGTTTGAACTGAATCTTTGTTACCTTAGAATGGACAACAAAATTTAAATAGGTACACTTAAATTTACTTTTGTTACTCAATACCCAATAGTATTAAAAGATAAGACGTTGCAAGTATCCCGTTGGAGTACTTAACGCTTATTTACCTTTTAAACGAGAAGTTTAATTTTATTGTTATTGAATAATTAACATTCAAAGTATCACTAAATGTTTAATATTAATAACGAGTAAGTAGTATAATGTTATATTTTAGTAAGTTTTCTAACGCATTTTGAGAGAACTGTACCTATTTTAAATATTTGTTTCTAAATACTTTAGTTATAATTATAGTCCGGGATCCCTGGTACATTTTTTGCACTTGACTACAGACTATCAAGCTAATTTTCCGGGAGTAGCTTCATTTTGATGAGACGCCTAACAATTTCCTGTACGAAAACTCTCGATTGTGATAGGTAATAGGGGTAGCAGGGATGAAGCAGCAGTGAGCGCAGGACCGGGATAACGTACCACGCTATTTGTAGGACATACAAATACCAGGGATCAGTACCAGGGATCCCGGACTATATAAATAAGTATGGCTCACCACCATTTCTTTTTCGTTGATGAGCAAACACAATTATTTCTCTAAACAAAACATACAATTTTAAATGCAGATTATCGCTAATATCAACTAGGATACCATAAAGTAACAGTAAAACAATTGGTATATCAAGTGTATCAAGACGCTACACAGCATTGCAATGGACAATCCAATTTCTATCGGAAGTGAGCCGCCACCGAGGATTGATTAATTATTTATCTATAATGGCGACAGAACATTTAAGAATTAAGTTTAAACAGTGAGTTAAACACGCACCGTAAAATTACTTAAATATTTCTGCTCTCGAATGAAAAAATCGTCTTTAATTTTAAGACTAGCTGCACACTGCGCGCGTTGCTACGCTTTTTGAAGTGAACCTTATTTAGGCGCATGGGGGGTAAAATTTAAGCGACCGGTAACGAGGCAGCGTCATGACGTTCAGTACTCGGATGGGTGACCGCTTTTTTGTTTTTTTTTCAACTAGTTTTCTTTTTGTATTTTGAATTCGTTTTTGTTTTTTTAATTAGTTTTTTTTTTGTATTTCAAATTTTTTTTTTAAATTATTTTGCCAAAGAAGTTTCACTTTTGATATGTGTACTTTGTACGCACGTAATTTTTTTGGTCGTACCAACTCAGAAACCCTTGTGGGCTCATGTTCAACACTTTGTTGAAGATTATGACATGATCAAATTCATAGTTTACGTTTCTGTAAAGGACATACAGATAAACATTCATTTTTATATAATTATATAGATGAATACTATAAATGGGACCACATATCAAACATCAGCTTTAGTTAAAAAATTTAAGACCAATTTCATACTTACAAAAGTTATAAATAAGGAAAAGAAAAGAAGAACCCAACCCACAAAGTTGTTAAGGATGATAGATGTTTTTCAACGTTTAAATTCATTTACGCCACACATCTTCATTCTAAGCTCATCTGCGCCACATTTGCGGCCGCGTGCAATCTCACCCCAGATATGCAGATAACTTCAATGTGCCTCACTTTACATATTCTTTCAAGGCTGGTGATAATAATACGCTTCAAGCGAAGTGTAGACGTGAAATATTATTTAAATTTCACTTAAAATGTTCCGGAATCTTCAAGCGCATTCTTCAAGCTTTATCGCTAAGTTGGAGTAATCTTGAAAAAAGATGAATTTTATGTTAAGCAACTAAAAATCACCGTATCAAAGTTGGATAAGGATCACAAAGAATAGTGTCTGAATAAGCCTCGTCTATTTTATAGTTAAAAACAAATCCTACTTACAAGACTGCTTCAGTAATTTCAGAGCGTGGAAGCTGAGACTCAAGTTCCGGATTAGTCTTATCTCAGCGACGACACTGCAGCT